>VZSR01000001.1:2681656-2887251 GCA_013398615.1 Brachypodius melanocephalos | reverse complement strand
AAAAAAAAAAAAAAAAAAAAAAAAGGAAAAAAGCAAGGAAGCAAAGCAACTGGAAATATAGTATTCCTCCCCAGCTCAGAGTGCCCCAGAAGGAGTCAGGCTGTCTCTGGCAGGGAGCTCTCCATCCCTGGGAACAAACCATGGGCATTTCCCTCCCACAGGATGGGAATAAACCAGGGACATTCCCCTCCTCTGTGCTGGCAGCCCCCAATTAACAACTCCTTCAAGCTGGACCCCTCCTAGGGAGCCTGGTTAAACAACTTAAAGGAACTTTTAATCAAACTCCTGCTCATTTTAAATCAATGGAAAGGAGCATGGGCTCTGCTCTTGGAAACCCAGATTTTGTGCTCTCTTTTTACCACTATTTTCCCTTGAATCTCTGTGTAATTTGTCTGCACCAATCATGAACAAATAACAATAAATTCTCTACTTTTTTAAAAAAGTTCTTTAAATTACAGAGCTAAAACTAAATAAAGCTTCATTTGATTTTTTTTCCAACAACATTTTCTGACAGCAGCCCCAGTCCAGCTGTACTACTTCTGCACACAATTTCTCTAGCTCCAAGGAGGAGATGTAAATCTCCTATACTTAGCTGGGAGACATTATCTCGATTAAATTTACGCAGAGGAAGAAGGAATTTTCCTTACCCAAAAATACAGAAAACAGTGAAGGGAAAATTAGAACTCATGGGGGCAAAATGCCTCGAAATCTGTGCAGGGGTTAGTTAAATATAAAAGCATGCTTAGAAACCAGCTCTCGGCCAAGCAGGCACCTAGCAACAAAATGCTGCACGTGATGTGGTTTTAAATAGGAGAGAAAGTGGTGCTGGTAAGTGAAACAAGAATTCTTCTTTGAAATATCTCTTGCTACTGTTCTACCAAATGCCACAAGGCTGAAGGTGCTCCCATGACACCAAACTGAATGACCAAATTCTCTGTCTCCTGCTCCAGTTTGGCAGGGGCTGTACCTTCTCCATAGCCACAGACAGGTTTTCCTTTTCTACACAGATTTTGTCCAGAAAAGCAGAAAAATATTTAAAGGATTTGATGTTATGAATCTGTGATGCTCATGTGGCTGTGACACTTCCAGCTGTGAAGGGATGACGACGGCACTCAGGACAGGTGATGTGTTTTGGGGTGTGTGGAGAAAAATCCCTTGAGGCTCAGCCAAGAAAATCTCCAAAATGTGTCCTGGGATAACTTCACATCAGTGACTGCGTGCTTACATGAGTCTCAATTGTCCTTCTCCTTATTTTTCAATTTTCAATTGAAAAAAGCTGCATAACTGACCGTGCAATTTATCACTGTAGTGATGGGCACTTTATAGCCCTGCACCTTGAATAGGTGTAGCACTGTTTTCAGGCTGACAGTGGAATGTGCAGCTCCATATATGTGTAACAGCTGGAATTAAGAGCTTAAATCTACTTTGTGAGATGTATGGCCATTAAAACGCAGGCAATGATGGAAATAAAATAAGGAAAAGAACAAAGGAAATGGTTATTATGCACTTGTTAGCACTAAACATCAATTCACTTACAGTTGCTCCTCTAAAAAAAAAAAAAGAAAAAAAAAAGAAAAGAAAATGAAAAAAGAAGGAGACCTTGCCACGTGTAAAAGTCTGTGCCATGAAATCCCAACAGCTCCAATAAGTAATGTAAGAAATACTTATGATCTACAAGATGGAGTTAAGCTCTCAGGGTATATAAACCATCATAATTGAATAAATATAGAATGAAAATAAATGCTTCAAGTTGTGTAAAAATACAGCAGTGCAGGTCGTACTGAAAATGGAAAATAAAAATGGGGAAAAAAAAAGAAAAAGCACCAACCCATCAAGTAAGACACGGGTCCAAACCAACATCTTGCAACTTCAGCTATCACAACAGTAGTGTCTAAATGCCACCTTTGGAGACCTTTTCCACTTTCCTGTTTTGAAAGCATATTTTATCAACTCCTCATAGGACCTGGGGAATGTTTTCCCTCGTCTAACTGTTCAAACTCAGGGTTTGGCACAGAGGGATTATGTGATGCCATCAGTTCCAGTGGCAGTGGCAGAGAATTGGAGAAGTCCTTCAGCAGCTGCTGGGCAGCTCCCCTGCAAAGCAAAGTGTTTGAGCAGAAACAAAAAAAAGCAGCCCAGGTCTTACATAAAACTGCAGAGAAGTCAGTAAATTTACAGACACCTAACCTTGAAAATCTGGCCATCAAGACCAAAAAGGTTTCGAGCCATAACAATCATTAAAACAATTAATTTAGTGTGTGCACATGCACTGGGGCTGCTTAACTTTTAACACACAGAGACAGAGGTGTTCACTCATGGCTCACTCTCACACCACTGACATTCTGCCTGTGGGACGTTATATTTCTCCTGGATAATGTTATTACATATTTTATTGACGTCAATAACCTTGTTTTTCGAGGACAGTAATAACTTCTGGCTATTTTTACTTAGGAGCAGGAATTTGCAAATATTAATTGAGGTCCATGATCCTTTGTGGTAATAGTTACCAGAATGTTCAGAAGGGAACATCACAACTTCTCCTGTAAATCGTGCCAGGCCAAGAACAACCATAAATTTAAGTTAGCCTTTCAGTTGCTCTCACTGTAGTTTTTTTCACTCCATGAGCTAGTAAAAGAAGAAGCTGTAATAAAACACTTCTATTTTACCCTTTTCCACATGATCAACTTTATTTCAGCAGCGAGAGAATAACAAGTGTTTTGGGAAATGTGCAGGAAAGCAAAAATTATTAAATGATATTTTCTCAGCTTTCAAAATACAATGTTTGAAGGCAGCAAACTGGGGAAGGGAAGGGAGCATTCTTGCTCCCTCCTCTGGCCCTATGCAGCTCAGCCCTGCTTTCTTAGCCTGACAGTGACAAAGGTGGACAGAGGGGGTACAAAAGCATAAACCCCTGTAACAGACCTGCTGCATCAAGGGACACTGTGTGATGAAGCTGTTCCCTCATTTCCAGGTATTCGTGTCCAGAGTAATAAGAATAACAATAAAAAATTGATGTGTTTTGCCGTGGGCCACTCTAAAACAGCTCAGACTTTTCCAAGGCACCTTGTTCCACTCTGACTTAGCTTTCCCACGTCTTTTCTCTCTTTTCCTCTTGCCTACTTGCTCTATAGATCCCTTCTCACCAGAATACATCCAGCCCATACAATCTGTTCTGTTCTTGGGCACCTCCCAGTGAAATTCCTTTTCCCCCCGATTTCTTTTATTTTTTGCCATTCTTCAGGGAACGGAATCCATCAGAGGCTACAGAAACCTGTGGCAGCCAAGGAAGCTGAGGTTACACCAAATCCAACACCTTTGGTGGCTGGAGAAGCTGAAGAGGAACAAAGTCCCTCCTTCAGGTCCTACAGCATCATTTATAATCAGCCTTTACAATCAGCCTCAAGAGCCATTTATTGTAACACCCAGAACATAAGTGACCAAAAACTTTTTAATGAGGACACAAACAAGGACAGCAAAACCCCATGGTATCATAAACAAAGAGCTCTTTTTCACAGTGGTAGTTGGAGTTTTTCTCCTCAATATAGTCCTTTGTTGACTTTAATGTTCACCCAATGAGCTTAATGTATTTATAATTCAATCTTTGACTGCTTGGCTATGAATAAAGGATTAGGCCTGATAGGAAAGGTCATGCTGACCTTGAGAGCTATCAAGTGACAAGACATTTTAGCAATGGAATAAACAATTTAAATACATCTTGGGAACTAGATCCTAATGATGGAGCCAAACATACAATCAAATGATACTTCGTTCTAATAAAAAGTTTATCCTGTCTCTTCCAACTCTGTTAATGCTGTGATTTTTATGTATTCTCTGTCAACTTGACAACCCACTTTTACCAATTACAGCTTTTTTACCAAGCAGTTTCCACCACAAAATCTGCAACCCCCAAAATACAAATCTTCAGAAATGCACATTAAGAACACTTGCCTTGTTATTAAACTAAACTATCTTCAATATTCTTTATATCAACATCATCATACCTTTATTTCTAACTCCTCTGTAGCATAACTCCCCCACTAGCCAGAATTTGCACCAATGCAAATGAAAACATTTAGAAACTGGAGTTTCTAAGCACTTTTTTTTGAGGGGGAAATGTCTCAAACACATCTCAGTGCTGCTCCCAGTCAGAGAAGCAGACCCTGTACTTACATATAGATTGTCTCATGATGCATTTCTGCACATAACAGGGAAAAAAAAATTCAAAAAGTAAGGAGAGGTCAATTTTGGTAAATTCTGTAAATAATGGAAATTACAAAATTTCACAGCTTCTCTACTATACAAAATCACTATTTTTTTTTTCCTCCAGAGTACTGTCTGGCAGCTGTTGACAAAACCTGACTTTTTAATGGTCTGCATAAGCTTGGCTGACAGAAGTCCCAATAGATAACACCCATCTACTACACAGCACTGACAGATGATAATGCCCTCCGAGTCAGGATCACTGCTACAATAATCTGTGCTCTTCGCAGCACCATCAAAACCCATTTATCCATTTATTCATGAGCTCCCAGTGGAGAAGCTGGAAGATAGAAGAATGTCTTTTTCCTTATCATTCCCCAGATAAACCCAAAAAACAGATCACAACACTTAGTGCTGATCACAGCAACGTGGTACTTAAAAAGTTCAACCTCAGGAATTACAGCCCCACAAATCACAAGCAGGTGAAGGACAGCCAAAACAAAATTCTGAAATGAAATCATTCTGGCCTGTCTCATCAAATGACTGGAAATGTAACAGGGATGGCATCTGATAAAAGACATTGAAGGAAGCTCTGGCAGAGTGTCCCAGGGCTGTGCTTGGCAGCAGCTCCTTTGTACCCATCTCTGGGAGGCTGCAGCAGCTCTGGGTCCATCCCCACAGCCACTGCAGGCTTTCAGCGCTGCTGGATCCACAGCCAGCCTCGGCACAGTCGGCAGTGACATCTCCTGAAACCAGGGCAGCTCTGCTGACCTCTCCATTCCTTGAAGGAAAGAGGTGTAGCAATCTCTTCCGTGAGACAAAGAAGGGAAAAAAGCAATAAAACAACACAGAACTCCTGTGACAACTGCTGTTGGAAGGACTACAGCCTTTCAATTCCTGCCAGGGATTTTCTCCAAGGCATTCTGGTTTTGTCTTTTGTTCTTCCTGAACAAACAGATCTGGGAAAGGATCTCACAGGCTACCCTGAGATGTTGGACATGGCAAGGTGGGAGAAAGGAACCACAGCAAGCTGTGTGTGCTTGTGTGCAGAGCAAGGCAGCAAAGAGCAGATCCAAAGACTCTGATCTAAACCAAAAGCAACAACTTTTACAATGCTCTGAGATTTGGGAACATCAACTTGGCATGAGATAGTGAAAAGATGCCCACATTCAGCTGTACCATGATAGCTCTGGTTTCTAGACTCGGGGAAGTAAAACCAAATTTGAACTGGTTTTGTAAATTACTTAATCTATCAAGAACATTGACACACTAAGAACCACATGACAGCACTGGCCAAGCTCATCATTTCAAGACATTACTGAAGACTTGATACCAAATCCTATTTTGCTTACATACTAAAGTAATTCCATGGACCTCTACAGAACCACTCAGGTAAGGTGAACTGCACTGCTTTCTGGTGTTTATAATCAGGAAATGAGGGATCATTTTCTTCCATCCTGGCAGATTTCCTTGGAACCTGAAAGCAGTTTTTTTGGAAAACTGAAAGCAGTTTTCAATAATGCACTGGGTGTATGAACAAGCCTTTTCCATAATAACACCACTGATTTCAGAGGGATGATACTTCACAGAGCACAATCACATTTGAAGAGTTCCTATTATAGTAACTCCTCTATAACTGGAGCATTAAATAAGTTCTACTGTGTTATTAAGAAGTCTTGAAAATACTCTTTGAAGTTACTTAAAGTTACATTATGGCCTTGTTACTCCTTCTGGAAGAAATAAGGCCTGGGAATTGGGGAGAGGCACAGAATCGCAAGGTTGGTGTGACAGCTCCACTGCAGGCAGCTGAGCCCCTGTGACAACCAGCAAACCCCCTCAGTGCAGAACCCCCTGACCAGGGGCAAAGCATTTCTTAGCACACAGCAAACCTGGCTTGTCTCCTTCCAGGGCTTCTCAAACCTCTCCTGACCACACAGCAGGAGACCCAGCCCTTTATACACGTTTTTGCAGTGCTTTTTGCTGCCTTGGGATAAATCTCCTGCCTGTGAAGCCAATGAGTGAGGCCAGGGGAGAAGCCCTTCCCTACAACTGGCTCATCTTTTTTCATGAACTATGTGTTTGCTATTGCTTTTGATATTTCTGAGAAGAGGCTGATGGCATTTTTTTTTGTCTCAAATCTCACCTGCTGAAATGTCACGCTGCACATCAGGGTTCAGGCAGCAAGACGAAGATGACTGATCCAAACCTCTCCATTAAACACAGATCAGTCAGAGAAACTTGACTTCTGCCCTTCCAGTTGAGATCCTTTAGGAAATCAATCCCATTAAGTATCATTGACAGAAGTGCCAATAAGCAAGAGGCTGAACCGACCAAACAAAATCTCTGCGTTGTGCCCACTTACATCCAAGAATCTACCTCACATGGAGTTAAAAAACCCCACAGACCCAAAATGATGGAGGAACGCTGTCACAGATTACTCCAAGTGCAAGAAAAATTCAAGTGGTGCTAAGTGTGCAGCATTGTGCTGAAGATCATAACCAAGAGAAGCAGGAGGGTTATTTTCCACTGCAGAGCAATGGGAGGTGGGCAGATCCCAGCTTGCCAAGGGACTTTTCCAAATGGCACAAAGCACTTGCAATTTGTGCTCCTGCTGACTGTGCTCCCCCGTACTTTCCACATGCAGAATCTCTCCTCAGCTTCTTGGCTCATTTTAAACCCCCGAGAGTGAAAGCTTGCTTTAAACAGAGTTGTGTAATTCTTCCCAAAGCAACTTTTTCAGCTGCAGTCTCTCTACAGATCACGTAAAAGACTATGAGTCTCTTGTTTGAAACCCTGTGGTCCCATTAAGAAATCAGAAAGCTGAAAGCCCATGAAAAATCAACACCTGTAGAATCTTGGAAATTTAGGAAATTCACTTCCATGCTCTCAGTGTCCCTATCTGGAATGGGAAGTAGGATGACTTTTCTGCTTCACCTGATAATGCTAGTTAAGTCTCTAGTCTCAGTGCACAAATGAATCAATAGCATTATTTCAAATTGGAAGACACACCCCAGTAAGTTCTAAAATCAAATTCTCCTGTGTATCTGGCTTCCCGACAGTGGCAATGCATCACATGCCCCTCTGCTAGGAGCAGTGAAAATTCAAGGGAAAGTTTTGTCCCAGGATAGCCCAGACAAGGCTGTGACTGCAATATTTGCATTCCCTGGATAAACGTTCACAGCTTCAACCTTCTCAGATTTCTCTGTGTTTAAGCACACAACTGACAGCTTTGCTAACCTGAACCATGTTCATTTAACACCACATCCAGCAATCAGGCAACACAAATGGCAACAACATTTACATCCTTTACACCCCACATCTGCCAGAAGAAGGTCAGCAGGATGGGCTCACCGTGCAATTACAGCTGAAAAAATCTAATCCCTTAAATGAAACTTTATCCCAAATTGTGGCTTCGCCAACTCCAAGACAAACTGCACAAGGAGAGGTGATGGTGTCTCGTGGTTTTGATGTAGATGAGCGTTAAGTTTAGTTTCCAGACGGGGCAGAAACAATTTAACACATTTACTGGTTGCTTAAAAGCAGGGAAATCTAAAGTACAGTTCGGAAGGGCAAACATCACTACCCAATATCACAAACTGTGCAAGTACAACGAAAAGTTTTGGCAACTGAAATTGTCACTAATGGAAAGCACCCACCCTGCCTGTTCTTACACTGTCAAATCAGTAAAATACACAAATACTTAGAGGGATGTGTGGGATATACAGCACACAGAAAAGAAAGCAGAGTGAGCAGGTTCACAGGAAACAAAGCAGATGGTGGCACCTTCTCAGCTCTCTGAAAGAGCTAATGCAGCACCAGCATTTTGTGAATCCAGCTGGAAAATGGGCAATTACTGCTGGTTTTGCATCCTGGAGGTTTTCTGCAGAACTCCCCTTCCCAACCCTAGCAGTGCCAGAGTAATTAGTTTTTCCCAGCTCCCAGCATGTTAATGGCTCCATCCATGACGGGGTCTCGGATAAATGACACCGTGGACAAAGAAACCACCAGATGTTAATTCGAGCTACAAAGCTCTGTTCCAGGACACTGACTCACCTGCTCTCTCCCTCATCAGTTTTATACCAAAGTTTGAATCAGAGAAACAAAAAAATGGGGAAAAGGAAGTGCTGGATCCAGCTTTTTCTCATCATCAACACCCATACTCAAAGAAATCTGTACTTTATTTAAAGTCTCAACATCCTGACCCACAGTCTCTATTCTCAGACCAGTCAACTCAAAAGGTATCTATTTTGTCCACTGGACTTCAGAAAATCCATCTGGATGGAAAACAGGGTTTTACCAGAAGGTGTTTTTTGCCTTAATAGCAGAAGAAACTCAGAATGAATCATTTCATGATATTGTCTGAGAGCATCCTGGTAACCTCTAACATCACTGAACCTGTGGCTCCAGAAAGATTTTTTTTTTTTTTTTACCAAGGTATAATTTCATAACAAATTATGTTTAATCAGTTTGATTCATTTTAGCAGACCAAAACTCCATGCTCAGACCAGACAGTGGTGAAAAACTCTCTCTAATAAACTGAGACTGCGAAGAAAAAGTAGTTCACCTCTCTATATGAAAATTTAATATGTATTCTTACATTGTTCCTCCAGCCAAGAAGGAAAAAGAATCAGATGTAATTCCCAACAGAACAACAATTCTGGTATTTGATTACCTTTAAAAAGGCAATTCTAACCCAGTTTTTAAAAGTTCACCTACAGCAAATTGCTGCCAAGAAATGGATGGCCACTTTTTGAGAGTTATTGCCTCGAAACTTTTCCCTAAACCAATCCAGCTCATGACAGACTTGCAGTGAGAGATCTCTTCTGAACAGACTGTGCCTCCTGTTTGCTTTTCCATCCTTCAGACTCAAACCCATCCTTAGGAACTGGGAATGTGGCCTGGAGTGATGGGTGAAGTTCACAGAGAAATACGGTATCTTCATGGAAAGTTTCTTTTAGGGATATGGGAGTGAGGGTCTTGATTAAAAGTTCCAGTAAGGGATATTCTGAGGGACAAGAAAGGGAAAGTGGCAGAGACAAATTTTAATATTCTGACAGGACTGCAGCAACTTCCCACCACGCTGATTACATCCAGGTTTTCCCTGGATTTATGCTGTTACAGGACAGGTGAGAATGTAGTGGTGAAGTTAAAGATGACACTCACCTACAGAGTAATTACACTGAAAAAAAAGAAAGCTACTCCACTTGACCGCCAAACCTGTTAGAAAACACTGTGGACTTTACCTGTTTATACCTAATTGTCAACTTTCCTAAAATTAGCTTTCCTGTGACACCCAGCTGAGGTTTCTAAAAGCCTGTCCTGTCATAGTTCCATATCTGAATCTGGAAAAAAAATCCATAAAACTTGCTTGCTGAAATGCTTTATCCAAAAGTTATTTAATGAAAAAAGTCTTATCTTTTTTTCCTCCCCACCCTCTCATAGACAGTTTTTAATGGAATTTTCTGCATTTAATTTTAAAAAATCCCCAAATAACCTGTGATTTGTTCAATGCTTGTTCTCAAAGCACATAAAATGTTTTGTAAATGTTTCTTAAGAAGCCAAACAACGGATGCTGATAAAAAAACCAACCCCACAAACACCCCAAACAAATTATGCATTTAAACACTGGTGTGTTTGGATGGGGGGAGGCTGCACTGGGCTGGGACTAACAGGAGATTTCTCTGCTTGCAGGGGAAGGATCCCACTCTGGCAGCCTGGGAAGGGCGGGATGCTGCTGCTGGCAGTGCAGGGATGCAGAGCTGGCAGCTCTGGCTGTGTGGGATTTGAGACACAGCACGACAAGATTTACAGGCTGGGAGTGGGCAGGAGACACAGGGAGGGGGCAGCTCATGGGTGAACACGTGGGAAGAAACGGAGAGACAGCAAGGAGGCTCTTCCAAGGTAATTCCTGAGGGTCTCTGGCCTGATTCTGAAATCCAGAGGAGGCGAAAGCTTTTCTGCCAGGCATCAGCCCCAAGCCCCAGCATGGACACCTCTGAAGGGACTAAAACCAGCAAAAAATATAAAAACCTGCACAAAACAATTCCACCTACAAAAATCTCCCTGGTTGACATCAGTGAAGAATTTGGTGCAAAGACAACACGCTGCAGCAAGTGAAGACTGTGGAGATGGTGGGAGTTGGAAATGACAACCTCATGGAGTCCTCAGCCCCCACAACTGCCCCGAGCTTGAAACCCCTGAATAATCCCCAGCCCACTCGTGCCATGCCCAGGAAATAACATGGCTTTGAGCTCGCCTGCCTTGGGTAAAACAAAAGCTTTTGTGACTCACAACAGAAACCTGAATGCTAGAATTTCCTGCAGAACTACCGAGCGTGTCTTTAGAAACAAAGTGCTTATTACCAGGGACTTGTCGTCCCAAGAGCAGCTGTAACCTTGACATCTGCTTATTTTCTTTCAGAAAACCACCTTGCTCAGTTATTATACATTGAGAGCTTGATGGTTGCCAGCAGCTAGAAGGGTACAAAGCACCAAGCAAGCGCCACAAAGTGGCAATATTGAAGCTGCAGGATGTAAGGCTGCCGAAAGAACAAATAAATGCTATCGGTACAGAGAGCTTTAAGAAGGAAAGAAATCTGGATTTTGCCTTGTGCAACTTCATTCTACAGAAAATTTCTGTGAAATGCATCCCTTTGCTTTTCACATTGCTTGGCTGTCACCTCGTGAAGGCTGGAAAGGGAATGGATGCCAGAAGGAGAGAGTGGTGATGCCTGGCTGGGCGAGGCTGAATTGAACTTCTCTCCTCCTCACAAACAACCCCTGACAGCTGGCAGCAAACCAGGAGAAGAGTTCTGCTGTGCACGGCCTCAGTGAAATACTCTGCAGAGCTGCAGGATGCTGAAGGTATCCCTAAAGCTGAAGGCAGCTCTAAAACTGGGAGGGCTTTTCCAAAACTCTCTTTGTGCCATGTGTGTCCCTGAACTGATCCACAGTCATTAGAAGCAGAACACATCCACCCCTCCCAGTCCCACACATCTGAAGGAACAATACCCAGTTCTCCTGGCTTTTCCTTCATGTTACAGGTGCTAGAACAGGTGCAGAGGTGGTGGCAGAAGTGGAGGCTCCTTCACAATGCCAGGAGGTTCATGGGGAACAAGGACAAAGTAAGATGGTCAGCAACTTCTGGCTGAATTCTCCAAGGAGGGGGAGCACACTGGCTCTTCATGCCCCAAAGGACACTCAAATCCTGGCTGTGTGAACAGAAAATAAGGCACTTCCTTCCCTGTGGATTTAACAGCACCATATATGCCAAGCTGGGGAAACTTCAAGGTCACTGGATAATATTTAATGCTGATACTTAGTCATGCAATAATAATGTCAGCTGCAATTAAATGCAGTTGAATTGAGGGCCTTGCAGAACATATCTTTTCAGCTGTGGGGATAAAAACATATTTTAGGGCTCATTCCAGAAGTGTCTGGTAAAGAATGATGTCCACAGTTTTTCACAATTAAGTTAATCTAGACATTTTTAAAGATACTTGTAAATAAAGCACTACTGGGAATAGTCTTGGTGATTACACTGGGATCAGACACAAAATGTGTGATGATATAAAAACATCCTGATGAGTAGGAAAAAAAGGCCTTCCACAGGTGCCATTTCCACAGGTGGTATGCTCTGAACATCCCTGTAAAAGCAAAGATGGTCAAGGCTCGAACTCTGAGCATGGAGAGACTCTGCAGAGGGAAGATTCCAGAAGGCAAAGGGAAAAGTCACAGCAGGGAGTCACCTGATGGTGCCTAAAGCATCTCAGTGTGGGAATTTTTCTGCCAACAAACGCTGCAAGGTGAACTCAGCTCTCCTTCCTGCCCCTGTTAATAAAAGCCAATTCTTGTGCCCTTGGTTTGAGCCACTGTTTCTCTCCTGCAGCACCTGGAGAAATTCCCCTCCTGCAGCCCCTGCCCCGAATTTGGCTTCAGCAGCCAAGACCTTCTCAGAGTTCTCTCACAGCCCCGCTCAAAGCCTTTTGCCTCTCCTCCAACATCCTTTCCAAAATCCTGTCGGGTCAGTTGGCAAATACAATGGCAGCCTCTTGCCCAGCTGCCAAACACCCCTACAGGGCTTTCTCTTCCCTCACTCGAAATGCTCTCAGCAAAACCTTCTCTGTGCCTCTCTGCCAGTGCAACTTGGTCATAAATACTTTTACTCTGAGCCCCTGAACCTCTGCCCCAGCTCACAATTTCAGCCTTGTCTATGCCTAAAATAACTTCTATTTTCATTTCTTTTCTCCTTCTCTCCTCTTGCCTGCAACTCTTGTTTCCTGCTTTCTCTGTGCTTCACTTCGAGAGCAGCAAAGATTTGTTGCTCACACGTTGAGGAACATTGCTTCTGCCAAAAGTGTTATTTATAAGGATTGGAAGGCTTTTCCCTGATGAGAATTTCTGGCGAGGTTTTGGTGTTGCCAATCTTATTTCCAAACAGATCTTTGAAAATTAGCTTTAAAAACCCATGAAAGCAAAACAGTTGAACAGAAATTTGTTTTAAAAACCCCAAACTCTTTGGAAGTATTTTTATGATGTGCGTGTCAAGTCCAGTGAACCCTCCAAGCAGCTAAACAACCAATGAGTAATGAAGGCATTTTTTAGCTGTTGGGGTGGGATAATTCATCCTGCCTTCATTTTAGGGACATGGCCCAGGTTGCCTCTAGGTCATGAGTATTCTTTGACACATGGAGAATTTAGCCTTCCAGAATTAGGCACTCTGAATCACACCTTTCAGCATGCATCACGTATCTAAGGACAGTGTGTGAATACCTGGGGCTTCTGGAAACAGAGCTCCTAAAGCCCCTTCCACTGGAGATGGCAAAAACAAGAGTTCCTGAGCCTCAAGCCCCTGTCTCCAGTTAGGACAGTTGTTTTGAAGCTGTCCCAGCTATTTCTACAATAAAAATATCTACCTTTTTTTCCCTTTTTTGTTTAGTAAGTTCTTTTTCAAGGTAGATATAAAGCAAGCTTTAAATCTTGTAGGATACTTGTGTCCTGTTTACCCAGCTAGAGCAATAGAAATCCAAGTGAAAACAGAGGTTTTGCTGACAGGAACTCATTCTATTCCACTGTCAGGAACTGGGAGAACAGGCAGCAGGAAGATCTGAACAGCCACAAAGCACCAAGAAGAATTTGGCATTTAACTCGAAAACACAGGGAAAGACCCACCTCTGTTCCAAACAGTGTGGAGGGATTTAAGCAGCTCTCCAGATCTGCCTGTTCTCCATCACCAGCAGGATGGAGAGAGGGCAACAATTCCCCCCTTCCCTTTATTACCCAGCTGGAAGGGGTTGGCAGTGCAAAGGGAATAACCAGGTCAGGATATAACACTTTAATGAAGGGGCTGTGAGTTCCTCAAAGCAGCAGTTCCTCCCCACTGAGAATTCCTAAAACCCCACCTGGAGCCAAATCCTGCCCCATCCATGGTGGGTTCACTCACTGAGCTTTTAAGGAGCTTGGAAATAAAAGGCACAGCTCTTTGCTAGTTGTAAATCCTTTGTCACCTGGCAAATCAGGTTTATTTTCCTACCACTTTTACTCATAAAAGTGCTACTGTTCTGCTTAAATTCACATTGTGTTTTTATTGTGGAGACTGTGGAAGTTCAGAGCTCTCAGCAATGTTGCCATAACTCTAAGTTGTGACGGCTTCCAGACAAATTCCTTATCAGGATATTATTGCCACTGTTAAAACCCAGAGAAAAGGAAATGACTTGTTAGGTTTTGGAAAAAAAAGGAGCTATGGAGCTTTAACATGACATTTCATTAATATTCCGTGTATAAACTACAAGTTCATTAACAAATCACCAAGCAAAGTCATTATTTTGGGGTGAGGTGGTTTTTTTTTTGTTTTCTAAAGAGTATAATTTAATATGAACATCATTCTTTGCATTTTTGGATTTGTCTTTCTAGTTTGTAAATAAGATCTCAAAAGTGGGAACGAAAGCATTCTACAAAGAAGCACTTTGAAAATAATAGTCTGCCAAATTAATTCTGTGACTAACCAAAAAATAAACTTTATTTGTTTTCTCTGTGTGCCTGCTAAGGAGGTCATTTTCTTTATTCTCGAGGACTAAAGTACTACTCTCAAAAAAGTGCTTGCAAACCCAAGATATCAATAGTAATCAGGTAGAATAAACATTAAATAACTTCACAGGAGAACTCTGCCTCATGCTTCAAACTCTGATTGCACTGGAATAAGGGAAAAAAAAAAAAAAGAGAAATTAAGAGTTTTATGATTGAAGTCAGTGAAATTCTTCCATTTGCCTCACACCAGTTGATTAAAATGGACTCCAAGTGACAGGTCCATGTTGATAAAGCTCTTAAGAACAGTCAGCCATGGACCAGGGAGGGCTTGTTTTAATAAGAGCTGACCATGGTGAAATGGAAACAATTTCTAGTCCCTTCACCACCTGCACTACAGGTTTGCTATCAGATAAATCCCAGAAATAAATAAGAAATAGGAGAAACTCCCAGTGCTTACAAAATTTCGAGAAATTTTAAAGACCTTTATCCAGTTTAAGAAAACAATATTTCAAAACCTAGAAGTGGACTATGAAAATAGTAAAACCCCATCAGTATTTATATCATTTGAGGTAACTTTTTCTCTATGTTTTCTATGCCTCGGTGATAGGAAAAAACAATCCAACTACTTTGTTTAGACAAAAAAAGAATGTTCTGTTTGAAACAAAAAGAGCACTAGACGGTATTTCCCTTCTCCAGAACTGTGAATGACAAAATAAAAGAGCCAGTCTCTGGAAGATTTGTTTTCTTTCTTCCTGGAGTTTGTGTGACTCAGCCAGCACTAACAGCAGTCTCCAAAATGTCTGTAAATGGTGGCTTGACAGCAGCACAGCCAAATCCCTGCTCAGGGTGAGCACTTTCCAAAGGGGATGCTGCTCCACTGAAAAAGCCAGGCTTCCATAAACCAATTTATGGAAATCCCTGGCGATGTGAAAGGCTGCCCATCGCTTTCAGGCGGTTCAGTTTCTCTCGCCCCTCTGCCTGCCAGAGAGAGGCTCAGCTAAGAACCAGCAGCATCTTTTATTTATCACCTGAAAAGCCCTGGTAGCTTCTGCTCCACGCTCTGCCAAGCAATCAATAGGTGTGTGCCAGGGGGCCAGGGCTGAGGGAAATCACAACGCTGCAGGAGACAATATTGATGGTGCTGCGCACCGAGGAGGGGCGGGAGATGATGCCGCTCGGACAGGAGGAAAAACAGCAACGTGTGATGGAAACCCAGGGGGAATTTTAAACAGGTTGAATGGAATATCTGAGACCAGAGGAGGCCATAAAGCTGGTGAAGGCTGCAGCACCTTTCCTAGACAGGGAATTGGGGTTCTGTAGCCCAGAGAAGAGGAGACCTTAGAGCCTCTTTCAGTGCCTAAAGGGGCCCCAAGAGAGCTGGAGAGGGACTTTCTACAGGGGCACCGAGTGACAGGACAAGAGGAATGGCTTCAACCGTCAGAGAGTAGTTTTACATTGAAAATTAGGAGAAAAAAAAGTACTCTGAGGGTGGTGAGTCCCTGGCACAGAGAAGATGTGGCTGCCTCATCCCTGGGAATGTTCAAAACCAGGCTTGGAGCAATGTGGGATAGTGTGAGGTGTCCCTGTCCATGGCAGGAGTTTGCAACAAGATGAGCTTTGAGATCCCTCCCAACACAAACCACTCAGTGATTCTATGATTATGTGAAAATTTGATATAATGACAGCCATGATAGATATGAGGGATGCCAGGTCTGCAGGGAAAATAATATTGTTTATTAGAGTAATTGATGGAGTTGGAAAGGATATAAATTTCTAATAGAGCACATTTTACTTTGTGCCATCTATGTATTCCTTTCAAAATGTGTCTAGATGATTACAGCTTTCCAGCAAGGCAGAAATTGCCTCATTATCAGTGAAATATTCAAAGTGTTGGTATACACAGCATTGTCAAATGTGGGAAATCATGAAAGTGGGGAGTGAAGAAAAAAGAGAAGATTTCAGCTAAAAGATTTTCCATCTTCCTTTGCAGAGTCAGACAGATAAAAACTTGCACTTTTTCAAAGCAATCACCAATGGCTGTAAAGAAAGATAAGACAAGATCATGGCTAAACCTCTGTGTGCATCAGGGGGCCATATCCTGTTGAATCCCAGCATGAAGCTGGAAAAACAACTGGAAAACTTGCTTTACAACCAGCCTGTAGTTCCTGGGACGCTTAGTGCGAGCACAGGGAGACTGAGACTCCTTCTCCTGGCACAGGGACCAGGCACAGCCACTGTGCTGCTTCCTTCCTTTCTTCCTTTTCCCACAACCCTCAGTATCAGATCCCTGTAATTGATAACATGTTGTGAGAATGGCTTTGAGCACCAGCCTCTGCCCCAGAAGAATAAAATATTAGAAAGATCCAAATTCAGCTAAACTTCTTTGGTTATTTGGCTCTAAAATATAGAACAATTCACATATGTTCATTTTAATAATGCATCAACGCTCCATCCTGGTTCCCAGGAGTTATTCTCTCTTTCAAATGATCTCCCAAATTCACAAGAAATGAGCTTCATTTCTTTCAGCACTAAAACTGCAGATTCCCTCTCAATTACCTATATATCTGTTGGAAGTTGGATTATTTAAAGCTCTCAAATTCTTCAGCCACCAGAACTTAATTCCTTTAATGATTACACGCAAAACTGAACCTTTGAACCATTTCAGTCAACTAGCTCTGTAATTGTTCTTCAGCAGCCCCGTAATAACTGGAAATATTTTCTCAAACTGTGGAAAAGCTGAACTGAGATGAACAATCAGGAGCTCAGACTCCTCAGCTTTTTCTCCACAAACACTGCATTACTGTTGCCACACACGTATTTATAACATTACCCTCAGAATTATTTCTAGACTGCCAGGACTTTGGGAGAGCTCCATGCTGGAAGTATTCACCAGCTGATATTAAATCGATGACCACGAGGGCCAGACCTTCAAGCCAGGATAACCTGGCCCATCTCCAGTGATTCCAGGGCTGCTCATGTACCTGGCAATCAAAGCTCATGCTGAAGATCTGCTAATTCTGTCTCCTCAGGAACACCGGGTCATTTTGCTTCCCAAAAGCTTCAAATGCTCCAACACTTCAGCACAAAGGGATTAGAAAAGAAGGATTACTTCCCACATAACTCACTTGACCATACTGACAACTCTCACCAGGTACAAGCACACAACCCTTGCCCACAGCTGAAGAGAAGAAATTGCAAACTCTCCTGCTTAGATCACTGAAATATTTTCAGCAACAAAAACTGCCTGGAAAGGGATGGCATTTTTAGTAAGAAAGTCCAAACACAACCCTGTAAGTTAAAGCTTTCTTATATCTTCTACTATCAGTAGCTCTAGATTTCAAGAAATAAATTATTCATCTTCCCCAGCTCCTTGGCAGCCTTTGCATTAATTTTAAGAATAAAAGTAAATTGGAAGAAGAAGCCTGAAGTACAGACTTACTGAGCTCTATCAGTAGAAATCAAAAGGTGAAAGAGGCTAAAATTCAGATAATGAAACTAGAGGGTGGCAAAGAAACCATCAGCAAGATGCTTCAGCCAACCTTCTCGGTGCTTACACAACCCCAAAGGATGTCCTGCAAGAGAAAATCCCATCTTCCTTACTTAAGATCTTCAAGTTAGAAATCTGGCTGCAAGAAATTATTGCCAAACCCAATCTAAACCATCACATTTGATAGCAAAATCTGCATTCCCTACAAACAATATGGGAAATCTGCCTGACCACGACTAATTTAATTCTTTAAGGGTTGTAGTTGTGACCATGTATTACAGAGGTCGTGGAAACATCTCAAAGGAGTCATTTTGCAGAGATACAGAGATTTTTAGAAAGGATTAATTAAAGGGTATTTGAAGGACCAGGCAGTTTTTAATAAGGCAGAAAGATAAGGCAGCATGAAGAGGAACACAACTATGCATGAGAGTTGAGTTAAATCCTTATGTTCCTATTGTGCACACCCCAGATGAAAACTGCTAGCTGTAAATTTACTTATTTAAATAAAAGTTCTATGTTGAAGGACCATTCTGAAGAACAGATACATGTAAAGTTCTAAACACAGCTCAATTAGCAAGTGCAAAGCAGGAGTGTACGGTGAGGGAGATGATAAAAACACCCACATCCAATAAAACCTCTTAGCAGAGATACAGCAAAGCAGTTGCACAAAAGTCACTGGCCCCATCACAATTTGAAATGAACACATAAAACTCCAAATTAGCTACCTGAAATTTTCATATAAACTGCTGATGGTCTCCAAACCACCACGGGAAGGTTCATCACTTTCCTTAAAAAAATTATCATCTCCTTCCCAATTTTAAGCTTCTTATGATGCATGCAATTTTTATCTTAAAAGAGAGTGCCAGATCATTTTCTGAATTTTCAAAACTATTTATCATTCTTTCCCCTCAATAAAACTTCATTAAGGTTACTAAACAGAGAAGAACTTGTATTTGCCCCTGTGCTGCAACCCTGTATTCTGGCAAAATAACTGCATCTGTTTGACACCATTTTGATATTCAAGGGGAGCCAGAACTGCAAATTTAATACTTAAATCATGTGATAAAAGCAGAAGAAACTCATGCACTCACATGACTTCTTGCTTTCTCTACCTTCTCATCCTCTTCTACAACTCTATTTTGTTTGGTATAATTGAAAAACAGGAGTCCAGGTGTGAGGTTCAATCTTTAACTGTCCTTAGTAAGTTAAAAGAAAATTGTCTCAAAAGAAAATAAAGGCAGGAGGCAAAATGACAATCAGGACCATGTATCTTATGGCATTAGCACAGCAAATGTGCATTCTCGATCCTTTTCTGCAAAATACAATTATTATTTTTAGCCCGGCTCAAGAGTGGCACTTTAGGACAAAATTTCTCTGTGGTGGTGCTGGCTCTGTAACTCCCATTCTGCCTCAAAGGACTGTCACCTTTCTGTTGATGGATTTTATTTTTTAATCTCTACAAACAGGACCTTTTGAATGCCGACCAAGTACTTTCCCCTCCAAATGACACCTTAAGCAAAACTGTGTATTACAGTTCATCTCTATAGATACCTGCCCAGGTTTCTATATCCAGGAACTGCATCCAGCAGGAAACTGGAAAACATGGAGAGCTTCAACAGGGTCACAGCAACATTCTGCACATTTATGACCATCTTTACAGATGATACAGAACAGTATAAACAACCTTCACAGCCAAGGCAAAGCCAAACAAGCTGAGAACATTTAAATAACTCTTCCCCTGATACAGATACAGCCAAAAGCCCACTAAGACATGAGTTACCCGGTGGCTGATTGCCTGTTTTATCTAAAAGCCTTTTCCTCCACTGATGCTCTGATGTGTTTTGATGCTTTAAGTTTTAGCTTTCATGTTTTTCAGGCTCTGTGCTGCCTAGGGGTGCAGTGCTGAGCCTCACACTCAGTGTCACTCAGCTCTTCACAGAGTATGTGGACAAAACAGATCCTTCTCCTGCTGGACACCAAGGACAAGGGTTACAAGCTTTCAGGCCCAAAAGCACAAACAAGGGTGGGCTGAAGAGAGAAAGCAAGAAGGATGGGACTTCACAACCCGAAGCTGTAATTGGACAATTAAAACCAATATCCAAATGGACCAAAACTTATAGAAGTGTGAGAACTCGTGACCAGTTGTCCATTTTGTGACCATTTTGGGTCCACCTTGGGTGTAGCCCTGGTCAGGCTCTTGTCCTGCCCAAGGTGTATCCTTAAAGGACTTTTAACAAATATGTACTTTATTCTCCAGCTCTGTCCAGCCTCTGTTCCAGGGCAGCCTTCCCAAAGCATCACTTTCCTAGAGAAGGACATGTTGATGTCACCTGCTGCACAATGCCATGGAAATGTCTGGAGTTTGTCTGGACATTTGTGGGGGATACAGGGCAGAGGCCTTGCCAAGAGCACACCCTATTGCAGCTCGAATGGGATAAAATATATCTGAAACAAGCTACCTAAGTATGTACTAATTTCATCTAATAAATCTAACTCACCAGCAAGGGAATTTCCTGGGCAAAGAGAGCATCTTGTTTGGCAGCCTAAAAACTTCCAGGCGTTTCATTTTCTTTCAAATAACACGTTGGTCATTTTAGCCACAGTTTAGGACAGCTTGATCCAGATCCCACATTCCTACAGATAATGAAAATAAAGGTGCTATTTCTGCATAACTTTCAAGCCTGGTGCTTTCCCTGCCTAGACACATCCCAGCAGTTCCTTAGGGATACCACAGAAGCCTCTCAACCAGCAGACAGGAATCAGGCTTTGTTTAAAGGTACACTTATAAAAAATAAAAAGGCTCAGCCTCTAGGCAATTTCTGGCTTGTTCACTCGTTTATTTTGCACAGGAGAGCACGGAAGCACAGTTTCCAACAGAAAACATAAAGTCATAGTTAACACACTAAATCCCTAAAGAGGAGCAGACTGATTTTTCTCCCTGAAACAGGCAAGAAAAAAAGATCTCTGTCACACAAAGCAACCAAAGGAGAGCTACACTGATAAGGCACTTCAAAAAGAAAATGAATTATTTTATAATTCGGAGGACAATTACTTAAGAGATTTGACATTCAGGAGCATCCAGTTCCTCAAGGACAGGAGCACTACTGCCATAAATCCAGCTGCCACTACTCCCTGCTTTAGCATCACCCCACTCCCACCTTCCCATTCTCACTGATGTACAGCCTGATTAAGATTATACCCTTTGAGCAGCCAAATACGAGGAAAATTCCAAGTTTGCTACCTAAAAACTGCAGGCTAGAATCCCTCGGATATAAATGATAGTACAACCCCTGAAATCACAGGGGAATCGTTAACTTCATTCCACAAAGGACCTGTCTTTGCTTCTTCACAGTTCAATTGATTTTAGTTTTTTAACCCAAATTTTGAGAGTAACCTAAAATTTTCATCATGTACAATATTAACAGTTTTCCCTGGATTTAGCTGCTGCAATAGCCAGCTCTTACAGAATTACAGATGTGCCCAAACCATGAGGGACCAGCCCCAAATCTGTCCAGTCAGAGGAGGAGCCTATTTTGCCAATTACAAGAATCTACTCCAGGTACTGACGCTCTCCATCACCTGCATAAAGCTTCCCATAGAAAGCAGGGAAATGTTCTTTACGCCTCAAAAATGTTTCAGGTTTTTTCGATGGAATTTCAGCGAGATTCAGTTATGAAGTGCTACAATAATCATCATTTTACTTCTTAGGAGAATGGCAGCAACATGGCTAAACAAGCAACATAAAACTGACACTACTACTTTTCCAACTTGTTTTGCCACCTACACAACCTTTAACTTTTGTGTCTCGTAACAAAAAACGTAGATTATAAGGAATTAAGAATTAAGGACTTGCGAAGTCAACTTCCACCACAATTCCAGTGGAATTCAGAAGACAAAATCCTCAGGTTCTTCTGAAAACCTTATGCTTTAATCGTTGGACAAATCGCCTCCATACTCAACACCTGACACTCCACAGGGTTGCCCTTTGTGGGTCAGCTACCACAATATGGAAAAGAATTTCTTTTACACTTCTGGGGAACAGACAAAACCAAACCCACGCTGAGCAGCTGTTTCCACACCTGCAGCTGCACTTGCTTCCGTCAAACCCAGAACGATTCCCGTAATCAAGACACCCAAGGATTTGTGCATCCAATTCTCTTTTTATAAATAAATTCAGCTGTGTGAACTCTAATAACACATTCTTCTTCCATCTTTGCGAAAACACGGCACCTGGGAAAGTCAGGGATTGATAGGGATCTGCAGGGAGTTATGTAATTGCAATGGAAGATGAGGTGAAAACACGGGGTAAAAGATAGGAACAAAATACTACAAATCTTCAATTTTCCCAACATAAAGTACAAATATCACATGCAGACAAGAGCAATGTAATTACTATTACACAGCTTAAATGTATTCATTGTTTGCCCACCTCGCATCGCCTAAAAAGTCAGTGAGATTCTGTGGAGCAGTAGAAATATAATTACCAAGATCAATTCAATGCACTGTGCCATTAACACCTTATTATAATGAGGCCACAATATGAAAGCATCTCACAGACAGAGCTGTGTTTTGCAATTCATGGTGCAATTAGGTCTAGGTCTAATTCGATGAATCCAGTTCTAAGTGGGATGGAAACTCTGGATGTCTTTGTCCTCAGAGATAAAGGTCAGTCATGCAAGTGAAAATTAACTTCGGTTAATTGTCAAGCACTGCCATAGACTGCCCAGGGAAGTGGCAGAGCCACTCTCCTTTGAGGTATTTAATTGATGTGGCACTCAGGGACATGGTTTAGTGGTGGCCTCAGCAGTGCTGAGGGAACAGTTGGACTGGATGATCCCAGAGGACATTTCAAGTCTAACGGATTCTGTGACTCTGAGAACACCTAAAGGCTTTTCCAGTAAGAAACCACAGTTAAAAAAACCCCACAGGTACACAAATCCTGAAATCCTGATCATTAATGATTTAGTCAAAGTATTCCTTGACGTTTCCTTTTCCCCTCACCCTTTTCTTAATGTTCTCTGTATGGTGCTGGCACAGATTTGAACTGACAATGCACGTGTCTGAAGCTGCAAACCACAATTTTCTGCATCAGGGTTTAATATTAGAATCCTGGATTCCCGTTTTGTGTATTATAATATTCAGAGATCCATACCTTCAAAATAGGCATATTGATGAACTTTTCCTAAGAGCTAAAGCATCAGCCCTGTGAACATTTAAGTACAGTCTGTGATTCCTGCAGGAGTAGTTGGGATATCCATCTTGAGTGTATTTCAGCAATGTATTGGACTACTTTCTTTATTTCATTATAGACAGCCCTAGCTCAGAGCAGCAGAGGGAATTTGTCTACAGGCTCATTCCCAAAACATCCAAGTGATACTTTTAAGTGCAGATTTGTATTATCAGTCATTACCACCCCAGATCTCATAGCACAACACAAACTGCTGAGAACAGCGAACGCTTGACGCTGCCCTGTCCTTGTATTTTGTCTTGCACAGCACAACACAAAACAAACGCATTCTGTACATGAATTAAACCCTGAGAAAGAACTTCTGAGACAATGAAATTAAGCATTTAAATGTTTTGTTTGAATCCATATGAAATGCATCCATATGTGCTACCAGGATGAGGCACGACGCATGTTACGACTTCTCCATCTTAGACGCAAACAAACCACTCTCTTTAGTATTGTTTGTCCTGCAAAGATCACAAGAACTAAAGGTCCTCTCTTTAAACAGAGTCTTCTTGCTTTGTAACTTGTTCTTCTCAAGCACATCAAGCTTGAATATAAGCTGATCCATAAAATGAACTTCCACCTCAGTCACCCCTTCTGGCTGAAAACCACTTTATTGGAGATACAAAGTCTCTTAAATTCAGGAAAAGGAAAAGGAAAAGGAAAAGGAAAAGGAAAAGGAAAAGGAAAGGAAAGGAAAGGAAAGGAAAGGAAAGGAAAGGAAAGGAAAGGAAAGGAAAGGAAAGGAAAGGAAAGGAAAGGAAAGGAAAGGAAAGGAAAGGAAAGGAAAGGAAAGGAAAGGAAAGGAAA
The DNA here is from genome assembly GCA_013398615.1 of Brachypodius melanocephalos. Classification (NCBI taxonomy): domain Eukaryota; kingdom Metazoa; phylum Chordata; class Aves; order Passeriformes; family Pycnonotidae; genus Brachypodius; species Brachypodius melanocephalos. The sequence goes on along the minus strand of VZSR01000001.1, from coordinate 2,863,499 downwards.
GGGGAAAGGGGAAAGGGGAAAAAGGAAAAAGGAAAAAGGAAAAAGAAAAGGAAAAGAAAAAGAAAAAGAAAAAGGAAAAGAAAAAGAAAAAGAAAAAGAAAAAGCAGCTGCAAACGGACACTTTAAGCAGGGAATTGAATTTTATAAAGCCTGAACACTTTACAGCTTACCAGGTAGGACGGCTGTTTTCAGGAAATATCCTAATGATATTCTTAAGCAGCTTTGGTGACTCAGTGGTAAAGTCTCCGCATTGCCGTGTGGGAAGCTGCAATTTGAATTCGTCTTCCCCCCAGGTTGCCACTTTGGGATTCTTGTGCCAAAATAAAGCCGCGGGTTGCGCAGGGGAGGGATTTTTTGTGTGGTCCCAGGATGCCACACTTGCTGGAGGAGGCTGTGTGGGCCCAGGGCTTGCCTGGAGGGAGCTGTGCTCAACACCTGCCTGGCAGAATGGGGAGGATTTGGGGGCCTTCAGGAAGGGTTCAGTGCAAGGGAAAAAAGGCAGAGTTTTGGTTCAAAGTCACTTTTTCCTCTAAATACAGTGGGTTTACCAACTACAAATGGTTGGAGAGTCTGACCAGCCCATCCTCGCTTAAGCTGATGATATTTTATTATCCACTGAATGCTTTTACTGAGTGTCCTGCTGAGATGAGGATATTTAGCATCTCCAAAGGTGCCAGAGATCAAGGATTACCACCCAAACCAGCTTCCTTCCGAGTCTTGTAGCCCCTCTCCTGCTCCTTCCATCTCCTGGAAACCTGACCGGGCAGAGCTCAGTGTTTATTGTTTGTTCAAGGCATCAGGAGCTGAACGTCGCTGTGCTGTCTGCAAAGCTGACAGACACCAACCTGGGACACACACACACACAGGACCAAGACAAATCACCCATCTCTGCAGAGCCCCGGCTGGGTGCACTCCGAGATGGGGGCTGAGGGTATTGATATTAAAGGAGAAACGAACAAAAAGGAAACTGAAAATAGGGAGTCTGAGAAAGGAGTAGTTTTTCTCCTCATCATACAAGACGAGCAGAGCAAGAAGCAGTGAACACGAACTACAAGATGTGTGCTGCAGCTCACGAGGAGCTTTGGAGCTGTCCTAGGTAGAAACCAGCCCTTGCTGAAGGCATTCAGACAAGTGCCTGATGCAAGCTCTCTCCTAAAACCCCGCTTTGGGTTCTCACCTGATTTGGAAGATGAAGCTGAATTGAATCAAGGCTCAGCTGACTGCAGGCACCACAAAGTGCTGAGTTTTGCATTGTTACAGGAGGCTTTGAGGGCACCAACACCCTCCAGCAGACAGCACTGCACCTCTGGAGACCAAACATGTGCTAAAGCAGAGCCTGCCCTAAGTGGATAAAACCAGATTTACTCAGCAGCTTGAGGATTGAGCCACAAAAGCATAATCCACAAATATCAGTCTAGAAAGGAAGGCTAATTCAGCCTTACCATAGCAGGCACTACCACCTCTAAACCAGCTCTTTTTAAAAACTGTCTTTAATTTGCAGCTTATGCCGCAATTTCTAAGCTGTTCCATTCAGGCCAACAAAACAGCCGGGAAATTCATCAGAAGCATTTTGTATTTATCAGGAAATCCTTCCAGGCTGTACACAAAGACACTGCTCTTGTTACTCAGTCTCCTCCTTGTCTTATCCCTACTTTTAGTGGCATATGACAGGCAGATCTGTGCAGGAAGCTGCTTCTCCAGAGAGCAGTGAGAAGGGATGCTCCTGTGGATGAGCAAGTAGGGATGAACAGAGAAGCGCCCCACATCCCTGACTTCAGCTCAGCCTATGGATGAGACAGGAAAAGGTTTGCATCTGTTTTAAAGGGGAGCAGAAATTCCTTCTTCTGCTTTGCAGTCAGAAAAAACTCCAAAAACTAGTTCTTTGAGGGCCATTTCTCCTATAGCCACCTCAAGAACAACAACAAAAACCAAACAAACAGGTTTGAAAATTCAAACAAAATACAAAGTACACTCTGCATGCTACAACATGGGAAGCAAACCTGATAAACTGTTTGGTTCATTTAAGACAAGCTGGTATGGGAGCACCTTCAGTATCCCATCTGGTTCCCAAACCACAGTTTTATTTGCTCATATTCTCAGCTCCTGGGGATACTAAATTAATAAAAGCTCTATCCTGTTTTGCCAAAACTAGGGTTTAGTTTTTATGTTTTAGTTTGATTTGATGAGGGCTTTGGTAGAGTGAAGGGTGAACACATCCAGTTTTAGTAAATAAATAAAAAAAAAAAAGAGGTGATAAGAAAAAGGAAGAAGAGCTTATTTTTCTTCTTCTTCTTCAACCAGAAGCTGCATTTTATCTGTACGAGCTGAGATTACAACTCTAGTGACGACTTCAGTATCACCACTGACCTGTGAAAATCTCATCCTGGACAGTAGAATTTTAGTTATTAAAAGGAGTATTAACTTTCACACATTACTTTAGGCAGCTGAGGAGCTGGCACAAAATAGACAGATGGAACAACTCAGAGGGTCACTGGCCTTAAGTGGAGACAGAATAACCATCAGCCACCATATGCCAGGGCCAGCTGGGCAGCTGCAAACTGGAGACCATCTGCAGGAAGAAAGGGGTGAAGCTGCTGGCCAGCTGACAGAGCTTCAGTCACAGAAAACACAAAATCAGGTGATAAAAGAGGCGAGTGCTGCATGTCCCGGCTGTCGAATCCACAAGAGCCGTCTGGATAAACACCTTCTCTTATCTCAGGAGCCCGGCTGGCACCACACAATTCTCACCTTTATTCTCCTCTCCAGAGAATAGACCTGCACTTAGGGAAGAGGGAGCAGAGTGGAAAATGGGCAGCTGAGGAAAGAGGAAGACGTGACACAGGAAGGTGAAGAGAATATTCTCTGATTCCCCTAGACCTCGTCACCTCCAACAAGGCTACAGCAGTGCCAGCGGGGAGGAAGATGAGGAAGGAATAAAACCCAGCACCTCCCCTGAAACCTTCATGTACCTTTGCAGAAGGTGACACATAACCTACAGAAAGGTCTGGAACTGCGAGGCTCCAGCAGTGAGAACGACAAATCAGGTAACAGGACAGGCCTTGAAGACTTCAGCTGGGAAATTTAAACCAAAGTTCAAACCAAATGGGAAAAGGATGGAAGGAAAGCAGTGGAATCCTGGGAATAAGGGAGCTGGGGCTGCAGAATGGGTTGTACCTTAGACTGGGCACTGCAAGACTGAAGGGTCAGCACTTTAAATCACATACTGTGGAGTAAGCACTGAATTTCTGCACTTCCTTTTACACTTTTTCTGCAGTAACTTTTACAGCTATATTGTGTCCTTAGCCTGTGTAATTATTACATGTGAGATCAGGAGGACTGAAATGCGTGAAACATTTACACATCTGTGAACTATCCCATCTCGGAACTTCCAAACCAAATCTTCACAGAGCATTTCTAAAAAAATGCACAAAATGCAGATTCCCTTCATCACATGAAATGCCTCAGGGGAGAAAACAAAACAGGAGAAACAGCTGGAGGTAAGGATTTTCAAAGTATGAAACGTGCCAAAATGTCTTAATCTCCAGTGGTAGAAATGCACCAAGTGAAACACTTCAATATTAAAACAACTAATGTTTTTAGGACAGAACAAGTTCCCCAGTAGTATATTAATGCAAAATTACGTGCTTTGAAATGGGAAGTGATTAAAAATATACCAAATAAAATCAAAACATTGAAAAGCTTTTTGATGGCAAAATCAAATTAAGAGTAATTTTTATTCCACTTGGGGGGAAAACCGTATTAACATCCATTAAAATCTATAGTAAACTGATTACCGATGATTGCCGTGGTTTAAACGTGCACTTCGCCAACTTTGGGAAAGTACAAGTCAAAAATTAATCCAAAATACCCCCAGAGAGCCTGGCTATGGCCACCTGAGTGATGGATGGAAGGGAATTTTCACACCTTCAGCCTGCTCAGGAGCAGCCACACTGGAGGAGTTGTTGGTCACTCATCCATAGGGACCAGGACATCCTAAGAGCAGAGAGGAAACCCACCTGTCTGTGTCACTGCAGTAACCAAGAACTCAAAGAGTTCTTTAAATAAAAGGAAAAGCGCCTCCTTGGCAGACAGGCAGCACAGAGCACCCCTTGCAGGCTGGAGCATTTCTGGCTGCACAAGACCAAGGAGGCTGTGGGGCTTTACCAGAGGTAGCAGAAATCTCCTTTGGGGTGTGACTGCACTCGTGGTATGCTAAGCACCGGGGCAGGAAACCGTGAAGATTTGTAAATAGAGTACAAACCCCGTTAATATCCTTTACTGATTGAACTGTGTCTCAGTAAAGAGAGAAATGGCTTCAAAAGGCATCTCAGAGGGCACAGGAGATGGGCTGTGGCAGCTTACACACTCCTTATTGCAGCAGCCTATTGCACTGACCCATATTTGTAACCAAAATAAAATCCTCCTGTGAAGGCTATCAAAGCTCCACTTACCGGAATCCCAGTAACCTACAGGATAAACCCTTCAGTCTGGAAAAATTCATTTGACCTCACTGTTACTCCTGCGTGCAGAACTAACACGGAGCGAGTTCCCAAGGCACCCTTAAAGGCAAAAATGTCTTTTTCCACCCAGCTGTAGATGGATTTCCCATAAAAAGCCACCCTGTACACTTCCATTGTATTCAAGCAGTTGCTTCAAACGCAGGTTACAGATCGGTGCAGCTCAGCGCCACACGACAGAGAATTTCACTGTCACAATTAATACTTAATCAATTTGCAGTGCCTTGTTCTCCAGCAGGCACTTAAAAAAAATGCAGGGAACAGGTAGAGCCTTAAACTGCTGGGAGGATAATTACCACCCTGACTGGGTCCTCAACACAATGCCACTCTGCTGTGGAGTTCTGACAAATACATACAGACGCTCACAGATCCTGTGACATTTTCTTTTCTTTTATTAAATACTCTGTGTGGGCAAGAAAAGAAAGGAGGTTGCAGTGTAATTTTTGACACCGTGTAATATCAATACTAAAATACAAATGAAAGACTTTTAAAAGAAAAGTTGCAGTGTTTCTTCCAGTAAGTTCCCCTTTTGTGGTATCAGCGAGCCTCATTTTTGATATGCACGAGGCAAATGAATGGTTTTCTTTTCTGAAAGGAAAAACTGAAATCACTGTCAACAAAATGATCAAGAAACAATGATGATGCATATTAAAATTAAGATGCTAAATAGTTAAAGGCTAAATTTCAAAACTCCCCACTACAACGAGAAGGGAAAGTCTCAGACACGATATATAGAAGAGATGGTAGGTAAAAAACCCCAAGTCTGCAGCTTGGAAGTGAAATGGGTGTTAGGAAAGTGGTCAAGATCACAGAACAGCACAGAGAAAACAAGCAGGTGACAATTATTCCCACAAAAACCAGAGGAAACAACTAAAACAATCCTATATAATGCAGCAAGCAGTTTTTATTTCAAGTCCTGCTGCTGCAGTGAGCAGCACTGAATCAGCTTAACACGGATCAAGAAGAGGTTTGCAGCTGCATTCTGCATTACCACAGCTGCCAACTGTGGGGCAAATTCCTCACCCTACATCCTTGCCTGGCTCCTCACTTGGATGGGAGAAGCAAGGAAATCAAGGACTGAGCCCTGGAATCAGTCACTGCTCTCTGAGAGTGTTTCCACACTTACTGCAGCAGGGTCAGTCAGGATTTAAATAGGTCTGTTCTTTATTTATTTACTATTGACAACTTACTAATTTATTTACAGTGCCAAGAGAAGGTGCAGATGCCCAGTTACATAATCTCACCTGCAGGACAGTTCTGTCTGTGCAACACTTCACAAGATGCAAACGTGGCATTTTAGCTGCAGGAGCAACTTTCAGTTTTACATTAGATAACATCACTTTAAACTGATTTGACACCAGAGCCCTAAGAGCAGGCACAGCATTGATATGGGGTGGTCACATCTGAATTTGATGTAAAAACTGAGTTCCACACATTGATGACAGTGTTAGGTAGTTATTTACTACTATATATAACTGGTGCTGACATGGGGACAAGTGTTAACCTGATAATCAAAGGGTCAGGAAATGGAGATATCACCAATAAACAAGAACCTCATTAAAGAAATTTTGTTCTAGTATTTCAGCTGCTGCTAATCTTTAGAATCCATTTTCAGTCACTTCTTGGGAACTTGTCCTCAGCAACTTTTAGGCTAAGAATTGTTTGTACTGCCTCTCAAATAAAAAAAAAAAACACTGAGGAGAATTGTCTGGGTCACATGTACTGGGCAATTCATTTGAATGCACAAGGTCTTTTCAACAGACTGCAAAACTACCCATTTCTGTGCTTTGTGAGGCCCTGCACACACTGAATTCATGAATTAACAAGCCTACTTAGCCAATTTCTGAATGCACACCTGAAAGCAAAGAACAGACATAGCAGTAGATTTACTGGTATAGGAATGCCTAAACGTTGATTTGTTCAGCATCAATTAGAGAAAACCGTATGTTCTCCAAGGGAGGCAAAAAATAAAATAGAACCAAACCCATTTTCATTTAAATGCCTGGAATTTACTCTGTTCTTAGAATGATACTGCCAAAGAACTTACTTAAGAGGCTGCTGCAACAAAAGCATTCAGCAGAGGAGAGGAAGAGATGCTGAACGCCAGAGCTGCAGCGCCCTTTGCAAACCCTGTCCTGGGAAAATGACATCATGTCCTGACTGCTCTGTCAGACATCCTCATTTGCTGGCCCGTTCACACAAAATGCCTTAGACACTGTCATTTTCCATTCAGAGGCTGCTGCTGCTTTGCTGGATGGCTGCGTGCTGCCCATTAACGCTCCCCAGCTGCCTCCCAGCTCTGACGGTGCCCAGCATGCTAATGATGCCCAGCAAAATAACACCAGGATGGTACTGTCACACCCAGCTCCGGCACTGGGTCCATAACAACCTGACTTCCAACCCACCTGGCTGACCACAAAGCTCACAGTCAGGCTGTTGGTGCTCTCTAGGATTGCACACAGGGACAGGACCCAGACCTTATGGACTGTTCTGTTTCCTTTGCTGCAGTCAGATCATCTCACCAGAAGATGTCTATCCTCCAACAAAGGAAAGCCTGGAAGCACCTTTCCACTTGCATGGAAATAAATTAAACAGCCTGCTGCAGAAAACCCAGGCAGATGCAAATTCTGGCCAGTGTAAGAAGGGAGGAAAAGGAGAGGACAAGCAATCTTTCTTATGGGTTCTCTCCTCATTTCAGAGTAGAGACTGTTCATACAGCGGTTTATATCTTGCCCTTAACTCATACAAAAAAGTGAACACTTAAGAGAAGAGCCATTCTGGTTTTGTAATTTTCCCTCTTTCTCCATGTTTAATCTGTGTGGAGCTCATGAAGTCCTTTGGACTACATCCCTGCTATGGTACAGCTGCCAGAGCCAGAAAAGAAGGCTGCCCATGCCACAGTTCTTTGGAATAGGGTTCTTCTGTTTCAAATTTCTAATAATTTCTAGTAAATCATAGGCTCTCTAGCTCATTGGTGAATGATCTGTATTAGCTACTGTTTGAACGACTTGTATAAAATGAAGAAATCACCCTTGGAAGCTTTCAAAACAAACAGATTCCCACATGCACGCTAAATCAGAAGAGCAACTGAGTTAGTACAAGCAGGCTCTAAGAAAAGGTTTGCGCTGCCAGCTCGCCAGTGCTGGCATAGCTGGGTGAGTCTCTCTTAGGAGGAGCTACACTTATCCAGGAGGTCTGAAGGAGCTGGAACAAGCAGTGGCAAAAAGTAAAGCAACAGTCATTGTCACTGATCATGCTCAGGAGCAGCAATAACTTCCTCTCCTCCATCCTTTCAGCACAATTCCAGTGTTGCCTCCACAGAGCAAATGCTGAGCAATCCTTTAAACCACTCTTATGGAAAATCCAGCACTGAGGTGCTTCATTTGTTTGGGTTTTTTTTTTTCCCTTTTGCTTTTGATGGAGGGATGCAACTCATTGCTGTGGGGAAAAGAGGGGAAAAAATGCAGGGGGAGAAACCCCCAACCAGATAGAACAAAAACATCCAACCCCCTAAAACAACCAAAAACTTCACAGAAAAGCCCCAAATCAAACTGTAATGAAACAAATGCACCTTCTCCCACTTCAGAAAGTCTTTTATCTTCCTGGGGTAATTGAATCACAATTTAGATGCCTTGGAAGGAAGCAGCAAGCCTGGCAGCTCTAATGCATTATGCAGGAGGCCAGACTTCACCTAATGCAATAACAGCATCCTGAACAGTACCAAATCTCCCCAAATCCATCTCTCCACTATCTCACTCCACAGCTTTCCTTCTTAAAATAGACCTCTCTATTTATAGTTTTAAAGATATGACCGTGTAATCCAGATATTAAAAGAAACACATGATCTCTTCATACAGATAACAAATTAACACAGACCCAGGGCATTCCTGGGAGCCTCACTGCAGTCTGTGGAGTATAAAACTTTGAGCATTTTAAGGTCCTAAAGGAAAGTCAGCCTCAGGGGTCTGTATTACTTTAAACAATAAAGATGAGCATTTCCCACTCCTTACAGCTTCCTCGAACAAAGTTTAAGAAAGGAAACAGCAGCACTACCTAAATTTTTAAAGAAAAGGGGAAAGAGAGTTCTTTTTATTCTAAAAAAATAATTACTGCAGTTTGGTGTGGGGTTTATTTGGACATGTATGAGCAAAGAGAAATCACAGCACACAGATGAACAGGAAAATGATCTTCCAGCTATAGTCCACTCCTTTACACTAGAGGCTTATAAAATAGAGTTGCAGGTTGTGTTTTTATCCATTAATTTCTATTAAGAGATATTACAATACAAAATTATCCCACCCACCAACATTTCAAAATGGAGAATATGCTTAGAGTCAAAAAAAGAAGTTGGCTTCAGAGAGGATTTTGGAAAAGGGGAGAACTACACTTATCCTGCCAAAATGTGGAAGGGCTACTTCCCAAACAGAAAGATTTGGCAGGTAGGAAGCGTTTACACATCTCATAGCAAAATACCGAATTTTTTCATAAAATATTTTAAGAAGAAATAAAATGCATATTTTAAAGATACTTTCATGAACATGTGTTATAGTACAGATTACACAATACTGCTTCTATTAAAAACAAAGCCTAGTCTGAAAGAAAGAAACAAACCCACCCAACCATATTCATGGTGCTTGGAAATGAGAAATAGATGACTAGGAGCATTTTCTTCATTAAATACCAAATTGCTTCTCAGAGATGGATATTTTAAGATATCCAAGTGGCCAATTGTCAGCTGGTGTAAATTATCATGGTTGCAGGGAGCTCTGTTTTTACCAGCCGAAGATTTGCCCCTAAGCATCTGCCAGTGAAGCCAGCCAGGGAACCACAGACATATATATGGAAAGGCATTGATTCTAAAGAATGACAAGATAATTACAATGTGTTGGGCAATTGCAGGGATGGGGGATAGGAAAAGGACGAGGAAAGTCACAGTAAGCAACGAAAGGAGCAGGAAAGCAGACAGCAATCCTGATGCCTGGGTAGGCTTAGCATTACTGCACCAAAAGCTGTGTTACAGCCCCGTGCTGCAGATCCTGTCTATAAACTGTGCTTAAGCATCTGGGCTGAGTCAGCACTGCTGTTCCTCCCTACAGCCGTCAGGGACAGCTGGTGACTGCTGGAGCCAAGAGAGTGGATATTCTGAAGAGTAGGATAAAGCATTTCCAAGATTTTAAGACAGCAATTTTCATGTGCACCTTGGCTGAACAAGTCTAGCGAGCGTATCCAAAACCTCCTCCCCGATACCTGGAGCGCATCCCCGCGCTCCGTGTGCCGCGCTTGACCGGCTCCTCCCCGTGTGGCACCAGGCCTTAGAAAACCTGGCTGAGGGCTGGGCATCAGCCCAGCCCTGCCAACATCCTCCCAAAGACCTGACTTGCTTGCTGGGGGTGGCCATCCCCAGCCATGGTTTGGGTTTCTGCTTGTTCTGCACACACCCTTTGTCCGTGTAAGCCAACGCAATCCCTGTGCTTGATATGGGCTTAAGAGACTGCAACAGAGCAGCTTCCAGGGCACCACAAGCAGTGGGAAGCTTCAGATTTAAACAAAACACCTTCCCCAGCATTCCATGCAATGTTTCAGTACTTTCAGAAGACAAGAGGAGAGGAAAATCTGTTTCCCAGGGGGTCCCACGTCAGCAGTGTCTTTTTGAGTGCTGAAAGCTCACCATACCCTGCACTGACAGCAGTCACCTTCCTGTTGCATCATTTGCAGGAAAACTGCAGAGACTGGAGCTGATGCATTTCTGCAGAAGTGAAACACGTTAACCCAGCTCGGCAATGCTGCCTCTCTAAATTTTGTTGCTCAGACTATGTCACTTGTTAGATACAAAAGCCATTATTAGATTGAGTAGCCCAGCTACTGGTAAAGAATAACTTCTAATTACACAACATGATCATTAATCAGCATGTATCCAGAGATACTTGCATTCATGGGTGATATATGACATGATACTGAATGTTCAGGAGCATTTAGTCACATCCCTGAGACATCACGGATAAGCCACTGCTAAGCGCCTTTACGTGAAGTCTGGGTGCCTTTCTAAATGGCCACTAGCTCTCAAAAAACACTGACAGACAGAAAATACGTGGGTTTGGACCTCAATTCAGAGCAGATAATTCTGTCAAGGAAACATTATGAAAAAGATGAAAACCAGCAGAAGCAGATTATTAAATTTATGCTGTGCTGGATTCACTGCCACCCACTTTTAACAACAGGCTTTATCCTTCATGTAACCAAATTTATGCTAATCTCCTCAAGAGTTCCAGCAATCCAAACCAGAGAAACTCATCATTTTCAGCATTTCAAAACTCACTTCACAATACTCTGCTTTTTATTTTTATTTTAACCTCCCCATGAAAGCCTATTTCAGCCTTGCCCAGTAAATACTGTAGGGTATTTACTCTGGACGTCAAAGCGCTGGCGGTACTTCCATTCCATTGTAAAAGGCCCAGATAACAAATACAGATTTATTATTAAATGTCCCACCTTTCACACTATGCAAATTTGCCCAGCCTGCAGCCTACTTTTGGCAGTCCTCTTTCCCAAGGGCCCTTTAGGAAGAGGCTATCAGCCAGATTAATTATTTTAACAATAGCAGCCTTTTCCTACTGCCATTTTTTCTGTCACCATTATATGACAAAAAGCAGAGGAGAGACAGAATGAATTTATCCAGCCTGTAATATATCTCAGTCCAAAGCTTCCCAGAAGCACTGGATTCAGTGTGCAAGAACAAAGCCGCCAGCCTTGCGTGACAAGTTACAGGGGACAAGAGAAGAGCATCGCGTGTCCCTGCCTCTGGAAAAGGCTGCATGGTCCATCTGGCTGGAAAGGCTGACCACCACAAGAAGAGAGGGAGGGACAGCTGTTAAAAACCCAGAACTAAAATAACCTGCTCTGACCATTGTCATTCCTTAGGACACGTTGGCTTTCCAGTGGAAAATGCACCTTGTGAATGCTTTGATGCTTGATGACTTAGGCACGGTTCATTTGCCAGTCCTGCTCTCCTGCCATGAACGCACCCAGGAACCAGCCCAGCACTGCTGCTGCTCAGGCTGGGAAAAGGAATGCTCAGGGATCCCTACCACCCGCTATAGACACTGGATGTGTTTATGGGGAAGAAAAACTTATGTACATTACTTTTAAAAATGTAAAAATTTGGGATTTTTTTCACTTTGAAGGCAGCAGCTCATAGTGGGTAGGATAACACAAGGATTCCTTGTTATTATTGTTTTCACAACTCAGAGCCACAGATGTGCATGGAAGGAGAGGGAATCATTCCCCTGTGAATCTGAGTCGCTGAGGGTGTCAGGAACTGCCCTTCCACTGGGGTGAGCAGAGCCTTGTGGTTTTGTATTCCACATTCACTCTTGCTGGAGATCCTGGTCCCAGAGTTGCAAAACAAGCCAGGCACCGGGGATTAGGTCATGTGAATGGGCTGCACTGTATGTTTGATTTAACAGAAAACATAAAGCAGTTGGCACTTTGCAGCCCGCTCTGAAATGTTTACAAAATGATAATAACCGCAAGGAAACGCCAACAGGAACTTAGCACAAGTTAAACAAATCACCCTCAAAGTGGCACTCTGACACAATGGTGTCAAAACGCATTTCCTTTCCCACTGGAACAATCCTATTATTTCATGCTGGCAAATGGAGGGGAGAAAAGCGGTTTTAAACCCATGGGAAAATGGCACATTTACAGGGACATGAGCGAGGCTGGTGAGCTCACAGAACTACTCAGGGGGAAGCTGGGCTTCCTCAGGGAAGAACTTCTGAAGGCAAGGGGTTTGACAGAGAAAAAGCCTAGAGCATTATCCCATGTCAGCATAAATCCATGAAAGGACAATTCCATCTTCATTACTCCAACAGGCGCCAAATCGTGACCCTCCCACAAAATAAAAAAAAGTCTATGATCCACCCCTCCTCCATACCAGCAGAGACGTGAGACAGAGGAAATGAAATGGCTTTCCCAGTACTCCAGGAATGGCCAGTGTAAAGTTCCACAGGAATGAACACAGCTTTGTGCAGACTGACACAAATCCTCCCAGGCCAACGGGAATATCTGATTAGGAGAGGTCCAGGCTAAACTCTGGCAGTCAGGAGGGCTCACCCATCCAATGGCACAACCTGCATTTCCAGCTCAGTATTCCACTACCAGGTGTCTTCAGAAGACGCAGTGTTTATGGAGTGAAAGAGAAACACTTCAAGGAAAAACAAGATGTCAAAAATCAAGGGTCGCTTCCCCCAGCACTCCACTTCTAGAGGAAGCATCTCCATCTCTCCCCCTATTTCTGCCTATGGTGTGAAGGGCTCAGATGCCGGTTGGACAAAACACCACATCCATAAACTTCAGTGCCAGTCAGGGTTGCGATGGAGGAGTGGGCAGCTCAATCTACAATCCCTTCGTAGAGTAACTTGGAAATCAAAGGCATTTAAGAAGTCTCTGAATAGGATTTTAGGGCAAAGCTTGTGAAACCAGGGAATCCAGGACCTACAGATCCTGGTAAATCCCTCCCAACTCAACCTTCCCATGAAGAATAGGTAAAGCACAACAAATCCTGAGGCAGCTCTAAATGAAAAGTCCAGTGACTACAAGTTGAGTGTGTGTCACCCTGCTTCTGCATGTCTTAAATTTGCCTTCTGATAATTTAACTAAGCCTTCTGATGTTTATAGAACTCAGAGAGAGTTCTCACAGTTTTCATGTAAACAAGAAGATGTTTCGGCATTCTTCTGCTCCAGGAGAAGCTTTTGAGTGATGGTGATGTTCACCAACCCGATTGATGGGGTGATCATCTCTCTAGCCAATAATTGGTCACTTATGTATAGTGTATATAAATGGAGTCAGAAATTTGAAATAAAGAGAGAACACTCTCGTGCCTGACCTCGCCCTGTCCTGCCTGATCTTTTTCAGCACCTGCAACATACAGTGACAACATTGCAACAGAGTGTGTCTAACACTGCCAGCAAAAAGACACAGGCTCTGTCAGTGAGGTTAAGATCACTTATTACACAAGTTCAGCACAGGATGCCATAACTTAAATCAGGAGGTGAAAAGCTTGAGATAGCCCTGGCTTCCTGTGCATTAACAGCAGTGAGGATGCCAGAAGCAGATCTGCTAGTGCTGAACACCTGACTGATGCATGCCAGAGGTGAGGAGTGGATCTGCTGCACCCAGGAACAGGAGTCCATTAGGATGCTCCTGAAGCTCAGCTCTAAACTGAGTTTCATCCCATTCGTGCGAGCCAGACCTGCTCTGCCAAAGTGAAACAGGGGAGCTCCAAAAGCACATTCCTGCAGCACCAGAGTGCACAAATCCTCTGCTGGCACGACAGGAGCTGGCCAAGTATCCTGTGCAGCATGGGCTGCTGGCTGCACAAAGTGTGGAGTCAGACACAATGGGAACATGCTGGAGAACAAGGGAATGAACAGTGAACCAAGGTGTTGATACAAAGCCAAGCTTTATTCAACACTGAGCTGTCCCCTCGGCTAAGAGCAGTGACACCTGGAATCACAACAAGTTCCCCTACCGAGACACAAAAGAAATGTGTGCTGATGTTTAAGGGTGACTGGGGCAGCAGGAACCCAGGTGTGGAAACAGAGCCACACTGGGTTACCTGCACGGACAAACAAATGCAGGAGTGCACAGGCAAAGCAAAAGGCTCACCTGAACAAACGCCAGCAAGAGTTAAGCTCTCAGCTACACTTAGTTGCTCTTAATAAAAAGAATTGAATACAGAAAAGACAAATGCAGCTCATGCAGGAACATGTTATTTAATGTAACATGTCAAAAACATGACAAAATTACCTATTTCTGTTTTCTTTACTTTCCAAGATTACTTCTTTCCCCTAGTCTCAAATGAAATCATAATGATGTTTTGCCTTGGGGTGCAGGACCAGGAAGGAGAAGAGCCTCCCTTGAGCTCTGTCCTTTCCTGCCTTCTTGTGTGTTGGGCAGTGCAGGGAACAGGGCAGCTTCAACACACAGTTCTGCTATAGAGAACAAGGTAACTCCTAAAATCCTAAAAGGGTTTGGGCCCCTGTCTGTAATGTTAGAAAGAAAAAAAAAAAAACCCAAGCATTTTTTTTTTTAAAATTTCAAACAATTAGCATGCCACAGCTCTGGATATTCACAAAACTTGTATTTTATTAACATACATAAAAGATTGGTGAAATGGCACCACAGCATTCCTAAAACGACACAGCACAAACTGAACTATTGCTTGTATTGAAGAATTTCTCTCAAATCTCTATAGCCAGAGATCAAGTAGTCACATCACTGGAAGATTAGTCAAAACTATGTAAATGCAGAAATACTCAAAAATTAAGGAGGAAAAAAACTAGATGGTTGATTTACATGTATGAAACAGAGCAACACTGAGGCCACTGTATTACAACAGTTATTGCAAAACTACTAAGAGAAAACCCCCAAAATAAATCCGTACTGTGTGACCATCGAAGGTCAAGGTGTGCTGGAATTGTTTTATCTCTTCGAGTTCACCAGAGGAAACTTGAAGCAATTACATGTGGGGATGATGAAGGGATGGGAGGCGAAGATGAGAGTCATTTGCACCATCACTTCTGAACACTTCTAAAGAGCAATCTGGGAGGTGGAAACCCCAACGTGGACATTTCTGGCATCCCAGCCAAAGCCTGGCTGACATGGGAACACCACGCTGCAGGATCTGACATCTATTCACTGCTAATTATGACAGTGTCCCTAACACACAATATTGATTTGCCTCTTCTGACCGCTCAGACTCTAGAATATCTGTTTTTACTGAATGTTCCCAAGTGTTCTTGGAGCTGAATGGGCTGATTCCCTCGGAAAGCTGTGTGGCATCTTGTCTCTAGAGGCACCTCAGCTCAGTAATTAGGCTGCCACCTTTCACTTCTTTCTGGTTCCAAACAATGCTCCTGTGCAGGCTTGTTCTGAAGCAAACCAGCCATTTAACCACACACAAAGGGACTGCTGCCTTCCCAAAGAAAAAGAAGTCAGATTTGTGAATTTCCTTGGAGGGGAAAAAAAGTATAATTACCAACCATTAGTAGCACGTCCTCCTCTCACAAAAGGTTGAACAGCAACATTCCTTAAAGGGTTTTCCTGAGCCTTTTTTTGCTTGGTAAAAATATCCCAAAAGGGTGGCAGAAAGAAACCTCTCCACAACATAAGCAGCATGGAGTCTTTTTGCCAGATAATGCGTTTCTTATTTTGGCAATAATGAAAGGCACGCTGGGCGCTTTCTGAAGCAGTTTGCTCCGGATTGCTGGCTCCTACTGTACAAAAAAAAAAAAAAAATACCCTTTTCCTACCCCATCTAAACAGTAGCACACAATCCCGGCGGCACAATATCCCATTGTAGCGCTCTGAATGCCAGCCTGGCAGAGGAGTGGGTGGGAAGGAGGGAGCACAAGCGCTCCTTTGCCCTCCCAGTGCCAGCTCGGGGTGGGATGAGCGACGGCCAGTGTGCTGATCCGAGGAAACGAGGGAAGGGGCCAGGCAAAGATAAATGCAGGGAAAGATGCCACGCTCCGGCCCTGCCACCCCTGAGCTGCTGGAGGAGCTGCGGAGGGGAAGTTTGAGATGGACCGCAGCATCACTGCCTTCTCTGCTCCCTAAAAGTGACAAACCTCTTTTCTTCCAATCCTGGAGTATAAAACAGGATCCCTAGTTCAGCTGTCCCTGTTTTTATTTCCCTATCAAACCTTCCTGTTCTCTGCCCTCCTGCATTTATCAGACGAGTACAGGGATGGGTTTCTAAAAGGTCTCCCACAGCCCACACTGAGCACTTGGATGTTACCCTGAAAGCTCACGAAAAGACTGAAGCCACCTTGCAGAAACAGCTGTACAGGAAAGGAGAGATTCAAGTTATTACTGGATAGTCCTTCTCTCACATCCATCCAATTCCTGCGCTCAATCAATCACCAAGGATGCAGTTAAAGAGCAACCTCTGTGCTCAGGAACTGACACACAGCACTCGGGTTTCTAAAAGCCCCAGCCACCTCCCAAGTGTTCCCACCCAGGTGTCCCGTGCCTGGCTAAGCCCTGTGATGTGGAAGGCAGAATCCCACCACCAGGAGAATGCCTTGGCAGAGCTTGTGAAGGCAAGGGAAAACCCATTCCTTCATGGCAGGATGGCAGCTGCTGTTCCCCCAGCTCCTCCTCGCTGACCCTGCCCACGGAGCCCTGGATGGCCTTTCCCCATCCCCTCTGTGCTTCCCATGGCTCTCCTGGCAGCCCTTTTTCCATCAGCCCTCAGCCTGTTGCTTCCTGCAGGACTTGGTTGACAGTTCTGTTTTGTTTATGGCTCCTCTCAGTTTAGCCACATAATCACGTCCATTTGCAGCACAGAAACGAATTCCAAGAATAAAGTGACTCACGTTCATTAAGGCTGTTTGTACGGAATCTGATGACATTGTTGCTCCATCCAGAAAGGACTCTGTGTCCATGTTTGTGGCAAGGCTGGATGGACCCATGACAGTGACAAGTTTGTAAACTGGGATGTGCCCACCTCCACCTCATCGCCAGGAACACACAGAAGAGAAAGCATTAAACAGGTTTGGGGTTTTTTTACCTGCCTTAAAAGCACATTCCGTTTTCTCTTCAACTCTGTTTTAGAAATTACTGGGAGATTTTACTCCAAAAGAGCTGAATAAATGATAATTCATTGCTATAATCTTGTATTAAATGGCACAATTTTGATTATTTAAGATGAATCCAGGGTAAATTAGTTCCTAAGTTCATAGTTCATAAGCTTTAAAGTTTTAAAGCAAGTACATCACAACCACACTTCTGGACAGGCAAAGAGCTGATTACATGGAACCCAAGCATGGAGATGACACAAAGAAACAAACTAAAATTCTCCATGAACTTTAGCTGCAGTCACACAATCCAGCAGCACATTCCCCTGAAGCACAGGCTTTTACCACTACACCAATTAAACAGAAATTTTAGGCACTTGGAAGCCCCAATGTAGACACAGCGCGAAAACATTTTTTTTTTTTAATAAGAGAGTGGTAAGCTTATAACTTAGCATCTCTTTGAAATATTTGCCCATTAAAAGCTACACAGCTGACCCTGAGGTACCTCAGGGAAAATGTAATATTGTTCTTCAATAATTAGGTCAGACTCTGATATTTTGACCTCTGTGTATTACTGCTGAGAAATATGAGCAAAAGTCAGTATAACCTGAGGCTTTCATGATAGGGTCAGAACCTCTGTATTGTAAAATATTCCAGCTGACCCCAAGGGGATTCAAGTTATTACTGGATATTCCTTCTCTCACACAAACTGTCTTCCCTCCCACTGGCAGCACTGTATAATATTTCCATCAGCAAAAAAACATTCCTCAATTTTAAAAAAAATGTCCTCCTCATTCACAATCAGCAAGTGTCATCTCTGAGATGTGTCTTGTCCTCAGGCAAACACAGCAACTGTTTCTGTACTGAAGTGGCAAATAAAATCTGTGTTTGGAGCTGAGTTTAGTTAGAACAGTGTTTTTGGTTTTTTTTTTTTTTTAAAAAAAAAAAGAAATATCTCATCTTCAAAATCACCCAAGTAACACTAAGGCTGTGTCCTGCTGACTGTCAATAACAACTAAATCTTTAGGAGGTGACAGGATGACAAAAAAGTGTTGTAAGCAGAGAGAAGCAGAAAGATTTCACAGACTGAATGTGGCTATTTGCAATTTTTCAAAACACATTTGCTACTTGCAACTTTTCAAAAAAGCGACAGTGAGTGCACAGCACTAAGCCCAGAACATTTTCCAAAAACTCAAAAGCTCTAATGGGAACATGCACATGGCTTTTGCTCCCTGAAATGAGATGAAAACCAGTTGTGCTGACCCAGGTTCTGGAGCTGGTTATATTCCCATTAATAGGTAGTCTTAAAGAGAACTGACAGCTTTCTTTTCCCAAAACCTTTGGAACCACCAAAGTTCATGTGCTCAGGCTGAGTGTGTCTTACAAGGCTACATGGTAAAAATGTGGTTCTCTGCTCATTTTCCCATGTGCCAGAGCAGGAGATAGATAGCAATTGTATTGTGAAGCCAATAACCACCCCACTTTATTCATTCCTCCCCAAAAGACTAACGTTGTTTGGTTTTCCAAAAGCTTGATTTATTACTTCCAGCAACCCGGATGGGAATTAATTGGGAGAAAATGCAAGAGCTGTCCAAACAGAAGCCTGCACAAGAGCTACTGCCTGTAAAGCAAAGCTGAACTGAGAGCTGGAAAAGGTCACATCCCTTTATTTCTGCAGGCAATTAACCATCAGAGGGATTCGATCCGTTCTTCGAGCAGGAATACCAAATAACTTCCTCAGTTTAATACTGATAGGCAATTCTGCTATTGAAGGTAACTCAGCTTGAAACTCATTTTCAAACACCTAGTCCACCTCAACTGTGAATTCAGCTGGGGAATCTTGGGCTGGATTTCCGCAGCTCCTCCCGGGATGAACAGCAGAGCTTCCACCGCCAAGGTGCTCACAGAGGGCGAACACCCTGTGGTGCTGACATGGAGAACCAGAACTGCTGAGCTCCAGAGCACTCTGGAGAAACTCTGGGGCAGCAGAGCAGGCTTCACAAGTGACTGGATGGATCTCCTGGGGTAGAAAGCTCAATAAGGTATTTTAGAGAGCAGAAATTGTCAATAACTTCTCCTTTTACACCACGCTTCTGTTTACAAAAATTAATGGGAAATAGAACTTTTTAAAAATTTTATTTTAAAATGTTCTCACAAAACCAATGGGGAAATTCTTCCCTGTAAGAGAGGTGAAGCCCTGGCACAGGTTGCCCAGAGAAGCTGTGGCTGCCCCATTGCTGGAAGTGTCCAAGGTCAGCTTGGATGGGGCTTGGAGCAACCTGGAATAGTAGGAGATGTCCCAGCCCATGGCAGAGGGGGGGTGTTGGACCAGGTGGTCCTTAAGGTCCCTTCCAACCCAAACAATTCTGTGATTCAGCGTATGATGAAATGACACTACCTAAACAAAAAGAGAGCAAAACGTGGCACAGGCTCAGTGCTCGTGACACCAGCTCCAGCCACCTCCCACAGCCAGAAAACCTCCTCTATTGCATGAAGACAACTTACAACTGGGAAGCATGTCAAATAGAAAATGATACCATGAATAAAGGCAACTTAAATATACATTTATTGAAAATGGAAAAAAAAATGAAAAAAAACTTGAAAAAATAAAAGCAAGCCTCAACTTCACTGCCTTCAGAAAACATCCAATTTGAAATAATATCATAAGCTTCACAGAAATGATGTGAACACAGAACACAGCTCTTGTTTCTCTCCTCAACACTAAAACAGAGGAAAAATCATTTAATGTTCAGCTCCAATAGAAAGCACTACTGCTTTTAAGTTTTGAAAGAAAGCCAACTGGTTCACTTAGTATTTTCTAGTAATAAGCATTTACCCAAGACAACCACGCCAGCCTTTTGTTTAGTACAGAATTATTGTCTGCATGCCTTGAAAATGGAGCCTGTCATGCAGATGTTTTTTATAAACAGTAGCTCACACCCATTTAATAAATGAAAGCGTCTCAGACACAATCATAACCCTACACAGAGCAATCAGACACAGGAACGTGGCCATTTTACAAAGCACTGAATCAAATTTGCAGGCATCCAGCTTCTCCCCCTCTCCCAGCACCTTGACACCGCTGGAATACGGACAGAGCAAAACGGAGTCAGCTCAGAAAAGGGCACCAACATTTAAATCCACGCACCAGTGTCTCACTCCCCATAGCACAGCAGTTTCACACATAAAGAGTCCACAGCACAGCCTCAGCTGGCTCCAAAGCTGTGGTGTTTCACACCTGATCCTAACCCAGGAAAGGTGATTTGATCACAAAGGTACACGGACACTTGTGATGTGGATGGATGACTTGCACACAGTTCTGCTTCTTTGTGCAGATAAATTATTCCCTAAATTCAATAAACAGAAATACAAATGCATTCTCTTATTGCCATTTTATATTTAATCATCTACTTTCAAGCATCCCTTCAAGGTGCTTAAACTAAGAGAGCTTGGGCCCAGTAAGATCTTAGCTACGTGATGCTAAGTGGTTTTGACAAGCTCTATTATAATTACTTTAAAATGTTTTGTTCTAATGCTTGTGTTTGCTGAAGTCTTTGATGGTAGATTAAATTACCTTCACCCGAAATTCCTATAATAAATTAAAGAAAACAGAAATGTAGTGTCAATTTGTGTCCAAATCTGCTTACAAAAAAGAATTAGCTCGGGCTTTTGCCCAGCCAAGCACTTAATCATGTGCATAATTTTTATTACGTCAGTATTCCCACTGATGTCAATGACCAATTGCAGCTACAATCACAAGTTCTATACATGCCTGAGTGCTTTCCTGGAGCTGGGCCTGAGAGAATTCTCAACACATGGCAGTGACTTAGGACAGCCAGTCCGGGGAAAGTCTCTGGGGACCGATGTCAGGAGAAAGCTCAGCACACAGCCTGATGCTCCCTTACAGAGAGAACCAACTCCTGCATGATAAAACTTGGTAACAAAAAATCAGCACCAGGCTGCCCTGAGTCAATGAAGTACCACCCAAACTTCAGGCAATTAACTGATGATTAGAGCAGTGCCACTTAATTAAATAAAACCATGACAGATACAAAAAAATTGTGAGGCTGACTGCACTTCCCTATAACCACATGTTGCCTTATCCCGTTTTACGTAGTCCAGGGGAACACACGGGTACCTCCAAATCCCAAAGAAACTACTTAGGGAAGAGCTAATTTGGGTAAAGGACTTTCAGGTCATTGGGCACTTGCCTGCAGACAAGAAGTGACTGCTGCTGTCTTGAAAAGCACCGCCGAGACGCATCCTCGGCTGGGAGACCAAGAAACCAGAACAACTCGGGAGACTCGTCTGGGAAAGCTTCCACATCAACAGAGCTCTGGGTTTCTACAGCAGAGACCAGGCTGAGCTTCTGCAAAGGCAGGACACCCTGTGTGTGCTGTGGAGTTGAAAGCAGGCTCAGGCAGCCAGAGGAAGGGATTTAATTATCGCTCCGTCACCCGCATCCTGTCCGCGGCCAGCGCTGCCGGCTTTGATGGCTGCTGCCACTTGTTCTCCCCCAGAACACGGCGGGGAAGATAAGGCGTGTTTGGGTTCTTCTGCCTGCAGAGGATATTGGTTTCCTTCTTGTTTTATAAACTCTGCTCTGTCACAGCTCTTGGCCATTACACAGTGGAGTGAAAAACAAATACATCCCTCTTTCTGCATAAAGCAGTGATTACAATTGTAATGATTTGTATTGTACTTCACCAAATTCCTTTTAATTTGCCATATACAGTGAGTATGTGCCCATTAACACTACACACGAATACATACTTACACATATGTATTTGTAATATTGGGCTTGCAGCCTCCATTTTTTTCCTCAGAATGACTGCTCTCTGACAACTCTTTTTAAACAACAAATTTCAACATTTAGTCATTACTACTAATACAAAGAAAAACCCTACAATTTTAATTTCAGAGACACACTTAAACTCATTCTAGAACAACTGAGTTTTCATGCTGACCAGCACCTAAACTTAGACCTACATGGTAAATTTTGTGGCTTTTCTCCATTTTTAAGTACGTAGGTTTAATTTGTGCACAGCAAACCTACAAAAGTTTTGCGTAACTCTTGGCAAATACCAATCATTGCTTTGAAGATAAAGCATGAAAAATCTTCTGCTTGGTACCACCTTCATCCGTCTTGTACCATTATTCTTGCTTTGGTGACAGCCGCAGCTTCCAGCTCCTGGGAGACCAGGAGAAAATATAGCAAACTCTTCCCAAGCTTCACACTTCAGAAAATAAATCCAAAGCATCACAATAAGCAGCACAGCTCTTTGCAGAACAAGTGCTTCAGTCTTTCTGTGCCAGTGATTTCTTGTTTATACACACCAAAAATACATTGTAAAATATTTCATATGGATATATATTTATAGTGGGTCACTAATATCAGGCACAGATACTCTGACAGCTCAGACATGCTTTTGTTGGCATTCAAAGAGGATGAGCATGGGATTGATCTGTTTTTTCCTTCTCCCTTAGGAATGGTTTCCACAAAGGCAAATTTAATAATCAATTACTATATTAAGAACAGAACCTATGTTAAGTCACGAATATTCACCCAGCAGTTGCAATACAAACAGACACATCTGGTGCAGGAGATCCCTTTTCATTACTTTTCTGTTTGGTTTTAAACTTCCTTAATTTCTTCATACACTTTTTTTAATAACAATTCAGTAGTGTTAAGTATCTTCTAGTGGGGGAGAGCAGTACGAGCATAAAACTCCTTCACAAGAGGCTGTTTTTGCAGGTTTACTCACCCTGCTGTGAAAATCCCCGGTGAATTTTTGATTCTGTGGCTGCTTGCCTCTGAGGTGCAGCTTTAGTTACTTTTAAATGATTAATGGTGAGCTAGCCAGAGACCAGGCATCTCCATTAAAGTCCTGCCTGTGTTTACAAAGCCCCATGAAGGAGGGCTGCCTGTCCAACATTATTTCCCAAAGGAACACGGAGCTCCTCTGCTGCTGCGGCTCCATCCTACATCAGCTAATGACAAAGAAAGGGCTGACATGGATCACAGGGTTTGAAGTCAGTCTGTAACAGAGACCAAAATTCACTTTCTCACTCTTTCATTAGCACTTCAGAGAGCAGAATGTAAACCTGTACATCAAACCAAAACCAGAAGAGGGACAGCAGCCAGGGAAGAGTTCAGCTGTGTAAAAAATCTGATAATTTTGATGTGGAACTGACATAGCTGTGAATGTTTTCCCCTCGTACACCTTTATTAAAAGACATTTTTTGAGCTGTTTTATGAAGACCGTATTCTTAAATTGACCTTGAGGTCTAATGGAGCGATCAAATATGAAAATTCCTGGAAAAACCCACCAGTTCTCACTGATACTCTGTTCTGAATTCATAACACTAATTCCAATCTTTACATCCTATTCAATTTTGAAACATGAATTCCAGACAAGTAACTCTGATGCTTTTCAAACTTTATCTAAACTTCCTAAAATGGAGTTTAGCAACTTGAATCATCTCAGCTTAAAAAGCAGAGACCAGAACTGCCTCACTACAATTCACACATATATTTAAGGACACAACATTTCTTAGTGCTAAATTAAAACATTTTATAATGATCTGCACGAACTCAGATAAGATGCCTCATGCATTTGCCCTTTGCATCAAAGACCAGAGGAAGATGCCAAAGGGGTTTAAAGATGCCACGTGAACCATTTTCAAAGTGGCATCGATCTGACAGAAAGAAATGCCTGCCACGTCACAAGATGGGTGACCTTAAATCTGTCAACAGAAGAAGAAAAAAAGAACTATTTACAAGTTTAAACTCCAGCTTTGTAACCTGTTTGCAAGTGCTGTCTGGGACACCTGAAGATTATTAGGTCCTACCATCCTTTTAATGATTTTTTTATTATTATTATTGATTTTTTTTTAACGCCAAAGAGCCTGAGTTAGACTCCTAGAAGCCAAAAAGACAAACTATTCATCCTCCACAAGGCCTCCAAAGTCATAACAAACAAGGAATTCAACATTTTCACCTCATTATTTCATTGGAAATTTGAAAGTTAAGTATTTTCTAAAACGCAGAATAAAAAAATAGGATGAAGTAAATACATATTTACTTTTTGAGTCCTCAAACGAAAGGAAATCCAACCAGCACTAAAAACAGGGGCTCAGCAAAAGCACAAACAGTTCTCCCCATGCTTTACAAAGTGCATTTTCAAGCATATCACCTGACAGGAGAAGAGTAACATAAATCCAAATGGTATTTGATTCCTTTTTTTGTTTTCCAGTGCCCACTCAGCTTCCAGGCACCTCTGCTGGTGAAGAGAGCACTTCTTCAAACCAAGTCACAGGGGTTCCTTTTCGTGCTGCTTAAAATGTACAGGACTACCTCATGTTGGTGCCAGAATCAGGAGTGAACTAAAGACACCCAGGAGATATAAAACACATAAAAAAATACACTCAGCCCTTCTCAGTTCTACACAAAAAGTTCCACTTCTTCTCTCTTGTCTCCGGACTCAAACATCATACTTAGGAAATGACAGGACTCTGTCACAAATAATGTTTCCAATTCTTAAATTGTTTTGTCCCAAGGCTAATTATATTAATAGACTTCCCTGGGTTTAATTAGCATTTTGTATAACCCCAGCTGATCATTAAGATTTCATTTAATCTGATCACCAAAGTACATATTTTAGGTCCGGTCCAGATGAAGGAATTGCAAGCACACAATTACAACTGAGTGGATGAGCCAGGGCATTTTTCACTCCTAAATTTAATTTCACTATCTCAGGTCCATTAGGGTGGATTGCCGAATCTTCCTCGTTGTTTCACTGACAGCAGCAATCAATCACAGCCTCCTCTTTTGTACATTGGGAGCGCTAATTCTCAGCTCCTGTCACTCAGCAGTCGCAGGTGGCTCTTCCCTACCCAAAACTCAAGGTCTGCCAATCTCTGAGCCTCACTGGAAGGTACCAGCAGACATCTCTGTGCAGGCAGTTTCTTGCCCACATTAAGTTATTCTGCTAATAAAACCATTTCACCAAATAAAACACACTCCTGCCAGTGAAAGAATTGCTCTGCTTCTACAGTCGTGTTCGTAACAGAACTTCTAGTAGCCAAGTTTTGGTAGCAAAACCTCTAGAAATACATCAGGCTCCCAAGAGCTGAATCTCCCCTTGGGTTTCAGGGGAGATTTCACATCTCACCTGTGCTTTCAGGTGAATTATTGGGCTGAGAGCTAGGGAGGCCCAAGAGGGGAATTTTTACAAGCCCAGAGCTCTTGGTGAACATAACTCCACAGCTCCTTTGTCATGCCCACAGGGAAGCATGAACTCCTTTTTGGAGGAGGGCTACATGAAGGATTGAGCACGCTCACGTCCCTGTTCTGAGGCTCAGCCACTTGTGGAGTCGTGCATCCTGCAATTCCCAGGAGCTGGGGAATAATGGCACCACGAGAAGCAGTGTTATAGCTCCAGCTAAGTCCTGGAAACATGGCAAACTGAGATTAAATGAATTCTTTCAGCCAAAGTAACAGCAAGAGCAAAGCCTAAGTTGCCTCTATTAAAACCAAAAACAAGCAACAAAACCAACTGCATCAGCACTGTTTTATATCATAATCCTGTACTTTATACAGACAGATAAACTCCAAGAAATGGCCTTGCTACACAGAATTGAGGATGATTTTATAAAATACAACTGGACAAATCCCACAGAGTTGTAGACACCGCTATGTAACAAATTTCCACAGGAGAGCTTTCCTGCTCTGAGCTCATACGGACACAGCTATAAAGGTGCTTTGGGCAGACTCTCTGTTTTCTATGCCAGTATCTGCCACCTCCACAACAAATCCCAGGGCTGGATACAGAGCCTGACACTGGATAACTTCTGGGACCATTAATTCCTCTCCCTCTGGCTTCCTTACAATGCATAAACTGCAGCCAACACCTCTGTGATTAAAGAACTTTACTCATGGAATCTCTGCCGCTTGCAAGCACTGATTTTCCATGATGCCGAGTGCTCCTATCAGGTACAGAACGATTTCAACTCCCAGTCCTCATTCAGTTTAGATGGCAGCTTTATTCTAATGTGAGATTAAGTCTTGAATAATTGCTGCTGGGCACTGGAACTTGTGTAGCTCAGATGTTTACAAGTCCTGGTTTACATATACTTGTGGTAGCAGCCTTTAGGTTAAACCGAGAACACACAAAATTGTTTGTATTTCCAAGAGTTTGCTTTAATTGTCCAGTATTTTATTAATCTGCTTACAGCCTGTCTGGTTTTGTTTATCTGGAAGAAGCAGTTTGCATGAGCAAGATAATTCAATTGAAAAAAATACATTCCCTGTAGATGTCTCCAATATGCAGAAAATTTTGATCACTGATGCTCCTCAAAAGGGCTGTGCTGCACTTTCTACACTGAAGCCATAATACTCTTTCCTTGGGGCAAAAGGTTATTTGGTGCATGAGAAGTTTTGGATTTTATTCTGTTAAATATTTTGTTGCAGATCAGAACTCCTTGGGCCATTTTTGTTTGCACAAATCTTTCCCACCGAGTATTAGTCATGCTCTGAGTTCTGTTAAAATAGTTTTGATGACAATTCTTGTAGCTGGCACAGGGGCTCAGAAACAAAACGAAGCTGATTTGTAAGCATTTATTTTATCTGAAGTTTGTGGCTCAGCTGCTTATCTGAACTTCCATTATAAACTTTGGCTTGCTTGTAAATCTTAGCAAAGATCTTTTCATTAAACCACCAGCCATTAACATGAAAATTCTGTAAGGAAAAACAAGTGCTTTGAAATTAAATTTAAAAAAAAACCCAAGCTCTTATTCAACCTATTAGTACTTTAGGAACTTGATTTCTGGATACAATTAAAAGCAATTAAACTCCAAAGCTCCAGAACTGCACTCCAAGGAGAACACACAGTGACAGAACAAAATGCAAAGATGCAATCAGAGCTGTGTTGAAAGTGCTGATGTTTCATGTGCCTTTGGCTTTTAAAACACAGAGAGTCACTGCACTGAGAGAAATTAAACAGCCTGGATGTGAGAGGGGGACCAAGCAGCTGCATCTCCCATGTTCTGGAATGGCTCATCGAAAGCAGAGCACTGCTGTGACTTCCAGGAGAAAACCCCTGTTCCATCCTCTCTCTCTGTAAATCAAATCTCCACATGTGGTTCTTCAGACCCCACCTGCTCCTCGACAACTTGCTCAGGTTGGGATATTTCAGCACCCGGTAATTTATCTTCTTACCAGGCACAGTAACCTTATGTATGACATGCTCTCCACATGGCCTCCTCCACTGCTGCTAATTCCTGCCCAATTAGCATTTGGTTGCACATCCTTCCATGAACAGAGAGTCCCTGTTTAATTATCAGCACCCTCTGTCAGAGATCACCCAGGGATACAGAGGGGAACTGGCTCCACGGACCAGTGGAGAGAGAGAGAAGCATTTGCAGAAAGGATTCTCTCCACTGCCCTTAACTCTGTGCCCAGGGCAGTGTTTACTTAGCCACTGTTTCACTCAAGAGGTTTTGAAATATCCTTTTGTAACTTGCTTCCAGGTACAGTCATCATCTTGTTTTAAATATCACAGCTCAACTGAGGTGGCTTATTAAAGAGACACTGTGATCTTCTATTGAAAAGGAACACGGTCTTGGCTGACAGGGAAGGGTGGTGTTCCCACAAATGCTCCAGTCGAGCTGCTTGAAGAAGAAACTTGCTCTACATTTGTGCAGAAACTTCTACCAAGGAAAAGAAAATGAATATAACAGTACCACATTCAGCACCTTCTGAGGCTGATGATTTCAAGAGCTTTCTGTTCTGTTGGCAACTGAGCTCCACTCCGCTTCACTCACTCACTGCATTTCCCAAAAACTACATTTCAGCTCTGGCTCTTTTCAGCCTTCTTTTTTTAAGCAGAAAATCCAGCATCTCAGTGCTAACACCATTTCTCAGTCAGGAAATAACAGGCAAAGCTCAGTTAGGAGATTGTGCTACATTTTACATTCTTGATAAAGTGACAAAAACTCGACAGAAAGTTCATTTTCTCAGCACCATAACATGAACCACTGCACCATTTACTCATCTCCAGCTGCTGCAGATGCTCTGAGCTGGAAGCTGGAACTAGACCAGCACTAACTCCAGCGCCTTCAGGAAGCTGCCTTCCTGCAGGTCCTCCTGCCCAGACATCTGTATTTGATGTCAAACAATTCAGAACAGAAAGCCAAGGAGTCATGCAAACCAAGATGTGTCTTCCTTCAATTATCAGACATGCACACAGCACGAAAGTTTATTCAGATAACCTTTCTTATGCTTCCTGTATAGCTTCAGAAACCTTTGGTCTTCCAGCTTCATTTTCCTGGGTGTTGACAGTTAAGAACAATTTCTGTTTCTCCAAGAGAAAAAAAAAGGGAATGATTCAGAGATGCACAATTAGATTGAGATATTCCAGGTTAGGGAAAGCAAATGTGACAAGGCTGTCAGGATTTTCCTCCCAGATTTAGGAGAAACAGATGAGACGTTACATAAACTCCTCACTGATCACCAAGGTTAAGCTCTACAGCAGATCATCAATTTAGAACAATTTACTATTCCAATATGAAAGATTTATTTTGAATTACAAGTACTCTCTTCCATGGTTTAAAGGTTGTTGGAGGAAAGAATGAATTAGAGCTTAATTTTTCTAAATAAGATCCATAAAACTGAAGAAATGTAAACTTGGAAAGGACTCGAAAGGTCATTAACAAAGCATAATGGAGAAGAAATACTTGAGTAACACAAATACAAATGCCTTTGTAAATACTGCTCCTGCTTAGTGCTTGGCTCCCATTTTACAATATCCACACTATTCCTACTTCACGGCATAAAAAGCAAACAAATATTGAGGGCACTGTCTGATTTAGTCACTACTGGAAAACTGCATTAGGCACAGATCCCAAAACAATAACTATTCTGCTCCTCAGCTTTTAAACCAAACACACACATTCACAAACACTCTCCATGCTGGGCCTGCCAGCCTGCAGCTCATCATAAAGCACAGCAAAAAGGTTGTACTGATGGCACTGCAGATATCTTGATCCTTCACTTTCAATCAGCTCTTTCATTCCTGAAATAATGTCAATAAATAGCCATGCAGCTACAGAAGCAAACACGGTTTGGGCTTTAAATACACCGAGAAAAAAATCACGAAAATATTTATGGAAGTAGATTGGAATGCTCTGAAGAGAAAGATCAGACTGGCAGGAGGCCAGGGATTTGTTCCTATCCATCTTCCCACCTGTCTGGTGCTTTGGCTGTGACGTGCCGAGCGATGGTAATGGATGGTTAGTGGTCATTCCTGCTGATTTGGACAGCAGGATGAGGTGAGGGTTTTCATTAACAAAGATAGGAGCCAGCTTTCTAGGATCAGACAAATTGGATTTCAGCTCTCAAACGCAATTTCTTCTTCAAAGAAACATGTCCTAGATAAAGGAATGAAATGGTGAACAGATTATAAACCATATTTAAACTGATTACAGGTTAAGGCAGGATCCAGCCCAAAGACATGCAGTGGTGCAGGCTGCACATCACTGAACTGAGCTCCTGGTTCAGAGTGATTCCACATGCAATTTTCAAGAAATGAGACCAACCACCAAGAACCCCTTTAGGAAAGAAAGGTGAGAAATGCACTCAAAATGAAATGTCACTAAGTAAAAATGCTCTGCTGGGTTGGGTGTAGCCACACCAGGTTGAGGCTAGGTATCAAGGAGTTTCTTCATGGAAAAGGTGGTTAAACATTGGTTTGGACTGCCAAGGGATGTGATGGAGTCACCATCCCTGATCAAGGAATGACTGGATGTGGCATGCAGTGCTCTGCTCTGGTTGACATGGTGAAGGTTCAGTCACAGGTTGAACCTGATGGCCTTGGAGCTCTTTTCCAACCTTTATGGTTCTGTGATTCTGAAATAATCCAACATCAGCTGAACTCCACAACTGAAGGTGCTTCACACAGCACTTCAAACCCCTTCAAAGGAGCAACTGTTTGGATTCCAGCTAGGAGTGAAGTAAATACAGACGTAGAAAGAGTAGATAAATAAATACATCAATGCACTAAAAGTGTACCAGCATTACTAATTGCTGCTTACTGGCCTTTTTCCTGGCTTAGCTGTTTCCCAATAAAAACCAAACAGCTGCTAAGATTGCACAAGGAGCTGTTTGCCCCTACATCTTGTCCAAGCTTTGCCAGATGCTTTTTGGAGAAGATCTCTCTGCTGCCTGCCAGGCCCTGAGGGTTCCCTGGTGCTCTGTGCCCTCCTCGCTCTCGTGCCTTTCCTTGGAGTGGTTCTGGCACGGGGGGAGAATCCATGGCCAAGGTAGTGCTTGCAGTGCCGTGGGGCTGGCACCAACTCACAGCATCTCACTGGGATTTCAGAGCTCTGCCCCTCTCCTTGGGGGTCTCCATATTCACACGATTCACCTCCCCTGGCTGACTGTCACTCCACTTTAATGTCCCCTGGCTGTCACTCCAGTTTAATGTCCCCTGGCTGGTCTGTGGTGGCCTCTCCAAGACAGAGTAATTGCAATCAGCTGCTGGCACTTCATTCCTACCAGACAAGGCATGTGAGCACCACCCAGCTCTTCTCTTCAGGAGAAAAAGCCACTTCTGACAGATGACAGGCACGTTAAAAAATAGACAAAACCATTTCCCACATTTCTGAAGAAGTCTATTTTAGACAGCACAGTTCATGCTTTGTACCAGCACTCCTATCTGTAATACATCTATAAACAACAAATAGAATCCGATTTCAAGTTAGAAATAGAAAAGACTGTGTTCAGCTCAGATGACCCACTGTAGTCCCTTCCAACCACATCCATTTCTTTTAAATTTAAAAAAAAAATCTATTTGTTTTAATAGAAATCTGTCTCTGGTCCAGCAAAATGTAGATGATTTCCACTGATATCAAGTATTTAAAAGGAGAAAACCAATAGAAATATTCGCAAAATATTTAAAGACTACTGCTTCTAAAACATGGAATTTTGGACTAAATATGAATTTACACAGAATTTTTCCTCTGAGTCTTCCTTGTGATGCTGTTTGCTAAAAAAAGCTCCTCAGAATTGTTTTTGTGTCATTCCATTCTGACACTTAAGAAATAAAATTTACTCTACATTTGTTAAAATGCAACTTCTAACGAAGCTCCCAGTGCAGAAATACAAAGGAATCAGAACACACACATCAAATGATGCTGAAAACCAAACCAACCCAGCTGAATGGCGCAGCCCAGCTCTGCTCTGTGTGCCCAGACTAAACTGTGCCCTCCCAGCCCAGGGTTTGCAGAAGAATTTAAACCCAGAGCCAGCTGCCGCCCACATCACTCATCCCTGCGCTTCAAGAAAGCTCTTCCAACACAATAAGCCATCCTATTTCTTCCCCTGCCATGGTTTCAAACATTAGTGCTTTTTTTTTTCTGAGCCTGCACATTATTTTCTCTTCCACACACAGGACATGACCAGCCAGCCCAGTTTTCTACAATGTGATGAGGTTTTTCTCTGTTATATCCACTGATCAGTATTGAGAGCAACTTGGTAAAGAGAGATGCTGGATGAGCAGAGCCCACTCCAGCTGGCTTTTCAAGCTAAGATTTTATTATTTGAAGCAAAATTAAAAAGGAAGCCAATCAGCTCCCTCTGGGTGATGGGAATTTTAAAGAACCCTGCTGCACATCTCAAAAATAAATAAGTGAAATACAGCTTTTTTTTTTTTTTTTTTTTCCTCCCTTTCCTTTGGTGATTTGCCTGTTGATTGGCTTTTCATTTCCTGGAGGCATTTCTAAGCCTTCCACATCCCAAAACCCAAACAAAATCAATCCATCCCCCACAAACTGCAATCATCCCCTAACGGGAGAGCGAAGAACTGGAGGCAGCACAGGAAGCCTTGTGTTCCTGCTGCCTCTGCTCACAGTTCCCAGCTAGAAAAGCATTTCTTTATTTCACTGGGGGGTGGGCTCACTCCACCATCAAGGGAGCTGGAAAACACGTGATGTACTGATAAGTGCCCTATAAATAGATTTTGGCTTTGCCCAAGTGCTCTGATTTGCAGCAATTGATGTAAATAAGCTCTGGGTTTAAATCCTGTGACAAACACTACTCTAAACCGGCTTGGTTGTGTAAACAGCTGTCTCCATGGTGCAAGGGAGGATGAAATCCACTGCTCAGCTCCCTCCCTGCAAAACTGGGCACATGGGTTCCAAGGAGGGCTTTTGCTGTGTGCCATCAGCTTTATTTTGTGTCCGTGCTGCTGAGACCACAGAGCCTGTATTAACACCTGCAAGGTGGTCCTTGCAATTCTCAAGCATAAACCCACGCAGAAAAGCAGAGAAAAGCAAGTATTTAACTTTATTTTTTTAATCTCCAGTTCTCTTATGTGCAGCAGGTAAAGCAACTGTACCACATTCATCTGGCCAGATTGAACTACGTGTTCATGCAATTCAATTCTGTACTCCCAGGGGCAACAGACAATGCACACCCAAACAAAAATATCCATCTGCGTCTACATCAGGAGTTCACTATTTTCATGCAAATAAAAACATCCCTCCTCATCTTTTCCTCCGGTTTATAAGCACATTAGAATTCTAGGTATGTCTCTAATATTCAACTGCAATAGAAATAACTGTAGATCAAATAGTTTTATATCACATTTGACATAGCTCAAAGAGTAAAGGAAAATGCCTTTTTTTTTCCCCTCGTACTCTATATAATCTTGCAAATAGTTTTGGATTTATCACCAGGATAAACGGCATGACTAACAGGCACAATTCCTACTCGGGGGAAAGCTGCTGACAGCACTTCTACATTCTCATCACTCATCTTAATTCTGGGCTACTTAATATAGAATTCTCTTTAAACAACACTTTGTCTCCCAGTTCTCTTATCCTGGGATCACACCTTTCCTGGATGTGCTCCACAAATACTTGGTCATTGCAGGGTTTCTTCCTACGAGGCTTCTGGAGCGTATGCCAAGTGTCTGGATGAATCAGGCTCTGCAGGCAGGCAGGGCAGGAATCCACTTCCTTTCCTTGGGATGTGCAATCCCAGCTCAGGCAATTCCCTCTTCCATCAGGAAGGGAGTTCACAGTGGATCCTGATGATTACAGAACCTTAAATAGGATTGAGCCAATCTGTAGATGAGCAGCTCACGTTAGTCCTCCCTGCTGTGGAGAGGCACAAGCACTTCAGTTTGCTTAGAGATATTGAACCGATAATCTAAATTATTCCAAATGTTCAAACGGCTCACAAATATGAAATTTCCTAAAGGCACGGGGAGGTACCCACAGTGCCAGCACCAGGCACCTGG
The DNA here is from genome assembly GCA_013398615.1 of Brachypodius melanocephalos. NCBI lineage: Eukaryota > Metazoa > Chordata > Aves > Passeriformes > Pycnonotidae > Brachypodius > Brachypodius melanocephalos. Next base: position 2,830,099 of record VZSR01000001.1, on the reverse strand, counting down.
TCTGGGAGCAGGGGAGGGTTTGTTTTGGTCCACAAACAGAGGACAAGAACTTGTGGCTCCTCCACCACACCTTCTCCTCCCCTGGCAGCACCGCCAGCTGTGGGCAGCTTTCCCCATGCTGCCAAGTTCAGCACTGCTGTGAAGAGCACAAGACTGTCTGATAATCACTGGGCTTTGCCAGATGGCAGAAAGCTAACAGAGATTGTGTAACATTTGTTTACGGCCTGATAAGTTTTACCTTGGCACTCAATTTGCCCAAAGAAGTTTTCAGTTGAAGTAGAAAACACAGTACCTCACTTTCGAACACGTGGACATTTAAACCCTCTCAATCGAGCTGGTATCTGATTCTAAAAACACCAGTAAAGGGTTCCTTTTAATTACCTAATTTTCAAGTGTCACATGCAAACATTTAAATTAGCAGTATCAAGTGATTATGCTTTCAGAGAATACTTTAAATATAAACCAAAAGGAAAAGTCAAGCATCATCAAAATATGAGGAGACCTAAGCACAGCTTTCAAATTCTCCTTTTTTATTATGTAAGCAACAGTTAAATGATTCCACTTCTCCTCCCACCATTTGAAACTCTCTTGACTCCAGCAGGATGAAAAAAACAGCCTTGAAAAAAAATATCACTTCCCACAAGTGAAATACTGCCACAAACTTGTAATGTCTTAAAAATGAGCTAGATCATATTCAGTGATGCCTACAAGAACTCACAGCAGCAACAGTTCCTTTGAAAGATGCAGAAGTGCTGCCACTTTTCAGTACAGGGAGAAACATGGTGCAATGATTAACACATTAGTTATGAGAAGTTGCAACCAAGGGCGTCAGAGAATTGTAGAATGGTTTGGGTTGGAAGAAGCTTTAAAGGCCTTATTGTTCCAACCCCCCTGGCATGGGCAGGGACATCCTTCCACTAGACCAGGTTGCTCAGAGATCCATCCAAACTGGCCTTGAACACACTTCCATCAGATTCAAACTCCACAGCATCAGCAGCCTCAGCTCCCAAAGCACCCCAGAGCCTTGGGCCACTCTGCACAGAAACTCCAAAGCAACTCCAAAATGACTTCTCTTCTTTCAGCCAAAGCCAAGCAAGCCCAAAGCCCTGCAGCAGTTCTGAAAATGTTCATGCAGTGACCTGTAACACACACACACCAGGAGACCCAAACAAGCTCCTGTGCTGCCCTTCTCCTGCCCCTGCCCAACACCTTGCATGTTTACCCTGGTAGCTACAGTCCATGGCTGTAAAGAGACGCTCTGAGCAAACACACAGATACTTCTGCAGAAGGTGACATCCCCTCCTACAAAATCAGTGTGGTCTGAGGGGTGTGCAAACACAGAGCAGGAATGGGGAGACTGCTGGGCTGCAGCTCGAGGCTTCTGGGCACGGAGGCAGCAGCGTGGGCAGATCCCCAGAGCCAGCTTTGGGAGCAAGGACAGAAAGGGATCTTTGTCCTTATCAAGGCACAACTCAGCACAACTGGGCTAACTGGGATAGCTGAATCAGCCTTCCGTCTCAAACTGCCAAGTAACCATTTGGAGGTTTAGACTTTTTAACCAAAAACGTGCTGCAGAAAACCTTCCTGTGTTGGCTTTGACCTTGAACCCTCTGGGGGGAGTCTGGCTCTCCTGCAGCAGCCAGAGCAGAGCCCCCCTGCCCTGCCAGGGCTGGGATCTGCTCCCACAGCTCTACCAACCATCCCCACACACATCAGTGCTGCTGTTTGCCTCAGCTTGAGGATAACCATTCACACAGACACGAGTTTCTCTGAATTCAGTTTTGTCCTCTCTCAAAGCATTTTAACAGCATGCAAATTACAACCATTATTTCCAAGATGAATGTTTCCCCTTTATACCATGACCTTACCTAGCACGGCTGTTCTGCTTCTGCCACTTCATTAGCAAACAGCACTTTGAAGCCATTTATACTAAACATTCCCAACTACAGCACACAATTTCTCATATAAATTATTTTAAATGTATTTCATTAATCTCAGAGGAAGAAGCTTAACGCCAAGCAGCAAAAAGAACAACAACAACAAAAAAATCTTTGTGTAATTTCAGTTATGGCATTGTCAATATTGGAGGTGTCTCAGAAAAGGGAAAATAAGCATGGGATGCATAGCAAGTCAGACCCACCATCAGCACCAGCTTCCCTGAACTGCCAGAACTTTCCATCACAGTAATTTCTTATAAAAATGACTGAGTTGATAATGATTGTTCTGTTTCAACACAACAGAAAGATCTCATTTCCTCTAAACTATTTAAAAAAAAAAAAAATCCAATTATTTACCAGTTGCAGTAAACTATGTTAAACATCGACCTAGCACCAGGACTGGACATAACTTTCATGAATTCAAACAAGATCATGATGTATTAATATTTGCAAGTTATACTGACACTTGTTTTAGGATTCCTCCTGGAAATAATACGGAAAAGAGATGTTCTTTTAACAGGTCTAATGGTAACCAACCACCACTGGAAGTCTGGTATGTGGAAACCAGTCTCCCTTGATGGGAATGAGCCCCAGATGTGTGTGCACAACAGGGTGGGAAAATCACACTCCATCTCGGCCTGATTCTAAATCACACTTGTGAGTTCACTCTGATTCCAAAAGACAACAAAGAAACTGGATACTGCAAGATATCCCAGCCAGGAAGTCCCTAAGAATCTTCCAGCCAAGGGGATTTCTTCTCCAAAGTAAGGCAATCGTGCTTTATCCAAATTCTTCCAGATAAACAGTGTAACTCAGAAGCTCCCAAACCTCAACCATATGGAATATGTCTTTAAAAGGGCAAACCTGCATTTTAGCGGATTGCTGCACTTTACAGATACACACTCAGGGTTTTTTCTGTGTTGTTTGGCAATTCAGGACTGTGGTACCAACTAAATCACGAGCTACCTGAACCTTGGTGTAAGATCAGCGTGGAATTGTCCCTTTCTGCACCTGCTCTTTCTGGGACACAGCACAGTGTATCAGGGCACTGATACATTTCTATATTTCTGTAAAATTCTTCACATTTCAGGCTTCTTAATAATTCAACCTACACTTGAGGGGTATGAAGGCAAGCTCATACTCAAGAGTGGCAAAGTTTGGGAAATGTTTAATTCACCTGCTTTCTTACCCAGCCCCTAAAATGGTTTCTGTTCACCAAGAATCACACATACATACAATCACAAATAAGATTTCTCTGCAGGTCAACCTTCTCATCAAAGACCTGACTTTTGCCATCTAAAGCCAATTTATGAGGGGTATTGGACACTCCCAATGCTATTAACCACAAGAAAGAAGATCCAGATACAGAAAATTGCTCCTAACTCTGTCTCTGTGCAATGCTAGTGCAGCTGTGCATCTTCCACTCCAGTCTGTAGCTGTGGAAATGCTTCTCTTTGGAAAGACTCAATCCACAATGCCCTCCACAGTGAGGAAAACCTTCCTAAATCATGGATGGCTGTGTGTCAGTCTTAACACACGGCACTTTTCACCAGGAATTCTCTGCACTTTGTACTCGTGAATCACAAAGGGTTGGAAAATGCATTAAGCCAAACTTCTTGCCCTCACAAAATGTTCTTGTATCTCTGGCCTACAGAGAACCATTTTGGTTCCCTGTGCCATCCATTTTGCAGGAACACCCCTGTGGATGGCTCATTGCCAGCCCAGAAGTGACAGAGGGTCTGAACTCCCCAGTGGCCACAGCTGATAATTTTGTTTATTTAACCAGGATTAGTTTGTGAGGTGACAGAGCTGAGCAAGTCACAGGCAGGCAGCTCACACTCAACACAGCTGTAAGGCTTTTTGTTATCCCCACACAAATACTGCCCAGGACTTATTTAAAAATGAAGTATTTCTAAGTCTTGGCAGCATAATCCTACTAATAATTAAATAGGAAGGGAGCTTTGTTTGGTTTGTTGCAGAAATAAGCTACTGTATTAAAAACCTCAGACAGATTTTTGGATGCACTTGCCCACTTTCTTGCACATCCACAAGCAGATAAAGCAAAAGAAACAAATCTCCTCTCTGCCTGATGCTTTGGAAAAACGCTGCCATAGATTTAACATGGATGTACTGATATCACTACCCTGGAAATCCACAGTTTTCTGCTGCTTTGTAGTTCACATGGGCCCCTGGCGATTTTCATTTGCTCCCATTCACTCCCTTACCTGCAGCAGAATTTTAGGTCCTGCTCTCATATTGCTGATAAAATGTTTCCCAGTAATTCTGCTTGAGGTCTCTTTGCAGGACACCGGTGTCCCTACAAGGTCCCAGTGGCACATCCAAGCCTTGGGACACACACACAGACCAAAAACCCTCCCAGCTCCATCAGGAGATCCCCAAATCCCCATTTATATGCAGATGATAACGAGCATATCAAACCTTTGCAACTAATTAAAACCTGACAGCTTTTCCAAGCGGCTGTTTACAAGCTAAGGGATGTAATGACAAATCACCAAGCTGGATTCCAATAAACCAGGAAAATTTTAATAATTTGTTCTAAACAGTTGCAGAAAGATGCATCTGCTGTGACATTTTCACTTAAGCCTGTTGATCCTACATTTGAAGCTTGAGGGTATTGCACTGCCATCAGATCTCTCCACACTACTGCTCAAATATGTGCATTAATATTTATGAAATATTTCTAGATGGAGATTATGGAGCCAAAGGAAAGACTAGCATGGTTCAGTTATTGAGTACCTTTACATTTTCCAGTGAAAAATTTTGAAATTCTGTCCAGACTGAGTGTTTGTGACAGGCTAAATGGAGCATTCCTTATTTTTATGGATAGTAACATTTTATTTATTGGTTTTTGTATTAGTGTTGCCCTAGGGCTGTGCTTTCCCAAGACTTTGTGATCTTGGTGCAAGTCAAAAGGCAACATGTGGACCTGCAAGGTAACAAACAGATCATATTGGAAATTGATAGGCAGTATCAGCATCTTAGCATCCTTAAAAGGGCCTCCAAAATAACATTGTCATCCCACCAATTTTTAAATTTTGTGCCAGCCACTGCAAAAATGCCATTTGTCAGATTCAGGTGAGGTTTATGTTGAGTGACAGGGCCTGGGGGTTTGTGACAGCCATGGCTGGACATGCTGTCCCAGCTGCACCCTGAGCTCATTAACATCATTAGTTGTGAAAGCAGGAATAAGACATCCCTGCCCTGGATTACCTGGCAGCAACACTGGTCAACACTACCAAAAGGGGCAAAGGAAAAAAATATAAAGTATTATACATATACACAGGTTTATTCAAAAGCAGCAGCAGCATCTAAAGCACAGCTTGACCAATAATTCCTGGAGTTTTCAGGAACTCGAATACCACATATTAAATTGAGCAGTGCTACCTTTTCAAATTTAAATGTCAAGTTTTAAAACCACAGTTGTAAGATGCCTCTGTGCTTCTTAAAATATGGAATTTCTTATTACAGCCTTGGCACTGCGAACTTTGGCAAACAAAAAGAAGATGTAGGCTTTATAAATATGACAAAGAAAAGCATAAAACCAACCAGCTCAGAAAGCCAACTGAAGCAGTCAGCAAGCAGGGGGGTAAAAAAAGAAATTAAATCTTTTTGGCAATGATTCATAGTGAAGGCTTTGGAAAAAACCCTGTGCTTATTGCCATGCCCTGCATGTTAGTAAATAGTGATTTCAGCAAGCTGTCCAGGCAGAGCTAAGTTACACAGTGAATGACATGCTGCTGAAAAGGTCCCAGTTCCCCAAGCACTAGAGATGGTGAATAAAGTCACCAGGTTGGGCCAGTGGAGGGTCCAAGGAAATGCCCCCTCGCTCCCAGCACCCACAGCCCCCACACTCCTGGCAGCATTTAAACAGCTCTCACTTCTGTGTGAGCACTGGCCAAACAGCATACAAAGAAATCCAGCTAAACTTTCCTTAATAAAGTGAAACTCAGCCTAGAGGAAGTATTTATGGAACTCAGTGATGATTATGAAGGGAAAGAAGGCAGTTACGTAAAAGAACAAACACATTTGGGGCGGATGTTTGCGGCTGTCGCTGTTTTCCCCAAGGTGAGTGGGAAGAAGGTGAGCTGCGTGCACTTTCCATTTTTGCTGCTTTTTGGCAGAAATAGAATGTTTCTTGGGCATAATTTGCATTTTCTAATTTAGCATCAAGGTTGTCGAAGGGAAAGCAGCGTGCATTTATATCAGCAGATAAAAATAACAGGACCGGCAGCGTTGGAGACGGGCAGAGCCACAGGAGCTGCAAAGGGCAGCAGGTGTGGTGCTGTCCTGTGCCATCCACGGACAAGGCTGGCTTTTCCAGGGAATGGATTGAGTGCACAGAAAGGAAAAACCCAATAAATCCACCATTTCCCACAGGCAGCCCTATCAAAGTGTTACTACACACAGCACAGATGTCCCTGCAGGGACCGTCAGTCCTATTGACTCTCAGTCAGTGCCATGGAGTGCACAGCAGCAAACACTGACAACTCAAACAGACTTGCACATCCTCATTTCCCACCAGAAGCACCTAGTTTTCAGTTAAATAATTACTCAGACCTTCCTTGCTAGTTTTCCTTTTAGCTCCTGAGCCCACCTAGTCCAGGAAATGCTCTTTTTCTCTATAGATGTGTTAGAAGCCAGCAAACCTTCCACAGCAGCTTCTGGATTACAACTGAGATGGGTCCAAAATCATCTCACTCAAGCATTTCACAAAAAGCCACCAAATACAGAGAAGCTGGTGCTGAACTAAAATAGTAGTTGGGGTCTTGGCAAATTTCTGACATTCAAACATCAGAATTATTTTTCTCTGTAGAGCTTGCTTGTTAAAGTGAGAAAACCTGGGGCGGGGGAGTCACGAGATTTTTTAAAATTGGGGATTACTCTCTGAACACATCTTGGCATGAGAGTGATTCTATCATTCATAATTTCATCTCCTACAGGTTTCACAGTATATGTTATTTAAAGAAATTCATTTCCTGCTGAATGATTTATGAGGGAAAACAGGATGCCGAGGGAAAACAGACTGATCAAATGCATCAGAAGTTTTCAATATGAGCATTTACCATGGGGTTATTTCCTTCTCCCTGTCAACTAATCCTGGTATTTCTTCTCGCTAGTAAAAACACATATAGTTGCTTAAGATTTTAGTTTCCATAGAAACTGTTATTGGCTAAAGTAAATACAAGATGGTAAAAAAGTGCGACTTCCCTAGACCTGTGAGCACGCTTGCAGCTGCCAAATTTTCACCACCTGACCATTCATTTCTCAGGACTTACTGGTGCCTGACATTTTTAGCTCCAGCTCCCTTTAAAGAGCACGGACACTCTTCTGAGAGATACTTCCATGCTTTCCAAAAGGCATGTGAATATTCATAGCTATTCCTATGCATCCTTGTACAACAGCACATTTTGTGTTGTTTTATTTTGCAGTCCTTGTCACTGAACTTTGCAAGGGAAAAGATGTCTGCACATAAAACCAAAGCTTGAGAGAGGATTACCAGGTAATACATGAATAAAGGGAAATAAAACATTGCTTCATCACAACTAATGATTTTCTCCTGTTCCCAAAGTTCCTCTCACTCCCTTTCCTACCTGATTCTAATACAAACTAAAAAAAAAACCCCAAAGTCCTGACAATCACTTTACAATTCCCTCACTTCTTTATCAATTTCATTTTACTTTGAATGGAGGCACTTTTTCCTAACATACACAATTATTGTGTCTTTCCTTGTTCCCTTCAGAACACGACTTCCATTTTTCTTCCCATGTAGAGCTCTGCTGCAGTGCTCTGTGCTGCCTGAGATTTTGCCTTTCTACCAAGGAATCAGCCTTTGCATGTACATTGCACTGAGATGGAAAACTCTGTTACCATTTCTGAAAATAGCAGCTGAAGACAGAAGGAGCCATCCCTGACAACGTGCAAAAAGAAGGCGATGCTGGAGCTTCTCAGGAGCTCAGGGTGATTTCAGCAGACTGCTTTTCATCTCCCAAGCATCAAGTGCTTTGGTACCCACTAAAAACTCCCTTCTACATCATTAGAAACCCAAGTTCCTGCCCTCGTGGCAACAGCACTGCTCAGGGGCAGCCACAGATTCATTATAGCACCCAAAAATGTGTCCTCAGCTCATTGCTTGTGCCACCCTAATGTGAGGACTGCAGGGTGAGAGCTGCACTTTTGTGCCTTCAAGGGAACTTTCGAGGCTAAACATTGAAGGAATGGAGAAAACAAGCAGAGCAGCTGGATGAGAAAGCCAGAAAGATGTAAAAACCATGCAAGAATAATCACAAAACACATGGGATCGGACTTATGGAAAAATACTATGAAAACTGAATATCAACCAAAAAAAGAGAAACAAGGTAAAAACCCTTTGTGCTTCTCAGTCCTTTTTCAGAAATGAAGAATACTCATGGCAGTGCACCGAATGCAGCATGAGAACAGACTGAGTTTTGGAAACCAGGACTGCCTACAGCCCTCTAAAATCATTTCCTGCTGGTGGCCTTGTGTAGCAGCACACCCCACACAGTCTGGTACCTTAATGTGGGTGAAGCTAATGACACTGAAACTTAGCTTACCATAAAAATAAAAAGAAATTACTCTTTTTTATTTAATGGGGAAGACAAGGCTTATTTTAAAAAGACACTCATTTCTATCAAAAAGCAGCAGCAGATCAGAAATACACCAAAAATGAGGTTTAAAGATTCCCATTAAGTTAAGTTTGTAATGACAACCCATGGGTAAAATCTACTCTTAGAATTCTGAAAATAGATTTTAAAATTTGCATGAACTGGAGAAGTCCTCTAATATAAAAATTGCACAAAACCATGGGCAGAAGGAGGGGTGGTGGGTTGATGTAGAGAAAGTCACTTCAGTCTCTTGGTTTACGGTAAAAGCAGGGGGTGCAGAGCTGGGAGCAGAGCTGAGGAAAAAGCTTTGGTGAGCATCCTCCATTCCCTGTGCTCTCTTCAGCCAAAATCCCAGGAGTTTTACTGGAAACCTCTGTGCAATCCCAGCTGCTGCTGCCTGACTTGGAGCCAAGGCTCCTAAAGCTGGGCTTTAGCTCCTCAGTGGAGGTGACACACACAGGGCTCTGTCACTGCTCCCTGCAGCCAGCGCTGCTCTGCCCAGCCCCACAGATGGACCCCAAAGCAGCCTTTTATCCCACACCATTCCCAAGATGCCATCAACAGCCAGCCCAGGTGCTGTGTAGCTGCTGCCCACACACAAATCAATGACAAAAAAAGCAAGCTCATTCACACAGGTGGTGCATTCCAGCACCCTTGGGGCCGGGATTTGCTCCTACCCTTCATTTAATGCCACTGCTGTCAAACCTGTAACGTGCTCTAACAACACCAGCCTTTATGTAACCCCATAAATAAAAGTCACCAAGGCAATAGCTATGCATAAATTTGAGCTAAAAACATTTTGTTAGAACATGAATGTCCTCTGTAAAGAGAGCAGCATTTTAAAATAATGTTCTAGACATTGTTAATACTTTATTGCTATTCATCACAGAACCATTAATCATGGTGAACTCATTTGGTATTAATGTGGATGTCATAAAGCATTTCTATTGCATTTCAATTATAACTCAGCCTTTAAAATGCTGCCAACACTACATGGAGAGCTTTGAAAACCAAATATGAATAGTCTGTGCAGAGATAACTACAACTGCTTTCTGGCACAGAAAAACAACCTTTTCCATTCCTCATTGCCCTCGGGGGGCTGAGGAGCCGTGCCTGGGCCCGGGGTTGCAAGGGATAGAGATCATCCAGACCCAGGAATATTCCTCCCCAAGATGACAATAGGAGAAACATTCTTTTGGTCTGTTCAACCAGGGCTAAGCAGCAGCAAGGCCAAACTTCCCAGCCCCTGGGGAGATGGCATTTTTCCCTATCACTCCTGGGATTCCTTGAGGCACTCTCTTGCTTCCCAAGCTAAGTGCTGGGGGGTTTTTCCTCTGATCTGCTGTGTCTGCCCAAACAAAAACACCAGAGAGAACTTTTATCTACAGCCTACTGCATGTGGAGACTGTCAATGAGTGCATCAGGGCAACCCCAAAGGGAGCTGATACCCCGACCTCTCTGATCCTTAAAAAAACCCCTAAAATCCTCCTCCTTGGCCTCAGGAGGCACTGAAAGAGGAAAATCGCCAGCACAAAATACAACATGGACCCAAACAAATATCAGCTCCCTGCCATCAGGGAACCAAGAACTTGTGTTAAGTGTACCTTGACAAACCAGGAGTTTTGCTCCTGTGCTGCCAGCAGAGCTTCCAGATGGATTTTACACACAGAATCCAAAGACAACAGCTCAACAATCTCAACACAAACAAAGGAAAACCAAAATATTTCTTTTTAGCTGAGGGAACTTGTTTGCTTCTTTTCCACTCTTGCATATAATTCCCTTTCTTTTTTTATCTAGGTCATCAGTGTAACAGGGAAGCACGCAGCAAGAATTCCTACCTTGGGAGCTCTGGCATGTTTTCCACATCTGGCATCTTTGACAAGGCTGATATCCAGCAGCTCAGTCTCCTAGAAGGAAAAAATGACAACACAAGTAATTATTACATTATTCACGAAGCCCTGTTGTGTTATCAGTGTCCCACTTCCCACATCTGTTTGTCCAAAATCGGCTCCTAGGAGAGCTCAGGTGCACCCAGGCAATTCCAACAGCAATACTGTGCAGCTCTCCTAGGATATACACATTATATAGAAGCCATAAGAGTCAAGCTGATTTCCTGGATCACTAAAGAGCAGCTGCTGTGCTTTTGGTTTAATCCTTTTAATACAATTTTAGCATTTTGATCCTTGTCACAGTGTGACAAAGGGCAGTGTCACAAACACAAAACCCTGCCTCCTGCAATAGAAAACCTGCTTTATTATCACCAGGACACTTTGAAAAGCGCCCATAAACCCCAAGAAGTGTTATATCTATAATGATAACAAGGTTCAACAATTTCAGTGACTGCTGCTCAGTAAAACACATGCACTTTTTGACAGGCACTTCACAGCTTGTGTGCCACTCTTGAGTTATGGGTTATCTGTTGAGCAGATTCTTGTCCTTCCCTACACACCAGTGACATTGAAGAATCCTCTTTCTCTAATTTGGGCATTTGGATGGAGGATGGATGCTGGAGCAGTGTGATTCCCAGCTGCCAGCAGCAATCTGAAACACTCCAGCAGGAGTGTGCCCACACTGCAGGCAGAGCCACACCACGTCCAAACATTTCAGCCTTCCGGAGGAGTCACTGCAAATGCCGTGCAGGGAACTTCAAATCTTGGTGCTGGACAAAGACACTACTCCTTTTCTTTTCAATTCCAAGGAGGAAAGAAAAAAAATACACTGATGGGCATGTTATTTTGCCAAGGGTTACTTGGGATCCTTATTTGGTTTTCATTTTAAGGAACCCACCCCTGCTCAGCTCTTGAGGATCTTTGTTTTCTACTAAGACAAACTACTAACAAATTTTCACGTGGCTGTACATTCATGGTATTTCCCTCTGACCCCCCTAGCAATCCCAATTCCCTTCTGTTCTAGTACTTGCTGACCTCCATGAGCATCTTTTCCCCCTCTTCATGGAGCCTGTTTAGAGGAAATTTGCACTTTCAAAGGCTCTCACTTGTCTGAAAGAGGACAAGGGTATCAAAACTTACAGAGATTAGGAAGAAGCATCGCAGGGTGATAAAAGATGGAAATAACCCAAACTCCACCAATACCCAGGGCACATGGGCACAAGCACTGTGCTGACAGTGCAGGTGTAACTTTAAATAAAAACAATTTACAATTAAAGGCTCTGGAGGGCTTCGAGTCCTTTGAACTCTGAGTGAATCCTTGTGGTCATTAAGATCCTGGCAGGAATGAAAACAATGGAATATGGCAGAGCTACACATGAGTTTGTCACATTCAGAGCAAGAACTCTCAGGTGGGAAACAAGAGTTACATTTACAACACCAAATAATACCCACACCTCGAAATGGTCTCAAGCCCACTGGGAAATGTTCCACAGAAGCGCCAGGCACATGCAGATCATGTCATAAAAATCAGATTTCCTCAACTAAAAGGACTAAGAAGCACTAAAAATAAAGGCTCTAACAGCAAACACATGAGGGAAATTAAATATGCTGAGAAAAAATGGACCTTACACAGAGACACTGAGCCACACGGAGTGAATTTCAAAAGCTCTTGTTTTTTTCTTTGTCTGGTGTTTTGGTTTTTAAAGAGGAGAGGAACAAGGAACAGAATTAGCAATTTAGTCACTTATGAAAGTGCAACTAGACCTCCCGTAACACAAACACAAAAACAGCCTTTTAAGCAGAATAACGCACATTAAAAAAAGACACAATAAAGGGAAAAGGCAATAACCAGCACTCCCAAGGACCTGAACAACCCTGCCCAGTCTGCATCCTCCCAGATAGAGGAGGGTGAGCAAGGATAGGGTTGTTTTGGAGTTTTGACTACTGTTTTCAAGCTGCTCGCATGCCACCAAGCCAGGTGCAGAGAATGTGACCACCTGAGGACTCAAGAGCTGGCAAGGGCAGTCTAGAAATAAGGGAAAAGTGGAGTTTTGTGGGGCTACTTGGCTCAGCCCAGCTGCCAGAGCTGTAGGAAAGGCTGATCCTCGAACATGCACCTTCCTGCCCTGTTCCCTCTCTGGCAGAGAACACAGGGCTTGTAATCCTATCCCCAGAATCCTTTATATCCCTATTTGACAACATCATTCAATATAAGTACATGAGAGCAGGATCTGCATCCATGGAAGTGCCTCTGCAGGCAGCGTTCAGTGGGGCTTGGATAAATCAAAATCCATAATGGGCCATTTCTTGGTACTTTGGTTCAAAAAATCCTCCTGGAATTCCCTCAACCCCAGGCAGTTGCTTTCATCTTTTAAACAACTAATTAAGAGGGCAGAGATCAGCTTCCTTGCAAGTCAGAGGAAATACAATTTCCTATTTCCCTATTGCAAAACGTGGGGGGACTTTTGTAAAGGGAAAATGCACTTGAGCAGTGGCCAAAGAAATGCCCCATTTCCTGTGCAGCAAAACAGCCCAAGCCCTCTCCCACCTAAATAAACAGAAGCTTTGTTAATGACTTCCTCCATCCAGGCTTGGAAAATGCACTCTGGGTTGAAAGGGGCACAGAAGTCATAGCACCTGGGAGGGAGAGGAAAAATCCAAATCCTCTGCAAATCCAACTTTTCCCTGTTTAGAGACCTCCAGGCATTGCTGCTGGGACCTAATCCTGCAAGAGAGTAACATCTCATCATGCAAATGGTAGATGCCTCCAATCATTCATAATACAAAAAAAAATCCTGGAGCAGTGAATTATTAATCCTACCATGTTTGTTTTCAATTAACAGCCGAGACAGAGATGCATTCAGAGAGGGCTGCATTGTGCAATCTCACTTTTATGGGTGAGCACACTCTCACAAAAGCAATGGATTGTGCAACCCTCAGTGTCTGCTTGAGCACTTGTAATTAGACCCATCTGAATTTAATATAATAACATCAATTTATACCAGCTGAGGATCTGGCTCACTTCTATTTTAAACTGCCCAAAATGATGCCAACTGAGTCATGGTGCCTTGGGAACATGCTTGTGACATAACCCCAGCTCCAAAGCAGGAATCCTCCTGGATACCACTGGAGAGCTCTCCTGGAGAGCCAGCAGCAAGCAGGGCAGGCTGAGAGCAGGATCATCTACAGAACCTCCCAAAACTGTGTCAAGGAGAGCCAGCAAGAGCAGGTGTGCATTGCAACAGCTGCACAGGTTAGTCCAGAGAGCCAACTGCTTTACAGACATCCCTACCAAAAATAATTCCACTCTTCTGCAAGCACTCATGGCTGAGGAGTTGTGTATGACCTGAACTGTTCCACCTCTGTTTTCACATCCCTTCTGGCTGGATGTTCTTTTTTTTTCCCCCAGTGTATGGCACAGGTCTCAGCCAGTGCCACTTAGGGACCAACTTAACCAATTAAACTCTGTAAATTAATTTTCCACTTAGCTGGAAAACCTGTGGCTTCACAGTTTCAAATCTGAAGAAGAAATTGTGTGCCTGAAAGCTTATCTGATTCTTATAAATATCACCAGTCAGTCTACTGGAAAACACAAGACTGCCTTCAAAGTTTGCTTGATACACAGTTAGCAAAATAAACTCTGGAAAACTATGCCAGTTTTCTAAACAAGCACTATTTAGTGCTACTGGATGGCAACATCTGGTCAAGATTTTCAAAGGGCTAAAGCCAATTTGCTGAAACAAACTTCAAACAGAGTCAAACAACACTTTCTATTGGGACTAGCTAAAAAAATGAAATGGTACTCTAATATTGAAAGTCTCTGTTTCATCATTCTCCGAATACAAAAGCACTGAGTATCTCCAAAAGGAAAAAATGTATGCAGTTCTATGCTATACTTATTTTTATTCAGCATTTCTAAAATGTTATTTTAAATAAAACCGCATGACTGCTGTCCTAACAACATGTCAGAAAGAAAATACTAAGAACAACCCTTGAATCTGATGAGGAACAATTACAGAATCACAGAACACTTTAGGTTGGAAAAGACCTCTGAGATCACTGCGTCCAACCTTTGGCCAAATACCACCATGGCACCAAGTGCTGTATCCAGTCTTCCCTTAAGTACCTGCAGGGATGGTGGCTCCACCACCTCCCTGGGCAGCCCATTCCAATGTCTGATCACCCCTTCTGTGAAGAATTTACAGGTTATGAAGGATTGCAAGCTGTGTTAAAGAACTACCTGAGGCCCTAGGTTCAGAGTAAACACATATGGAAACTCATCAATTTCCAGCCATTTATGGAATACACCTCACTCAGTCTCAGGGATGTTGACAGCGATCCATCAGCCACACTCAGATGAAATTCTCCATGTGAGAGTGGGTATCTAGTGCCAGTTCCAAAAGGGCGTTTGCAGAGCTGGGGAATGTCATGTATCATTCCCCTGTTCAGAACACATCTATTTTTCCTTATTATCATTAAGAATAAATTGAATGAAACAGGGCAATTTGTCTCCTCATCCCAAAGGAAAACCGTGGAGGACTGGTGAGACTGATTTAAACAAACCTGCACCGACAGCTCCAAGCAGGAGCAGCGAGGCTGCCAATGACTGTAATTGGAGCGGTGCTAAGGTGGTGCTGTGCTTCCCCCAAAGTCCCATTATATAATTCATAAGCTGCATCTCACTAGAGAGAGACAGTCCCTGAAGAAGCTGTCTCCAAGCTTCCTCCTGGCAGCACACAATTCAATTATCAGGCATCAAAATTATGGGCTGTGTCAATAAGGCAGCAGCAGAGCAGCACGTACACCTCCAATCAACAGGAGAGCTCTCCTCAACACCAGCAAAGTCTTTTGATGCACTCTCGCCCTTCCCAAGTTCAAAGTAATTTGTTACCTTCCCCCACACTCTTCTCAAAGAAAAGGAATTAAAAATTATATTATTAATGCTAAACTCATTACCTGCCCAAAGCAACCAGACCTCCTTCTAGCTCCTTGCAGGTGATGGATAAAGCAGCAGCAAGGCACTCAAAGGATGGAACAAAAGTTGTTACTCCTACAGTAGCCACTGATGTCTCAAGGGTCAATTAAACACAACAAATTTTAACTTGGTTAAAGTGGCTTTTGAATTCTCTGCGTGCTAAACATCTATTACCAAATCCAAAGCCCAAAACAAACCCACCATCCTGGCACATGAAATGAAAATTTGGGTGAGAGGCACAGCTGCTCACGAGGGGAAACACAGCAAACACTCTGCTGCCTCCACTACTTCACTCAAAATCTCTTCTTTTCAAGCTTTTCCTTTCTGGCCACTGAGCACTGGCAGAAAATCACAGCAGCCTCATCCACGTCAGGCCCATTCCCAGCACGTTTCACCACACACTCAGGGGGATCTCCAAAGCCGTCATCAGCAGCACTGCAGCTCCCCAGGGAGCTGGGGAGGCACTGCTGACATTTGTTCTGTTACCTGTGGTGACAAGGGACATCCCCTGTGGCAGGGAGGAGATGGGAGAAAGGCCAGAGATGTGCACCTCTTACACAAAGCAGCAGCTTGGAAAACAAGAAGGGGTGGGTTTAAACCCTGCTTTGACCCCATGGCTCCCATTTCCCGTGGAAATTTTTTTTTTTAAAATCACTTGAACAGAATGAGAACAGAATGATTTCTTACTACCCGAAATGTATTATCTATAAATTTGAACTTGTGCTGAACTTTACTGGGTGGTCACTAATTCTGAATTCAAAAAGACTTGGGGGTCCTCAGCAAGGAAAGAACCAGCATGTATTATTTGGCTGAACTGTTCTGGGAATGAGCTCTAAAAACCTTGAAATGTTTCCTGGCACTTTTGGAAGAACCTCCAAGCAGAGCAGCATGACATCCCTCCTGCAAGGCCCTTACAGGAAGCATTCCTATGGAAAAACAAGCCTGAAACTGAAAAAGTTTTGGCTATCTTAATAACACAGAGTCTCTCAATGTATCCCTGGAGTTGTAAGAACAGCGATGTTTTCTAGTACAGGGAAAATGATCTGCGGTTTATATAAAGCATAAAACATTGAGCTATTAGGACAAAAATGAGAGGGAATTTTCATGCTAAGTGCCCTTTTAATAATGAAAGCAAAACAATTCTTCTGCAGCTATGCATAAAGTCCTTTGCTGCTTCATTAAAGGAAAATTTCATTTACTTGGATTTACAGAGGCTGTGGCTGAGCAGTCCAGGAACGGGCACAGAGATTCAACAATACAAATCTGAGTGCAAAGAGAAAGGAAGCAGAAGAACACTGTAAAGATTTGCTGCCTGCCTTCATCCCAGCAAATTAAACATCAGAAACAGGCAAAGGACACAGGGAAGACTCAGTGTGCTGTGATCAGCCATCATCCCAGGTGTTAGTAGTAGTGCACTGGAAAAAGAGAAGATTTCCATACCAGGTAAGGCTTCAGCCATTCATCAGTCTCAGCCAAGGGATGCTGCAGTGGCAAAATCACCAGTGTTGACAGGGTATAAGCTCAGCTTGGTACATAAAAACAGCACATACTTCAGAAAATAAAGCCTTAATCTTACACCTAAACACACCAAACAATCTGTGAATGAAAGGAGCAATGGGTTGGTGAAGTACCTCCCAGTCTTAATCTCACAGCCATTAAAACAAAACGGCATCTCCTTATCCCACTGCTGCCTTTGCCAGTGCTCTCCCTTTCCAGGAAAGGCTCCACCACGAGAACACTCAAACCCAAAAGTGTCTCATCCAAACAGCTTGGATCTGTTGCAGCTGGCAGTGGGAATTGTATGGACAGGAATGCCTTGAACGTACCTGGTTGGAACTGGTTTGGATCTGCTGAAATTGCTCTGGCACCCCTGCACATCCCACTCACACAAACAGGGAAGAACAGGAGCAAAAGGAGAATCCACCCAGTGCAGCCATATTCAAAAATGAAAAGAGCTGGGGGAGGACCTGCTCCAGAAGAAAATACAAAAGCACCTTGTAGGCAGCCTTCATAAATGGTACTTGACTGATTTTTATAAACATAACTGAGAATAACCTGGCAATTAGTGACTTTAGAGTCACAAGAAGAGTACGGTGAACTGAAGTTTAAGCAGTATATTAAAAACAACAAAACCCCCAATATTTCTATTAAGAAACTTTTCCTTTCAAATCCCAACTCACACCTGTGTGATTATGATGATTAGGATCCCTGCCCAAGAAGGGAGCTATCATATTTTGGGGGTGATGTTCTCGTGCCATTATTTCCCACTGACAGGGGATCACAGACTACACAGAGGTTATGTTTTTTCCTCTGAAGCAAGGAAAATGTATTATTTTCAACAGAGTGCCCCAAACAGTGAACAGCAGGAGCAGAGACTTACATCTCACATGGAAAACCAATGTACAATTCCTGCTCTACCCCACCTGAGAGTGCAACTCCTCCTTAGGAAAATCTGTCCATCAACAAAAGGTTTTTCTAAGACTGAGTGAGATTCAAGGCTTTTGAACTCTTAGAAAAGCTCTTTTCGAGGCATGCGGTGTAAGCTGGAGTCATAAAAATATATCAACAAATTAATGGCTCTGGCTGTTTGATTTTAGAAGCTGCTTCAGCGGGTGAGGGTGTTTTTTGCAGAACTCCACTGCTCTGGAATAGTTCTCCTTCTGACTAGCTGGGTTTTGCAGAGGGGTTTGGAGACTGCACATTCATATTAACAGCACACAGCTTTTGACTTGTCTATAATAAAACAATAAATGCTTTTTACAGATCTAAATTTAACACAATTGGGAGATTAGGACCTTGGAGTTTCTCTGCTCCCCACGTAACAGAGAGACTTTTAATGTTGAGGCACAAACACAGCAATCCATGCCCTACTTACATGCATGGATAAAGACAATCAACTAAAAACTGTATGGAAGCAGAATGTTCATCCCTGCCAACTTCTCTAGCTACAGCCCTGGCATGTGTTACTTAACTGGAAAATCCACAGTCCAGGCACAATTCCAACTGGAGACTCCAGCTATAACATGCTGCTGGAGCACTAACAGCAACAGCTGAAAACCTGCAAAACCTGGAGACTGGAAAAAAACCTAAAACATCTACAATTCTGGAAAAGTGAGAAGAAAGAACCCCAGCAGCTCCATGCATATTAGTCTGATAGGCAAAGCTTTGGATGAGATGATAAAAGGAGTATAAATCACATGAAGGTAAAACAACAAGAAAATAAGGGACAGCATGAGGTTGCTGGCCAGATCATTCCTAAGTTGCTAATTTTTCTTTTTTCTTGGCACGGGAAGCTTCAAACATCTTCTCTGCCTGAATTTTGATTAATGACACGAGCTGGAACTGACAAGTCATCATCCCAAACTCTGATCACCAGTACTCGAGGTGAATTTAACCTGAAGGAGCTAAAAAGAAGGTTCCAGAAGCAATCACAGAACCGAGAGTAGGCTCTTGCTAGAGGAGACTCAGAGAGCTTGGCTTCCACCAAACAGCTAAGAGGGGGATGATAATTGTCTATAAATACATGCATTGTATAATCAGCTGAGAGGAAGAGGAACTATTCGATCTAGAAAGAAATAAGAACTGAGTTATATAGATACTAATAAGTGTGGGTAAAATTAGGACTATTTTTCTTCAGATATTGAAAAAAAAATTTTTTTAAAAGGGGTTTGAGATGTGTTTCTGAATACTAATACATGCACCACACGATACCCATAAACAGAGCACAGAAAATGTTTTTCTACAGCGTTGATCTAAAGGAATTATATTTATTTACAACTAAATCTTTGTGGTTTTTACCACTCCAACCACCAGGCAGCTTTATCTCCAAAGATACACTGGATAGTGCAGAGAGTAATTCATTCATACTAATTTCTAAGTGGCCTATGTAGCAGGTGTTGATACTCCAACAATTTCAGAGGAGATTCAGACTTCCAGGCTCCTTATATGAACATCAGAAAAAGGCAGCAGAAGCTTCACACGCAGAGGGAGAAGCTTTCCCCAGCCAGACTCTGGACTGTTTGCTGCTCTCAAGGAGGATGAAGCACACAAAGAGCATCAGCTGAAGGTGTCCACACACACCAGAGAAATGAGAAACGTGCACATGAGGGCACAACAGATCTCTAAGGAAGCACTGGTTTGTTCTGAGGGAAATCGTGTTTTGCTTCTCCAAAATGCACAGTCCCTAGTGCAGCAATTTTCCATGTTCTTCTCCCTGTGCTCCCTCTCACTCCATCCTCCCACTTCACCTGCTGCTGCCACATTTTAATTTCCCTTATTACCTCCATTTGCTGCACACCTTGTAAATCTAAGTGAGCTTAAAAGTTATTTGTTCATTGTTTATTAGGAAATTAATTAGAGAGGAGTAAGCATGTCTTGCTAATTTATTCTTTACAAGCTCTAATCATTATTATTTTTGCATGCTCTCAGGGTTTATGGATAAGTGCATCTTAAAAATCAAAGGGAAGTAAAAAAAGAATCCCCAGATTGGAATCAGTGGGTGAATCTCTACAGATTTAATTTACATTCATCTGCTATTAATCTGAATGCATAATATTCTTCACCATTATTTTATAAATCTCTAGATAGAGCTGGGAAATTATTTTTATTGAAGTATATGCATGCACATGCCTCAGATTCTTTTAGTCTTGGCAGCTGTGCCTGAAATTGGAATTGACACTGAATGAGGAAATACGGGTCATTCTGCAAACACAACAGAGATAAGTCAATGGCAACTTGTTGGAAGACCTTGAATTCTTGCCAAGCCACGTTTCCCAAAATATTTTGCCCTACACCACACTCAAGCCTCAATTACCAGCTACTCTCTCCTGCAGGAGCCAGCTGCTCTGAGCAGCAAAGGCACACACACAAAACAGAACCGAGTTGTAATTCGGCAAAAAACCTGTAAAGATGAGTGGTTAGCTCTTCTTATTTTTCATCAAACTGAAGAACACACTTTTCTTAACAGGGACTCACTCCAGCCTACACCTGGAGTGTGCCAATAGTTGGCTGCGTTCAGCATTACACTCAGCACACTCCCAACTTTGCATTCTATCCCTTGCCTGAATCCAACACTCTGGGGCTGTGACAAAGGGGATTTTTTTGCTAACTGCCTTGTTGGCAGCACAGACACAAGAAGATATTTTTCCTTCCTATCAGGGCACTCTTTGGCTCTTTCCTGTTTATATTTTCTCCTACTATGTGGAGCTAAAAGCAAGGCAGCAAACCCAAGGTTAGCCCTGTTGTTTAATGATGTTTCCTTATTTAGCAGCTCGTGTGACTGCAGATGCTGTTTTCTCCCCAAGAAATGTTCTCAGTTCTGTTCTCTGGAGCATAATTATTCCAAGTGCCTTTCCCCCAGCAGCAGCACACCAAGAGTTCTTGACTTTGCAAAACAAAGTTCACGTTCTTGAAGGTGACTGAAAGAGGACTTGAAGAAAGTATTGAAGGACTCAATCCGGGCAGGGAAATGCGAAAGGAGAGAACCCAAATACTTTGCAGGTCCCCCAAGCCTCTCTGATCCACAAATTTTAAAAACCTCAAGGGCATTTTTCATGGCACAAGCAACCTGCAAGCCTGAAGGGCATTTAACACCCAGACACACGGATTTGATCCATTTGTATCTCATATTGTCAGGAAAATGGGCTCGCTTTTCCTGTGCTGTCCCCGACACGAGCTGGATGTCAGCTCTGCATTTCTTCTCCAGGCTTGAACCACTCAGCATGAAATAATCCTGCTGGATGATTGCCTGGGCTGGGCTGGCTTGGTTGTTATTATCCTTAATGCAGCAGCCAAGGTGATTTCACCAATTTCCTCAAATGAAGCTGCAATTTCTGAAATAAGGCACATCCTAATGAAAGAGATGAATGGGAGTCAAAAAATGCTTTGGGAAATGTTTCATGCACGCTCTAAAATATCAACCACCTCTTGTAGGTGGGAAGATCTAATGCCTTCCTGCTTGGAAAAAATACCTTTGGATTTGAAGAGTCAGTAAGTACCACATCTGTGAAAATACAGCCAAGCT
Organism: Brachypodius melanocephalos; assembly: GCA_013398615.1. Classification (NCBI taxonomy): domain Eukaryota; kingdom Metazoa; phylum Chordata; class Aves; order Passeriformes; family Pycnonotidae; genus Brachypodius; species Brachypodius melanocephalos. The sequence goes on along the minus strand of VZSR01000001.1, from coordinate 2,808,632 downwards.
TGGACAAGCTACTGAAACATCTCCTTTTGCACATAATGAACTTTAAAAACCAGAATATATATGCATGCTGTTATTCTCCAAATGCATAAGGGAAATTAAATGTTCAATCTAGCATTTCACAATGTTTAAGTGGGTAAACTTGCAGCTTAAGTAATGTCTTAACAAGTGTCTCGTTTCTTTCTACATAAAATTTCACGTGTAATGAAATTATTGGTAGGAATCATGGGTGTGATTTAGCATGTCTTTCAAAGCAGGCTAGGCTGCCTCCTGAATAACACCAAAAAGTGCTATTATTGAGTAAAAAGTATGATAGTTGGGGAAAAGGGGCTCACACACTTAGAAAAAGGAATGATTTTTCCATAATTACATAGATTGAGAAACAGCTATTTTTGTCATCATCTTCAAAGAGACTTTTCAAGTTATGGAAAGTAAACAAAGGAAAATTAGAAAAACAACTTCCCACCCCCCACCATAAAAATGATGGTTTGAAAACCAACAGCGAGAAAACAAATCCATTTAGGAGAACAAGGAGAACAGCACTTGGGTAGAAGCTGGGGTCAGTGCCATCACCAACTCTGATTTTAGTCCATGGACACATCAGATCAGGATTTTACTGGTAAGAATTTAACTGCAGCTTGCCACCCTCCAAAATCCCTCCCACAACACACAGCTGGCCTGGCTGTAAGTCAGGACAGAAGGGGTGAGGACACAAGACACTCAAAATCAGAACCTGGGGTGACAGCTAAACCCTGTAAAAGACACATGGTGGGGGAGAGAGCAAATAAACAGGAAACTTGCTAGAAGGTCATGCCTGTGGGTTTTGTGGTCAACCCTCAGCATTAAAAGGGCAATTATGATATTTAGGGTTCTACTTGGTGATGTTTTTTCCTACTACTGTTTGTGAGTCCAAGGTCCTGCATGAGAATTACAGGATTAAACAGATTGGGATGCGTAGAGGGACACAAGTTTTTAGGCACGTATCTCCTGGTCTGTGTACGCAATAAAAAATACTTCATCAAGTTAAACCAGACTCTCAGATTCTCATTATCCTTCCCCAGGATAAGCAAACTATTTGTAAGTCACAATCCACCACCTTCGCTATTTTTTGCAGGATGTTTTATATGAAAACCCACAAAGAATTTCATAGAAGGGTCAAGAGTGACCACAATGAACATGTTCTACTTAATAAAGAGCAAACACAAAACTGGCAGAAACTTTCCAATTCTCCCAAAAACAAGCAAATAAACACAGGGACTTGTGACACTCTCTTCCACACCTTTACATATATTCCTCTTACAAAACTTGCCTCTTCTGCAACAAAGAAAATCCCCCCCTCAGGCACATGATGCAGTATTTTATACTTCTTTTTGAGTCTGGATTATCTCCAGGATCATCCCAAACATGATTCAAAACACTAATCTGGGTATCAACAGTTCTGGAAATGTGGGTATAATACAATGTAATGGCATTCTCACTTCCTTTCCCACAGCAAATACAACTTTCCATTCATAAAAAATTTGCAGGAACAGCTTTAATTTGTCAGAAAATCTGGCTTTACTGACAGTCCAGATCTAAATTTACCTTTTTCTGTACAGAAAGGTCTCAAATTCTAACAGGATGTATCTGTTCTTTAAAATAAATTTTTATTTAGGCTGGTGGAGGCTCAGTCTCCCTCAGTAGCCTCAACCTTTCAAAAGGATTGTTTACTACCTCTAAAGGAGAAGAGAATAATGTGGCCAATTAAAAAGATGAAGGAGATGGGGTTTTATATTAAACTTGAAATTACCCTTACAGATAAACAAACCTTAGCCAATTATTGCAGCAGCAAAACAAACTAAGACACAGTCTCAAACCAGATTAAACATAAGAATAATTTCTTGAACAAGTACATGCCCAAGATAGGAGAACTCAGCAGCCACAATCCTGTGTGTGTCCCTGTCATTACAGCCCTGAAGGAGGAATACAGATCATTCAGGCATTGGGAAGGCACCAAAAGGAATGGTATTTTAATATTTCTTCCGCTATTTTGTATAACTGCTGTTATGAGTTTAACAGACTCATTTGTGCTTCAGGAAGATCCTATCAATATTTGAGCAGCACATCCAACCTTCACCAAATAAATCAACTGATCTCGACTTTTATTGCCCTGGATACAGAATCTACATTTGATCATCTCATAAATAATTGCTCACCCCTGATACTCAGAAGAGTCTGAATGGCCCATCATCAGGCAGAAGCCTAAATAACCTACTATTACTATTCCATTGATGGCACATAGCCTCTTCTCCCTCCAAAATTCATAATTAAAGAAGCAGGCTGGGCATATCGACTCCGTTCACTCCAGAAATATTGCAGACATTTGTTTCTTCTGCACTTGCCACACAGGGACAGGAATCTGTACATTGTCTTTTCCCCAAGCAATAAATCCCAAGGAAACATCAGCAACGTAGGAAATAGATCTCAGGGTCCACTACTGTCTGATTGATTTGGTTTCTGAAGGAGTTTTGTGCTCCATCAGAATCCAAGGCAAACTAAACACCAGACACCACGAAGAAACAGGAAAAACCATTTCCAAAAATGGATTTATAACGGAATCTTTGGAAATAGCCAGAGAGTTAACATTTCCTTTGGCTACATAAGCCCTCCTGAAGTTTCCTTGGAATACAGAAATGCTCCTCAGGGCTGTCTCAGCGTGTCTGTGCCTCTGGCAGCTGCTGCAGAGCGGGTTTTCCCTGCAGGACCGGATGCAGGGATTGCTCCCGAGCTGTCCTGTACAAAACCCTGCTGTGTGGGTAGGGAAGCGCAGATGCTGTTGGCTGCACACGCCGAGTGCCTGCATTTGGCTCCGTGGTTCATTCCTGCTGGGGCTCCCTGCAGTGCCGTGAGCCTTTGGGAAGCTCCAGAGGACAGGGAAAGAAACACATCCTGCACCTTTTGCTGCTTTACAAGTCCAGAAATCAGCCCTCAGTTGGTAATAAAATGTGCCCTGTGCAGAATCGTCATTTCTCCCTTTGGATATGCATGGAGCTAGTCCCTGTTTCTCTTCTCTTTCAATTGCAAAATTAGTGTCCAGAATGCTTAAAGTTATTTTAAAAGGGAAAAAAAAAAAAAAAACACAACAAACCAAAACTTGTGTCTTATAGGAAAATGGATGTATTTTTCCGGCAGTAACTGCCACTCACCACACATCTTGCTACATCTGCTCCCTGAGCACAAAGATAAAGGGCAAAAAAAAAAGTCTGATTTGAATTAATGTCATCTCTATGGCTTTTATGTTAGACACGTTAACAATGGTCTGCTATGCACGCAGATTAACATATGTCTCTCACATTATGGAATCAATATCTCATCCAGTGTAAATCTCAAAGTTCAGCATGCCCTGAATTAAATCCTGTAATGACTCCTAAAGATGATGGCACAATCTCTAATGTCAATACCATACTCTAGTCCATGGTTATAATTTGTTCAGTCAATAATTCACCACAGTCTATTAAACTTAGTACTGGCTTCCTCAAAAGCGCTAAAATAAATGTTTAAAAGATTCCCAATGGCATATTTATAGTTATCTATAATTGGCTCTGCAGCATCACGGGGCACATCACAGAAATTATATATATAAATCAGACCACGATCCTAATTTCACACTTATTCTCCAAGGATTGGCATAAACAATTGCAAAACCTCCTGTAGTTCATGATAGCCTTAATCCACAGCCCAGGCTGCACAGCCAGCAAGACTCCGCCGTGTTTGACTACGTCAGGAGTCTGAGCAGGAGCCGAAGGCCAATTCCCAGCTGAAATTAAGGACAGCTCCTCATTAGAAAATTGCAGATTCCACAGGGTAATTCAGTCCCAGCAAGCAGCTGGGAGCAGTCAGGTCTTTGAGATGCAGCTGTCATGGAAAAGGACTGGCTGTGGGACCACACAGAGTCATGGATGCTCAGGGGAAAATGTCCCTGCCCTGCAGGACTCCACAGATCCATGGTGGAGGGCTCCTTCCTATTCAGGTGGCACCTTCTGGGTGACACACAAATCCTGATCAACAACAAAGCTCTGATTTTCTGAAGAAGGATGACCAGCAAGTGTCAGCCTGGTTATCTCTATTACCTCATTCTTCATTATTTAAAAAAAAAAAAAAAAGGAAAAAAAAAAGGGAAAGCAATACAAGCAAGCAGTGCAGAAGTGCTGAATGTTTTCAAAAGCTTCTATCTACCTTTGTGATAGATATAAGCTCCATAAGAAGTCAAAAAACTAGGAGAGAAAAGAAAGGCTGGCTGGCAAATGTTGATGCGCAGCAGCTCATGTTATAATACACACTGCTGGATTCCTTTTTCCATCCATATGCCAGGAACAATTGACCTAAGGCAAGGCTTTTTTATTGCAACTTTTGGCAGATCCAGTCAATATCCATTATTTACAATTATGCTTTTGTGTGTGTGTTTCCACTGCAGTATCTCTGCCTAATTGTCAAGTCCAGATAGGACTTTGCCATATAATTATTCAAAATGCATTTAGTAAGCGATGCAGATGGAAGATACAGGAGGAAAATAATACCAGCGTGAAATTACATTCCTAACAGCACTCTGCAATGCATCTCTCTAAATAGAAAGTATATGGTAGGCTAGCACTAAAAACCCTCTACCAAAACCCCTCTTTGTTCATGTTTCCTTCAGTAATTCAACACCCTTTGTTTTCCTGATCTGTAAACAGTGCCAGCAGCTGCCTGACCCTGCACTGTAAAATCCCACTTTTACCACCCCACAACACCGATCCTGCTTAGGGCCAAAACCCACAACGTAACTGGAGTCTTCTAGACCCATGCTTTAAACAAAGATCCCACGTTCCACACCAGGGTGACAAGGCTGGGGGACAGGAGCTGGTGTAAGCACAGACCTGCTGCCTCCAAAAGTTACAGGTCAAAAGTTAAACCCAGCTTGATTCAGTTCAGCTGAGCAGATTATGGAGTTTCTTTCAGCTGACAAATTTTTGATGTGATATTTCAACAGGGCAATAAACTTACTGTAACCTGATTAAATTTTGCATGTAACAAAATCATCTAATGGCCAGAGGTCCTGAACTTTCCCTCTGAATAGCTGAGGGCACATCAGGCAGGTATCAGTTCAGTATCCAGCTACATCCAAGCTTCTCTCTTCTGCTCCTGGGACAGCCAAGATATTTTCTATGGAAAGGCAGAAGGGAGAGGCAGGAGGGAGTTTCAGTATCAAACACATGACATAAAATATGCTCTGTCTGTACTTGCTTTCAGGGCTCTTTGCAAGTAACCACATCTTGATGCCCCTCCCTTGCTTTCACGCTCCTTTATGCGAGCATCTTCCAGCCAGTGATAAGAGGAAGATGCAGGCTGGAATTTGCAAATGCACCAAGTGTGGGAGTTGCTCGATTCCCCCTGGAATAAATGGTGTAAGCATCAGCAGTGCTAATGGAGGATTAGCTAATGGAGGGTTCCTCTGAGACAGAGCTTGTCTGAATTACCTATCCTGTTAGGACTCCTGGAGGACAGAGGAGCTTTGGCAAAGCTGCACTTCCAGCATCTTTCTAAGCCAGCCAAATTAGTGTAAATGAACCATGGCAGGCCAAAAATAGCTTCAGCAATATAATCTGGCTTTGTGCTAAATATAGTACAACAGCATGTTCTGAGGTGCACCTATAACAAAAAGCAGAAGATGACTTCTAGACCCTCTCAACATTTTTCTTTGCACATCCCTATGAAAGATGAGGGATCAGGCATTACCCAATACCTGATCTGCAATCCTTGAGCAAAAACAGTGCAGACTGACACACCAATAGAAATAATCACCTTAATCAAGTGGCCAGCAGAGTTCAGTGTCTCCTGCTCTGTTCACAAATGGATCATAGGAAGGAAAATTGGAAGGAAAAAACATTCCTCACCGAGCACAAGAACGGACTTGTGCAGTGATCCCTCAACAAATCCTGTGCCACTTCTGCTTCTCCTGAGCTGAACAAGCCGTGGAAGGAATTGTTCTCCTCTGCTCATGTGTGTCTCCCCAGTGCCGTGTCTGAGCAGCTCCTGCAGCCATGGCAGAACCAGGCTGATGTTCCCACTAAAGCAGGCTGCAAGACACCCACTCCAGGCTGGGAAAGGAGCTGCTGCACACCCACAGGCTGCCAGTTCTGCTGAGAGCTCGGCTGAGAGCTCCCACCAGCCCCTTTCCCTGCCTCCACAGGCAACAGAACCTGATGAGCTCAGTCCCACTCCAATGGGAGAAATTAAAAGTTCGCACAATCCAGCATTTGAGCAGGCTCTTGTCAGCACACTAAGCCAACAGATCCCATCATTTCCTTTCATTTAATTTTTGCTGTTTGCAGGTAAGTAATTGTTTAAAAAAAACCCCAAAACAAGACACCAAGAAAAAGGTAAAATACTTCTAAGCTTGTTGCAGAAAGGCTGAATAATGAGAAAATGCTAAGGGTCATAAAGACTAAATTCCCTCCAGCTCCAGCAGCCCTGCCAGCTCTGCCTCCTGACTAACAGCATCCCTGAGATGCTGCCCATACTGCCACTGGCAGAACTGCTCATATTTGATTTTCTCTTCTCCATCCTTTCCTCTTACTCCTCCAAAGACTCCTCTGTCTTGGCATCCTCTCCTCAGGCTCGCCATCTCCTAACCCTGCCATCCCACCACTGGTCTATTCCAAGGTTTTTGTGCATTTAAAAAAGTGACTCCATGACCTCTTGTAAAAGTCACCTTGACAACACAAAGAGACAGAAGACAAACACACACTTCCCAGTGCTGCTTGTGGCATCAGCCTGACCTGCCAGCATGGGAGCTCTTCCTCCCTGCTCACTCATGTCCCTCTGTCCCCACACAGCACTGGCTGGTGGATCCAGCTGCTCCCTGCAGGGTTTAAGGGAAGGTTGTCCATAATCCACACATCTCACAGCACTGGAAGTTTGGCCATCCAAGTGCAGGTGGACACAAAGATGCAGCAGCCAAACAAGTTCACTGGCAGCCCTCACATCATCATTCCACACATGACAGTAAAGTTCTCTGCCAGCAATTTCAGCTGCCCTGAGCCTGGGCTGGAATCACCTGTGCAAGGTGGGATTTCACAAACGGCCCTTCCTGCAAATAACATCTCCTTCCTGGTGCAATCCCAAACATGCAGGGATTTCAGGCTCGGGATGGTTGCTCTGGCCATAAGGAAATGCCTGGGGTTTATTCAAATGTCACCATTACACAACAAGGTGTAGCAAAGCACAGTTTTTGACTGAGCAGCACTCTGATGGGAGAAGAGACACAGACAAGGTATTCTGGAAGACCAAACCTGCCTTCTCCCATAGTTTCAGCTTTGGGGGGAGTTCGGAGCAAGAAGAAAATACAGCTGATTGCAGAACATTCACTTGGAAAACAGGGCAAGGCAAAAGCAGACTTTATTTTAAAATAAAATATTGAGACATTTGCTTTTAATGCTGACTGAACACTCGCTATAAGAAGAACATTAACCCTTCTCCTTTCTGGCTCTCTAAAGATGCTCCTTTCCTTCCAGTTGCTATCTTGCAGAAAGAATACGTCTTGACTCACAAAATTCGTCTTCAGTAAACTACAGCAAGCAACAGAACATGTCTGTACTTGGAACCTAAGAAAAAAGGAAACTACGTTTGTCCTCCCACGACCAGGCAAGCCGAATTTATTTTGGGGGATAATTTTAAATCACACATGTGTTTAATAATATATATATGGAAACATACTTTTGGTTTGTTTAAACCAATGGTGCATGTCAAGGACCATCAGCTTCAACGCCTCCCAGACTTTGATGGCTTGTTTAGCCACAAGGGAGAAGAGGAAGTTATTTCTTCTTGCGGTAAAAAAAAGAAAAATAAACAACCCCTTCCACTCCTCCAAACCCACTCCTCCTCACACACACACACCAGAGGACCCAAAGTCAAACAAACAGTCACCCCAGAGGAAATAAACATTTTAAAAAACCAAACAAGCATAAAATTCCTTAAAGTGTATCACCTTTAAAGAGAACATTTGGCAACCACTTCAAAATAACAAACGGGGACATGCAGCCCATGCATCTCCTCCCTTTGCAGAAATAAATGGAGAGTTGCTGTGATATTTAAGAGATCCATCAAGAACAACAAAAAATAACCAATGAGGCTTTTGCATGTGAGTGTCTGCAGATCTACAGTGCTGACAGATTCTGCCACCTTCAAAAGATATTAAAGGTTGTTTGAATTGTAGCTCGGTATTTGAAGTTGGCAGGTCACACCTAAATTCTCCAGAACATAATTTAGATTACCTGGAAAAAATAATGCTGGTTTGGGTATTCTCCACATCACCAAAAAATACACATTCATGGCATGTTCATACACATGACAAACACATCATGTACATGACATCTCGTATTTTATAGTTGTGTCCAGTGATCCAAAATGACAAAATTAAACAAGCTTGTGTTATATGATTCTTTAAATCATGCATTTAAGCTTTTTTACATGTTCTTGATCCATTTTTTACACTACTTTAAAATTTTCACCTACAAGAGCAAGAAAACTCTCTCAAAACAAGCAAAAAAATCTGTTATGTTATGATAGGACTGCAGAAATTGGGACTTTTAACAAAAAGCCAAATATGATGAGGTTTAAGCTTCAGAGGATCCATGACCATCTGAAGGAATGAGTGAAACCAAAGGTAAAAATAACAACAGGAATTACACCACTGACTTCAACAGGATCAGGTTCTTATGCTGCCTGCCCAAACTTAATTTCTTTTGTGTCAGTCGATTATGCCTTGGCATTTTGCCCTCCTGTTGCAAACCACAATTTGTAAATTAGTTTTTAAGGTTAAAAAAAAAAGTGCAAGGAAATGAGATTTCCTACTGCCAACCAGACATCACAATGAAGTATTGCAGTAACTTTCCCAAAAGTGCACACATTGGTCACTCTTCTGATAAGAAAAACTTAAAAATAAATTCTGACAGATGATTCATTTGCCTTTTACCACAATCCCAGCAGAGCCAGGGAGATGTGCTGATCCCTCAAAGCCATGGCTCCATCAGCAGCTCAACATCTGTATTTTCACAGGGTGCTCCAGAGCAGCCACCCCAAAGATCCTCATCACCACAAAAAAAAAAAAAAAAATACCTGAGCACAAAGCAGGAGCAACAGGGACAAATTCAGGCAGTGAATCTCTTCTAAACACAAGGTTCTGTCTCTTCTACAGGATCATCATCATCACTGTATGTCTCAGAAGAAATCCAGAGTCATATCTTGCTGTCTGTTTTGCAAACAGAGTTAATGAGAGTCATGTGGATAATGTTTTTCATTAGATTGAGGATATGAGCCTGATTCAACTCCACTGAAATCAATGGCAGGCTTTCCATTCATCTTCATGAACTTTTGTAACGTCAGAATGCAAAACCCTCCACTCTTTCTGCCTCACAGAATTATCTGCTGTGTTTTGAGGAGTCCTATGACATGTTTAGCACACCAAAGATCAAATCAAGTCACCAAGTCACCAAGTCAAATCAAGTCAGGAGAAAAGAATACACAACCAGCGAGGGCATTTTCATATTTAAATGCCTTACGTCAGTGGGAAATAGCTGCGTATTTCCCTTACTCTACTTTTTTCAGGGTTATCTTCAAGCTAAATTCATCATGTAAAATCCAAAAAACCCCTCAGAGCAGGTAGTGACAGAACTCATGTGCATGCATGGCACACGTGCAGAGAACTCCAGGGCAGCGCAGCCTTCCAGTGTCACAGAAAGCCCTGGTCATTCTATCAATGTAAAGAAATCAAAATACAGCTACAGAAACAGCCTCTTTTTCCAGGCAGAAACACCTGATTAGTTTCAGGCACTCATTTACAAGAAAGAAAAACAAAAGAAACAACACTTTTCCTCCACCCAAGTTCTCCAGATGATGTATTTTAACAGGGGCACAAACTGGGATTCTGGCTACAACAATTTCTGAGTTCCCTTGTTACCCTCACTTAAGGGCAGCAAGTGGCAGCACCCTTTTTATTTAAAGATAAATCTTTACCAGTTTGTTTTAGAGCTTTTCTTGTCTTCGTACTAAATAACAGCCGGGTGGTAGGAGGAAGGGAGGGCTGCATCAGACCAAAAGCATGTCAGGAAAAGCTGCAAGGATGGACAGGGTTGTTATTTTTTTGGCTCAGTGCAACACAAACATGCTGCAGGACAGAACCTCCTCAGAAGGACACACATCACAGGGATGCTCATTTAATTGCTGCCAATTGGATATAGACTGGGAAGGAAAATACTTTTTACTTAAATGTTGACTTTAAAGCTACTTCAACAGCAGCTCTACCACTCCCAGCAAATAAATCTCGCCACCAGCTTGAAGCACTGTCCTCTCTCCCTAGTTAGCCTCACTGTTAGCAAAGCCATCTGTATTATTTTTACTCCTCCTTGCTTTCCTTATAAACTGTGTGCATAATGCCAACCCCCCTCCAGCCCCACGGAAGCTCTGCACTTCAAAAGGACAAAAACAGTTCTGAGGGTTACTCGGGAAAGTTCATTCAGGGAGGTGCTCTAGTTCCTTGCCCATCTCCTGAGCACTTGGGGGATTCAATTCATCTTGGTCTAGTGCTTTGTCAACTTTTCACGGTTCTAATTACCTCATTATATGCTTCACTACACCAGTCAAGCCTTTTTCCTTTCTACATCGCCTCTTATGGTCCTGTTGCTTATCCTAAGGTACTTTTTTTTTTTTTTTTTTAAATTCTCCTATGTGTGAAAAGCAGCACAGGGAAATGAACTTGCTCAGTGAACTTCCCAGCTCTTGCCCGGCCGCATGCCTGAAGGCACAGGATAATTAGGCACATGCCAGACAGATCACATCTGATGCTTTGCTCTCTCCAGCTGATTGCCTTTCATCAGCACCTTCAGTCATCCTCAGCTCACTTTCTTTTTCAGGTCCCTGTGTGCCTGTCACTTCAGAAAGAATTATTTTAGGAAGAATTATTTGGAGACAGGTTGGAAAGAGATCTGAAAAGGCAGGAAACTGAATACAGAGAGAACAGCAGAGACGGTGACATCAGCCCCCCAATTCTGGGTTTTCATGGCTAAGAATAAGTTCTACCTGCTACCAAAAGTATGGAAAGGCTCTCTGGAAGGCAGAGCATTAAGCATGCACCAAAGAGACAACTGACTTGTATTTGCTGCTTACCCCATTAAAGGGAATTGTTGCCAGTGCAGGAAGAACAGGCTTCTGTCGAACACTGTTTTCACATCTTCTCTACTCTGGATTGAAACACAGGGAAGAAGAACCTGCACCTTTTGGGAGTGGATTCTGGCCAACAGTTCCAGCAGTGAGTCTTCCTGCTCCTTTCCATTCTCACCTCTAACCCAGAGACCCGTTTTCTCTTTTGCTCCCTGCCCACACACCTTTCTACACCTTTGGCTGTGCTCTGCCTCGAGCCTCCCCCATCCTGTGACACTCCTGAGGAATTCACTGCATCTCCAGCTGGGTTGCTCAGCTCTCCGTTTATAAAGCAAAAAGCCACCTTGGCAAGAAAAGAGAGCTGCAACTCCTCTGTCAAAGGCAATTAAACTCCTAAGTGCCAGTCAACTATTCCTTCTCCTTGAAAAAGGAACAGGAAAGGACTGAACTGCGAAAACTGAAGGCAGCATTTGATGGAGCACACCTTTCAGGAGAGGAGGATGCCCAGCTTGCTGGCCCTGTACCACAGAGTTTGCCTTGCCAGCTGTTAACACAAGCAGCTTTTCATTTCTCTTGACCAGGAAGCACCAACTGAGAACAAAGCAAACACGGGACTCCACACTGTCAGTGGCACAGAACAATGTCAAAATATGCCCAAGGAGCTACAGACAAAAGCCTGGTACATAAATACACACAGCTCAGAACACTGAGCCTGTAAAGAACACTGGTTTCAATAAACATCACTGAGTGTCTGCACTGTGAGAAGGTACCCACGAACCTGTAACCTGCTCAGAGCGCTCTTCAAATAACACAAATTCAACAAGATCCCGGCCAGCTACTTTCAAACAGGTCAGGTCTAATTTTAAGGTTATTTTCATAAGGCGTGTCCCCCATTAGCAGTCTGGGGTCTTCTGAAAATGTTGATTTTGGTGCTGGTGTGACCCACTAACAGCTACAGCTTGTAAATCCTACCTTCTCTTGCCTCATCTGACACGAGCAGGAGCCTGAGGGGAGCTGTAGGTCTGGATGAGGACAGAGCTTGGTCTGAAATTGTTTCATGTCCAGCCACTACTGCTGAGCTATTCAGGGAAGCTGCCATGGGGGCAAACCTGGGATGCCAGGGAAGTAATGCTGAAAATCCAGCCTTAAATTTGGGTACCAAAATCCTTCTGGATTTTCTGAAAGGCAGCTGGCAGACTGGAACGTTCATCAGGCTCGAGGAGAATCATCTTTTCTTATTTTCCTCACACTCTGTGTGTGTTTCCACCAAGCATCTCCTATTCCCAGGATCTGTTACTCTTCCACATCAATGGCACCTATTCTTTCTTTCTTCTGTTTACCCTTTCATCTGCTTTCTTTGGCATTATTTTAATGATCCAAACAGCTGATTTCCTTCCTTTAATAAAAAGTACCTTTCCTCTCTCATCTATACAGTCCTGAGACATACAGCTCTGAAATCTACAAGGTTTGGGGGCAGAGGATTTGTCCTTGCTTTGGTTGGTTTATTTGGGTTTTGTCTTCAATCACCTCTCTCCTGCTCTAGAAACAGAATGTTGCTGTGGGGGACCAGTGTGATCACATAGCTTGGATTCTTCACACAGGGAAGAAAAAGCAAAACAAAACAGAGAGGAAAGGCCAAGGAAAAGATTAGTTTTTTATATTTGGATGAACTGAACAGCATCAATCCTCCAAGACAGGAACTAAGTAACAGCCCAAAGCAGCCCTGAAAATAAGTTATGAACCAAGACAGCATTAATACAAGAAAGGCAGGGGACCAGCAGGATGGGGGGAATAAAGCAAGTCAGCCATGCCCCAAAGGATGGCTGCTGCCAAGGAGAAAACTCAGACTTGGAATAAATCACAGCATTTTCATCCCATCCACTATTTCCAAAGTATTCAACTCATCACTGGGACCAAAATTTCAAAAAGGGCTCAGTTAGTTCCCATTTGGGCGAGAAAGGAATTGGCCAAATTTTACAAAGAATTGGACACGTGGCAGTGAGCTACTCTAACATCTATTAAGAAGAATCTGATGTTAATTTATATTTCTGCCATTAGTCTGCATCTCTCCTGAGTTTGCTGACTCAACCTCATCTTTCAGCCATGTCCAGTACCCACTCTGTTAACATTCCCAATCACAGGTGTTCTGCTCCCAGTCCATATTCTCCAGTTGCTGGCATTGCTCTCTCCTTCTCCACCTCACTTGTGCTCCAACTCTGGAAGGGAGCCAAGGTGAGCTGCACATCCATCCCTCCCCATTTCCTTTCTAATAGAGCACAGCCTCTGGTGCTCAGTAGCAAAATGCTTCCATCATCTCACTGACCTTTTTGCATATTTCAAGAGGTTATTTTGTGGCTCGTGCAAGTAACAGCAGAGTTCAGGGAGGTTTGTGTTGTCTTTTCCCACGTCCTCACCTCTCCCACCACACCACAATCCATGGATGTGACAGGTCTAACCCAGCCTAGTCCTGATGCACACCAGCACCGCAGGAGGGAACAGGAAAGAGAAGATTTTGATGCATAATGACTGCCTTGCCCTGGAGCAGACTGGGAATGACTTTCTGCTGGTCAGGACCTGGGGCACAGCAGAGGGAGAGGAGGAACCACTGTAGAGGGAATGAAACGAGGACAGAAAAACACAGAGCTGCCTTCACTTAGTGCCAAGTTCTGCAAGTTTGCTTCCTGTGCTCCCGGGGGAGCTGAGGCAAGGTGGGCTCTGGCACAAACAGGGGAAAGCAAAGGATGGCCACCTTAGGGGAAAGAGGGCTTCTGGAAAGTCTGGCAAGGAGGCTGAGACCCCAGAGAGAAATTTTGATGGCCTTCCCTTCTGTCCTTCTGCAGCTGGGCTGGATGAGTGCCAGACAAGCTATCCTGGAGCACTCACCTCAACTCCCGCTGACCTCCAGGTAAAGAGGAAGGCTGGGTTTGTATTTCCACCCCTAGACTAAGATTCAGGTTAATTTTCTGTCCTTGCTAAATCCCTGGCAGGACCATCACCAGACCACTAACTTTCACTACGTTTCAGACTTGCTTTAACAGGATGGAAACGATAACTAAAGTACTTTTTTCCATTCCAGACTTTGCTTTGTCATTTATCAGTTTGCCTGTTTGTTTTTCCAGAAAAATGACTAAATTCTATGCTTGTTTGAAACTTCATCTACAAATTTAAAAAACTGCAAAATCTGAAAAAAAAAAAAATCAAAAGAAGCTGCATATCTCAGTAATTCACTAGAGCACTTTAAACAACAAAGATTTCAATTTTGTGCCAGAATGGAAATTCACCCAGTTCAGGAACATACCTTGATGTTGTAAATACGTGCCCGTAACAACTCCACCATTTCTATGGAAGTTTTTAGTTCTGCAATATTAAATATGGCTCTAATTAAAGATTTACCACAACCTGTCCCTTTGCATCTGGTGGCTGTGTACTGCAAAGCTGGAGAAGCACTGCAAAAATCAAGTAGCTGCTGTAATGCCAGCCATGCTTCCTGTGAGTTCCAAAATATCTTTGGAGGCTGAGCTTGCTGTGTAACAAAATACAGGGCTATTTGTATTCCAAACTCCTAATGATCCATTAAATGAGTGTATGGCATGAGGAGGGAAAGGTGTTGTTCTTGCTGGTTATTTTTATCAACATCGATAGGAGCTAGAGTGTAATTTTAAAAAGTTTGCCAAACCTTACATCAGATTTTGAATGCCACTTTTGTGAATTTAAGAAAGGTTATTCTAGTACAGGGGAGTGAGTCAATGTACAAAACTTGTTCTGGGGTAAAAGACAAACATTTTCTGATTTTCCACATTATAGAAGGCCAAGCAGAAAACAAAACCAGACTCAAGGGTAGAATAAACTTTCACCAAAGGACCAGATAGAGCCACAGTTACAGATTAATAAATATGAAGTGCATCGAGAAAGCAGAGTTGGTGCCTCCTTGTACTACAGTTCTTTTGCACTGGGATCTAACCTCACATCAAAACTGAAATAACAAAACAGTTGCCTTTCAACCTGCAGCAATGGTTCCAAAGACTCTCCCTGCTCATCAAGTGAACAAACATGAAATTACTCCTCTCACAAGCACATGGTTGCTAGGAAAACAGCTGTGAAAACCTAGAAGTCTGCAAACAAAATGTTAGAGCACTCAAGGCCATGAAAACGCTCAGAAAAGAGACCTGTTTCTTAGAAAACCAAGATGAGGCAAAGGCAGCTGTGAGCAGCTGTTTTGGATGCACAAGGCACTTGTGTGGATTGCACACGGCAGCAGTGGGATGGACTCCCAGCCTCCAGGCTCCCAGCAAGCTCCCACACTCCAAAGGCTTCACTCTGATGCCATAAGCTTTCTATCAGATATTGAATAGCAATTTTCTGTTAGAAAATGCCCACCTCTGGATCTTCACAGAGAGCTGATTAAGCTTCTCTCCCAAATTTAATTCAGCACTGCATGCTCATCAAATATGTCACAATTGGATTTTGTTATAAATCAATAGGGACTGTAGGGCACATAATCAGATCAAAAATGGAGAATACAGCCTGCACAGCAAAATCCTGACACAGCAAACCTTCCCATTACAGGGTAAGCCATGCCATGGGAAAAGGAGGTGCTTTTCTGGCCAGGGAGAGGGACAAAGGTGGACAAGACCTGCCACTTGTATTCAGGACAGCAGCAGAGCACAGGGATCACAAGTGTTCTGGCAGTCCATACCCACTATTGGCTTTCCACGTTATCCTGTTAAATCAACAGCAACAGAAGGATTCAGCTGTCCCAGCAGCATCTCTATCATTCTCTTTTACAGCTACACTATATCAACTATCACTAAAAACATTCCCCCTCCCCATCCAGCCCCAAAAATCCATCCCAGCATATATAGAAATTCCTAGAGTAGTTAAGGATCTCTGGGAAGCCCTACATGAGTGGCAAACCTAATGGGAGTTGGTGCTGATTCCCTAAGCCTTTGGCCAGCTTTCATTCACAGGATTCTTCATCCCACCATAAAAGAGGAAAAATTCCAAGTGAGATTTGAGACTGATCAGAGAAAGCCCTGTACTAAATGAAAAGAAAGGACAAAAATAGCACTTATTATTTTTGAGATTCTCACCTATTGCTTTCCGCTTTATTTTGGTTTTCCCTGTGTTTAAACATGGCCTCCCACACTTATTTAACACCTGTTCAAACACTGTTTAATCACTCGATACTCACTGAATGTATTCTTGTTAAGAGGGATTTATGGCACTGACCTGATTAGGCAACAACCATTGGCATTGATAATCATTAGGCTACAATGGTTCCCTGGGAGATGTCCCAGTAAAAGTGGCTGTCTCAATTAAGCACTGCAATTAAGTGGACCATATCTATGGGGTGATCTCACAAGGAGAACAAGGCATTTCAAATGCCTTTCCTTTCTTGTGTTAATACATTTTTAATGCAGAATTAGTACTTTTGATTGGAGAAGAGAACACTACTTAGAGGTTTCCCTAAAAATCCCATTTTTGGAGAGTAACTACAAACCCTTATGCCAATGCTGAAGGCTTCCTGACCAATCTCCATAAATCCTGTGGAAGCACAGCTCTGGGTATCACTGTCACCCACCAAGCACAGATTGCACAGGAGGATTTGCCAACCAGACTGTCCTAGGAAAGACCCCCTTTACCCAGGGGATGTGCAGTGACAGAGGCTGCTATCTCTGAATTCCCTGAATAAGTGAAGTAAAGAAAATAAGGAAACGAGGCTGGGAAATGCAGGAAGACAAGCAAGAGTCCTCTGCTCATAATCCCAGTTTTGCCCTCAGCAGTCCTTTTTTCTGTAGAGTTTCTTGGAGCAGGCAGGCAGCCTCTCAGGGTAGGCCTGAGTAACCAAGCTATTCCAGTCCCAAAGCTGGTCCCAAGCCCATCGACTCCCACAACCCTTGTGTAACCTTGGTCAGCTGGCTGGGCAGCACAACGGGCACAAGCCCAAAATCCATTTTTATTTTGGCTCACACCCAGCCCCCTGAGCAGCAGAGACATACATTAGCCCTCCAGTGGTACCCCAGTCTCCCTGCTGTTTGGAAAGGTGAGCATTTATCCCGTCATTCATGGGCTCAGCCTACCATGCCATGGAGACCCTCAGGGGCACAGGTATTAAGACATGGGGGTTGCAGCACATCCGAGCCCTGCAACATGTCAAACATGCCACAACCTTTGCAGTGAAGAGAATTTTGATCCTTGCACAAAAGGCTGCCAATGCATTCCTCATTTCAGGGAAAAGGGAGAGGATGCACGGCATCCATAAGACTCATTTGCTGCAAGGCCAGTATCTTTAGATAGAATCAGTGGTTGCTGTGCTTGGAGCATATAAAATACTGCCTAATTTCAAGAAGCCTCTTGCTGGGGGGGTTAGGATTTTTCCTTTTGTTTACTCTTACTTTGTGTCTCACTTCCTTAAAATGCACCTTGAGATGGAAACATCTCCTGCATGACAGTAGTGCAGTAAATAGAGCAAATCTTTGTGGTGGTTCTCTGACACCACAGCCAGGTTTGCCAGGTAAAATTGTCACAAGACAATTAACGTGACTCGTAAGTAGTCAGGCAAGTTGTCCTTCTTTACATGAAAGATCTGGGGTCCGCTTACACGTGCCACAAAGTATCCGTGGCAAATACTTCTCTAGGAAGTTTTAATCCCCTCCAATCCGCTGCATGTGCCCACCAGCACAGCAGCTGTTCCCATCAAAGCACCAGAGACAACTCTGAATCGCTGGCAAGAAAAATTCCGCTTTTAAAATTGGAATTTACTCTTCTGACTCACCGAGGTTCTTGAAGGTATTACCCTGAACTTAGAGCTTAATCCCCAAACTGTAGGAAGGAGAAGAACAAAACTGCTTTCCGCTTTTTTTAGAGATACTGCAGCAAGTCTTCGGCCCCCAGCATCAGGCTTCTGGGTAGCTGCAGTCACTGATTCATACCTCACTTCTGACAAACTTCATTGAGCCAGTTCAGCTGATACCTCTTTCCCAGATGAGAACAATTAAGACAATAAAAGGCACCAGGCACACGCTCCAGCACTGCTTCCACATGCAAAGAGCAGTGCCATGGAAACAGAGATGCCAGAGCGGTGGGAAGGGCAATCGGCAGCCACCAGATGAGCAGCGAATCGAGGGCTGAGGCAAACAGCTGTCAGCAGGATTACTGGCACAGATTGCATTTCACAGGGCAGCCCACATTAATACTGCAGGATGGTATTTAAAAGGCTGGACAGGAATTTGTTACTTCATCATTAGCTACCACGTTATCACTTGCCTGCACAGATAGCGAGAGGAACAGTGGCGTGACCTGCAGGCTGGAGAAATAAAGGATTTAGCTGTAGCTTTATCTCTGCACTTCAAGAGCCATTTCTATTTACTTTCTACAGCTTGTAATTTTACACCTTTCTATGCAGTACAAGCTAAACACTTTTTGTTCCCCAGCAAATGAAAACAAGGCAGCCTGTGGATTGTCCTACTGCCCTTTCTAACTTTAATAACAACAAACAAACCACTTGTTCCCAAGCTTGGAAACTGAGTATCCTCTGAAGCAGATCTACAACCAGCTCTGCAGCCGAACAGCCTCCCTCTCCAGCTCCACACAGATGCAAACATCTGCTGCTGTCTCCTGCAGGTTCCTGTGACATCTGACCAAAGAGTTCAGGGAATGCTGCTCCTCTGCCATCTGCCCTCACTTCTGATC
This sequence comes from Brachypodius melanocephalos, assembly GCA_013398615.1. Taxonomy (NCBI): domain Eukaryota; kingdom Metazoa; phylum Chordata; class Aves; order Passeriformes; family Pycnonotidae; genus Brachypodius; species Brachypodius melanocephalos. Next base: position 2,789,768 of record VZSR01000001.1, on the reverse strand, counting down.
ACTCCCGGCATTGCAGAGCAAGTGCTGAATGCCATCAGAATGGGAGAGAGGTGAATACAATAGAGAGGAATCGAAGATGAAGAGGCAGCATATGCTGAAGAGGCAGGCAAGGGCTCTGCCAGATGTTCTCCAGTGAAACAGGCTATGGATGTGTCAGACCCAGCTCTCCACAGATGTCTGCTCCATCGCAGGTGAACAGGGCACTGCCCAGAGGAGAGGTCGGAGGCACCACACTCGAGGCACACCCCAGGGCCTGAAGCCAGAGCTGAAGATGGATTTTACCTCTCAGGCCTGACTGACCTGCAGCAGCCATCAGCAGGGCCTGAAGCCACCAAGGATTCCTGCAGGACATCAGCCAGAGCCCGACGGTGCCACTTCAGCACAGACATCACAAACTCCTGTGAGCTCAGCAGCTCCCACTGCAGCTGCAGCAATCCAGCCTGTCTGCCGGATTCGTCTGATTGTGTCTTCTAACCATTCAAATGCTAATGAACACACGTGCCAAAACCACCAGAAATTAGCTATGTACACCTCCCGTAGCTTTTTCACTACTAGCTATTGTGAGCTGGTGAGAATTCCTAAAGGAGTCAGCCTTTGGAAAACTCAGCTACAAAGTAGATGCTGCACATGTAATCATAGAATGGTTTGGTTGGAAGGGACCTTAAAGATGATCTGGTTCCAATGCCCTGCTTTGGAGGGCACCTTCCCCTGCCCAGGTTGCTCCAAGCCCATCCAGCTTGGCCTTGGACACTTCCAGGGATGAGCAGTCAGCTTCTCTGGGTAACCTGTGCCAGGGCCTCACCACCCTCACAGTCAAGATTTTTTTCCCTAAAGCATCTAATTTAAGTCAACTCAGTGCAGACATTTATTGTCTTCACGTTCCAAAGGATATTTGTAATACTTTGGATTGCTGAAATAGAAGCCCAAAGAAATCCAGCCATCAGCTCTGTACCAGCAGTGGGCTCTCCAGAGGGAAGCAAAGGCTGGGCTCCAGCACACCTGACACACAAACACCCAGAAATCCTGCAGGTACAGCACCTGGCCCAGGGGTTACCTGAGCAAATGTGCAAAGTTACCTACAAAAGAGAGTGTGAGTGGGGGAAACCCCAGAGCACACCTGCAGTGGTTAGAAGAACTATGATTTCAAAAAAAAAAAATTAAGGCATTTCCATGATGTGGTTCTTAATGAATATTTGTCAAAACCTCCCTTTCTGTGAATGAGGTGTGTCCCCCCTTTTCTCTTGCAAATCACAGCAGCCCAATATGAAAAAAAATAAATAAAAGGAGTCTTTCACTATAATCCAAACCAAAAGTGTGATACTTCCACTTGAGCTACATTCCTCACACCTTCTCCTATAATAACATGTTTATCTAAAAACTGCACCAGGAGGCTTTTAGCCATTTCTGTTTATACAGTGCAGAGTAAAATGACCAGTGGCTAAATTTCTACCATTACTCAACAAATCTGGCTTTTTAATCCGTGATTTCCTGTTTTGCTCTCACTATAGGACTGATTCAGATCTCCCCTGACGCCAGCTGAAAGTGATTTCAGCCTTTATCAGCCCAAAGTTCCCAGATTCTGTAATTCACAGCTCACAGACACAAGTGCTGCTTATTTGGCCAAGAGCTGCCCAGCTGGGAGGCTCCTGAAAAAATCTGACTGCCTGGTCTGGAAGAAGCCCAGCATTCTCCTTACTTCCCATGTTTCTGATGGATATGGGCTGTAAATGGGATGATCTTGGTCATCAACAAGAAAAAATATGAAAATGAAATAGGAGCATTTTCTTAGTTACATTCCAAAAGCATCATTTCTTTAAAACCTCTTTGTGGATAAGAAAGTGTGTCCTGTAGCACATCTCTCAGTTTAGCAAAAAAAAAAAAAAAAAAAAATGAAGGTTTTTTTTCATGTTACCAAAAGTACATGGCTAAGAATAACAAACTTTTTATTTCTGTTTGAAAAAATAAGCCAGTCTAGATTTTCTGTAAGGAAAAACACTAAACAATCTGTCTCACCTGGAATGCCACAGAGTTTGGAAAAGCTATCAATCAATTGTAATCAGGGCCATTAAAAAGCTTTATGGTTTTAATGCAGATTTCTGTCTCAAGGCTTTAAAAACAGAGCTGCACATTTAAGACTTGGGTTTCTAGGGAAAAAAAAAGTTTAAACCTGTTCTGCCAATAAAAATGTTAACATTTTATTTATAGAAACTTTGCTCACTTCCTCGAGCAGAAGAGAGAAACTTTAAATTGTGCCATTTAATAATGGACAACAAATAGTATCAACACATTAAAAGCAATACAAGCAGCTCAACAGAGCTGAATGCACACAGCTCTAATAGAAACAGCAAATTTCTGACATTTCCTACAAATCAGAAATTTTGACTAACACTTGTCCTCCTTTGTGAATATTTTTTCCTCCCTGGTCATTCAGCAATTCTAGATTGGTAATTTTACTGAGGTCTTTTTTTTCCAAATGCCCAAGCCCTGCATTGAGGAGAGATGGCCTTAGGTGTTTCAGATGGCAGTGAATAAATTAACTTCCAGGCACATCAGCAGCAAACGTGACATTTCTCAGCTTCATTCTACACAACTGATGATTGCCATACCCATATTCTCAATTCTCTGTCTTGGAACACTCCCAAAAGGATGCAAAATACTACAGCTTTTATTTGTAAATATCTACAACCAGATGCTACTTTTGGTATCCTAGATTTTAGGGAAAAACACAGAAGTGGTTACTCTAACCTTTTCTTTTTTTCCCCCCTCTCTCTTTTTGGCTTTGGCAGATTTTTAATTTTAGGTTGTTTTTTCTGCTATAAAGGCACAACAAAAATCAAACTTTCAAGCACAACCACACAGAAAAGGAGGTAAAATGGAGGCAAGATTCATGAGAACTTTCACAGTGACCTCTCTTATGTCATCTCTTCACTTCACAGCCCAACTCATGCTTCATTTGTTATGTCCATTGTCCTCGCTGATTAGTGTTGTCCTTCCCTCCCTCTGCACCTCTGGAAAAGCAGAATTTGGAGCACTTTGGCACAACTCCTTCAAGCCCACCAAAGAGCTTCTCCCTGCCCTCTGTGACTGCCCTGTTTGCAAATCCCCAGCTGAACCAGCCCTGGGTGACCTGCAGCTGTATAACCTGCCCGGAGCATCAAAGCCTTCTGGCAAACTTCCAGCCCCTCCACAATTCCCTCAAATTCCACGAGCAGCTCCTGAAGCAGCCTCTGCTGCTTCCACCCCTGCTGGCTGCAACTGCTTTGCTTCCCCCAAGGAGCCCACCCTGCTGCTGAGGTCCCATCCATTTTTTCTTGACAAGAAGTGGGTCCACAGTGGGCTGGACTCTGCTCCAGAGTTACAGGAGCCAGACTCCAGGCACTGCTGTCTGCTGACACAAACCACTGCAAGGTTTTCCTTCCACCCCAAACATGTGATGGCTCTTACCAATATAAGGGACCATAATGAAGTTACATCACTCTGTACCTGCAGAACTCAACCTTTTTCTAGAAGAAATGGCAAAGAAGCAAGAGCTGTGGCATCTTCCCCAGAATATCTGGGCTTCTGGGTCTGGCCAGGAGACTGTGCCTCTCTTATGGCTGTCAATGAATGAAATGCTCAGGTTCAGGCTACAGAAACACAACTGCTGCTGAAGCTGAGCCCAGCCCCAATGACAGCTGAGGGACAGGCTGTGGTCCATCCCAGGCAGACCATGTGAGGGAGCTTTGCTTTGATTTAAAAATGTCTTTCTTCCTCCTCTATCTGTGAAAGCACAGAGGGAGAGATGTGCTACACCTCCCCTACAGCTTTCAGAAGCACTAATTCTGCTCCACAAGTCTTCATTTTAGCCTTTCCAGAGACAATAAATCTGGAAGTATAAATTGGGAGCAGATGGAGTGGGATGTAGACTGTCAGCTTCCATTAACAACACCGGGAACTCGGCACAGCCAAGCCAGAGCCTTTCATCTCAGCCCTGCACAACTGGGGAGGAGCTCCTCGTCTGTGTTTGGGCTATTGACAGGGGAACATCAGTAAAAGCCAGATGGGACTGCACTGATGGCCAGGCAATCACTGGAATAGGATGGCTCTGCCCATAAATCACCAGATCACGGCGCAATCACTCCGAGTCACGGGGAGGCTGGAGCAACAGGACAACAGGGAAAAGCTGCAAGGGAAGCAGACGTGGATTTCTGGCATCCCAAGCCTCCTTCCCTTCAAAAACTCCAAGTTGCATTGCTGAAGTGGAGCATGGGAAGGCTGGTGATCAAGCACACTGTGACACTACTCTGTGCTGTCCCATGCAGCTGTAAAAAAGCCAGCTTTGATGAGCTGCCCTGTCAGCACCTTTCATTCCAAGGGAAGGGGGCTACAGGCATCTGCAAGCCAGGCAAGAGCAGCAGGAGCCCTGGAAGAGTCCCCAGGAGAGGAGCTCCCTCCAGCTCCTGACAAAGAGCAGTTCTGAGAAAAACCAGCCCAAACCTCCACCTAGAACCTCCTGTGCTGCTGCCATGGTTGCCTTTCCCAGACTTTCAGGAGTATGATGGTACAAGGGAGCCAAGCACACTGCTGACTGCTGGTGCCTCCTCTGCTCTCCATCTCAGCACTGCCCCACAGCTTCTGGAGGTGCCCCATCTGCCTGAGCTGCTCAGGAAGAACCTGCAGCTCTGTGCTCTGCCCCAGGGCTGAAGACACAGCCTGTGCTCAGCAGCTGCCAGCTGCACCAGCCCTCTTCCATCACTGTCTGCTCCCAATCCTCTCCTATCCTGCCAGTCCTGCACAGCCTGGGGTCACGAGCACCCCACTGGGGTGAGCTGAACCCCATGGTGATGCATGGAAAAACTCACCCCAAAGAGCCCCAAACCTGCACATCCTTCACGACTGTAGATTCCTACTGTCATCCTTTAGGAGAGTTAAATGATCTGCAGCATGAGAAAATGCTCACTGTGAGAGATCAGAGCCATCCTCCTTTGTTTTTCAAACACACAGCCTGCTGGGCAATGGAGAATTGGTTGTATTGTGTGAGCACCACCCTACATCAACCAAAATCCCATACACAGTCAAACCCACCACCAGATTGGTGCCTCACTTTAAACAGATACAAAGCTTATATATGTTGGAAAGCAAAATTCTGGAGAGGTAAAATGTTGATCTGGCATCACCATCTTTCTCCAAGCCTCTCTGTCTCTCAGTTATTTCACCAATACATACATTATCCAGATTTTGCAGCAACACACCACCATGCTGCTTTTATGAAGAGAAGAAATCTAGCCATGGTGTCAAGAAACACTGAATAGAGAAGAAAAAGAAGAAAAAACAACTTTCAGCAAATCCATTGATTGCCCTAGTCTGAAGTAAGTCACAAGATCCATCAATCCATGAAAAGAATCTCATTTTTTAAATATACAATGAAATATCACCCCTCAAGTTTGTCTATACTCCACAGAATTAATAAGAAATGGTTTGGCAGAAATTCAGGTAGCACAGGAAGCAGGAATTAAAAGGAGGTATTTAAAGAAAAAAAAGAACAGGGGAAAAAGGTTGTATTTCAATCCCCAAACCTTTAAGATACCTCTTTCTGGAGAGAGACCTTAGTCAGGCCAGCAGATGACAGTAAGAGTGACCTGGCAGGATGCTAATTATCCAGCCTCTATCTCTGGACAAGCAGCGCAGCCCTCGGCATCTCCAGCCCTGACTTCACCACTGTGGCAAACTGATTGCTTCTGACAGGTGACAAAGGACACGAGAGGACAAGGAGTGCTAGGGGCAAACAGCTTCTCCTCCACCCTGCTGATCACAGCATAAAGTACTCCTGAAGTATTATGCCAGCACTTTGACAGAGTCCAAAGAAGGAGACAAGTGTGCAGAGTCAGGGAGGATGGATTACCTCAGCTGATGGATTCCTGGTGGCTGCAGACTGGGAGGAACTCGAGTGTTTCTGCAAGTGGCTCTCTGTCCTTGCACCGAGCAGCTCAGTCCTTGCCCTCCAGCTGTGACACGGTGTTCAGTGGTGACACAACCCCTGCCCTGAGCTGGGCTCACTCACAGCCTCTGCCCAACCCACCTGGCAACACTGACCATTCTGCTAGCCCAGAAGGAAAGGAAGCAGGAATATTTCATGGGGAATTCAGGCTGGGCTAGTTTGTAGGTCAGACAGACAGGAGCAGAGGTTGATTCTGGTTAATGCTTAGTTTTCTCCTACCCTTACCACTAATTTGAGCCTAAGTGCATCCTACTCCACTGCAGACTCAGGACTGGAAGGGAGAATAAACACTGGGAAGATTTATCTAAGAAGGGTTTAAGATAATGCACCGTGTAAAGACAAAAATAATGCTTTGAGTGGTGTCAAGGAAGGAATTTCAGTAAACACTTTGAATTCACCTTTTTCATCTTCAGTGAACAGGAGAAGATTCTAGAGACTCGGGGTTGTTGGTGTGTTTGCAGAGGCAAAAGCAAGTTTTCAGAGGGAGGAAAGATGCTGAAATAATTATGATCAGTTAATTTAAGCCCAACTGCAGGGAACATGGTGAGGAAGTCAGAAGGCTCGAGAGATGAAGATGAGTCACTGAGCTTTCTGCTTGCAGGCAGTCACTGCTAATCCAGCCTGTGTAGATGACAGCAGACCCTGCTGCTACCTGCTAGTAATGGTTCCTCAGCAGCTCCTCTGGAGACTTCCACATTCCTGTCCTGCAGGCAGGGCCATGGGAGGGAGAATTCCTCACCTCCCTCTCCACATGGAGCAGTTTGAGGCAGGCAGGACTGTTCCTTAACAGGCTGTGACTTCTGCCAAAGGTTGTCCAACATGAACTCCACACTCCTCGCTCTGAAGGCAGGAGAGCTCTACATGGAGAGAAGTGCAATGGGATGAAGCTTTGGAACTGCAGCATGGACACAGAGCCTTGCTAGAATGCCACTATTAGCCAGCAGTGAGAAGTTGAACACGATAAAAACCATTTTAGCCCTTTGCATTGTCATGCAGACCCCAGCCACGCTTATACCTTGCTGACAAAGTGAATTATACGACGTGGATGTTGCATATTGCAGAAGCCAGAGGTGCAGGCTAGGTACCACACTGCTCTCCACACAAAACAGCCCATTTGCTCTGCATATTCCCAGGCATGGTGCTTTGGGAGCTGCCAGTATTTGCAGAGGAACTCTCACCAGCAGCAGCTGAAGCCTCTCACTCTCCTCCTATCACAGCTGTCAAGAACCCATTAGGGCCCAACACCAGCCTTGCATTACTCATATTCCATCCTAAAAACCTCCTGAAGGACTCTTCAAACACGTTGCAAATCAAAAGCATCTGCTCCAAATCACTTTTTAGCAGGTCATGGTATCACATCTGAAATTCTCTTGCCTCTGTTTACCTAGATTTCTGTGTTTTATCAGTAGAACATACCACAGCGCAGACAACAGCAGCAGCTGAAGATTGTCTTGCTCTTGCTTTAATGTTCTACCTCTCCACAAAAACTGGAGGACAGTTTTTTCCTAAGACTATAGAATAAATGGAAAAAAACCACAAAACGTTTTCAATTACATCATCAAAAGGATCTCAGGGAGGTATCAACAGAGGGGATATTCAGGAAGAGACAAGGGAAGTACTATTAATCCCCACATTGGAGATCAAGACCTGAAGTAAAGGAAGATTAAATGAACCTTCTTTGTTTACCCAGGAAGTCTGCATCTAGCCTGGAAGACAAGTCCAAGTCTCCTAATCTCCAGCCCAGCCTCTTAGCCACAAAACAGACTTCCTTCCAACTAACAAAAGCTTACAGGAATTTTAGTTCCATGTTTGCACGCAGGCAAATCAGCGTATCTTTCATAGCAGGACACAGAGTGCAGATGTACACAGGGCAAAAAAAGGAATAGATAAAAACTGCTGGTTGAGATGATCTTCTTAAGCATTTTCTTTCCTGGCCCTTTCCCAGCACACCCTCTCCTGCCACCACACAGCACAATAAATCATCATCCCTCCACATCACACACACACAGCTTGTGTCACCCGCTGCACCGTGTAACTCCAGTGAATTTATCTTCATCTCTGTTCAGGGAGACAAATGGAACAATGCAGAACCCGCTAATGAAAGTTAAAGGAAAGACAATTAGACAGATGATCTCAGTAATGCGAATTAGTTTGAAGAGCTTTCATGGCCCTGTGCAAGTGCAGCCTTCCCAGGAGCTGAACAGACTGCTCTGCAGGCTGGAAGCTGAGATTGTCCCTAATGATCACAAAAATTCCTGGGCATTATCTGCTGCCTGTACTCCATCATGGAAGCACAACATTCTAGAGTTCCAGCATGCTTTTGAGCTTTACAAGGCAACCACAGAGCCAGGCTGAAATTCAATCAATACAAATTAGTTCTAAAGTGAGAAGTTGATGTTAGTTGAAGAGGCGAGGCGGTTTCACCCCAGGAGGACAGAATTGAATAAACCCTTTTTCCTTTAACTCTTTGCTGGTCTGACATCACGGTTTGTAAGAGCCAGTCTGGGAACAGAGGGTGCTCAGGCTGCAAAGTAAAAGCTGGAGATCTCCAGCTGATGTGATGCATTGTCCCTGCTGCTGACACCACACCTTTATGGTCCTGTGCAGCATATTGAGAATGTCACCCCAGCAGGGTGATGTGTATTTATTTATACAAAATACACTGTCGAGTTAAAATTTTGTGTGTGTGATGATACCTGCACTTGGATTATAAAGGGAATACTTCTGCTACAGCACTGACTTGGGACCTGCTGAATACCTGAAGGTGATCAGTGCTTGTCCCAAAGAGCTTCTGAGCTCTGCTTTCTGTCCCAGTGTTTGCCTCTCCAGTTGGATGGAAAGCCTGGACACAGCCAGAATTACACCTGGACACAGCCCAGCAGCAGTGAATATCCTCTGCAGACTTCCAGGCATCACCACTTGTAAAATTCAAGTCAGATTCCAAGGTATGCTAGTTCCATTTTAAAATGAATAATTTTAAGCACCTCTAAATATTTCTGTAGCGCAACTGCTAAAACTCCTTTGGAATTCTATTTCCCCACAACAGTGCAAATTTTACACACCAGGAAACACAGTTTAATGAATGTTCCTTTGCAGGATCTGTTCTCTGGTACTTTTACAGATGAGTGTTACCACGTACTCCTCTGAAGAAGAAAAAAGAGCAGGAGGCACACAGTGGCCAGGGACTGCTGTCCCAGCACTGCACACAGGGCCTGGAGAGGTTAAGGACAGCTTTTATGCAGCACACACAAACCAGGCAATTCTGACATAGGCAGCATTCAGCACTACAAATGGCTTCAGTGAAGGCAGAACATAGCAGCTCTGAAAAGTATCTCTTGGAATCCTACAAGGGTTTGATGCTTTTTAGCACAGCTGGTAAAAAAAAAAAAAAAAAAAAACAGGCAAAGGCTCATCCAGCCTAAGCTCCACCCAAGCACTGTTTGACTCTTGGACAAGGATTGCTGAAGACCTGCAGAGCAGGAAGGCTGAGGATGGATGAGGCTTTGGAACTGCACAGGGGGATGAATCCAGATGGGATGGGAGGCAGACTGACCCTGCACACGGAAAGCACCAATTGTTTCTGTCAGTGACGCCAAATATTCAAGTGCAGCTCTTCTGACATACACCTAAATATCAGACTGTGCTAAGCAGGAAAGCTAACACACATTAACTGCAGACACACAAGGAATTCAAGAGCTGAAATGCAGCAGGCTCAGCACAGAATTAGGCAAAACCAAACAATTATCATTGTCAAAGACACACTGCATCTTTTATACCCTGGTCATAAAGGAGAAATGTTTAATTTCCATATCCTTCAATGAACTACATTAACATCACCTGAGATACATAGGACATCGTGGCCAGGATGACCCAAAATCACAATATAGGAAACCCCCTGTTCTTTAACAAACCAAATGAAAAGCTGTACAGATTTATGAAGAAATTATTTACCTATTAAATTCTTATAAATTACTAACAGTAAATTGTACAAATGGTATCCATTTGCATGGGATGCACAGAATGGAAGGACCAGAACAAGCATTAAGTTCTGGGAGCCCTGGGGTGAGCTGTGCCACCCAGGACTTGGGGGAGAGTATCAGGAAATCCACATTCTGCAGTGCTACTGCAAAGTCTAATCTTTCTCAGAGGTTGTTGCTATAAAAGACCTTCAATATACTTGATCTCATTTACTTAAAAAAGACTGTCAGAAAGACTTGTCAGCAACTTCTTAGAAAGGCAGCAGAGGGAGGGGAAGCAGATTGTTAACATTAGAATATCACCTTCCATCTGGATGTGTTAACATAGGATCAGATACAAGATTTGGACATAAATTTGAAGTCCTTGGTCTCATGCCCAGATTAAATTTGAACTTAAGAACTCAAAGACATGTTCTTGTCTGTGGGATGGAGCATGTTAATAAAAGCTCCAAACACTCAGGCAATTTCACTGCTTATACTCCCTTGCACTTCTTTAAAAAAAATGTTGGGTACATTTAAAAAGAAAAAACTATAAAAAGCCATTAAACACCTACAAGCTCTGATGTATGCTGAAAAAAGGAAAAAAAAGAAGAAAGCAAATAGACAGAAGTAATATCTCAAGTTCTGCAGTTCCAAAGAGTCTACTAATAAATGGACTTATTGATAGGCAGTGGCTGAAAAGAAGTTCATGACTGCCACTTAATGATCTCAGTCCCAGTCTCTGCTTCTGAAGGATAAATGTAAAATATATAGAGGAATGGAGAACACCACAAAGTAACTACTTTTCAAGGGGGCATTTTGAAGAGATAGTTAAAAAATAAAAGAAGTCAACGTTGCACTGGGTGAGGTGGTTTATGGACAGCTTATTGACAAACTTTTGACAGCATCTGAGTAACTACAATGGGTGTGAATTTTAAGGGGAATCTACAGCTGCCTGTAAAATGGTGTATTTTCAGAGGAGAGGTCATCTAGGCTCCATCACATACTCCTCAGGAATTCCTCATTCTCCTCACAGCCACCAGTTTCTCTGTCTCCACTTCTCTCCGTCCCTTTGGGACCGCTTCACCTAACAAAAAACAAACCAAGAACTGCTTTTTACAAAACAGTTTCACAAAGCAGGTTCAGTAAATAACTCCACGTACGGGAAAACAACGTGACTTTGCCTGAAAAGCTGAGAAGTGCAATTCACTTGATCTGCAAGGTAACTTCAGCCTCTCCCAAGCAGCAGGACCCATCCAACACACGGAGCACCAGCAGCCAGAGCATCCCCTGCATCAGCTCTCCAGGGGCACTCACGAGCTTGGTCTCAAAAACCAACCACAAATGAGCAGCACAAGAAGTGCACGGGAATTCATACTTGAAATAGAGGAAAAAAAAAAAAAGAAAATTAAAAAGAAAAGGACAATCTTCCTGCTAGCAAATGAAATCAGAAGAATCAATCTCCAGCCCACGGATTTGGGTGTCCTTTCTTTCTCTGTGGCAGCAGGAAAGGCTCAGAGGGGCTGGGAAAGAGCCCTCAGCGCATCAGCCACCCTCCTGTTTTGTTCATACCCAGATTTACAGGCAGCACACAAAAGCATGGCTATGGTGGGCTCCAAGTGCTTTAAACAGCTCTCAAACCCAGAAGACATCAGTGTGAAATACAGCTCTAATACTCAGGGCAGGCAACTATCTTGTCAGCAACACAAACTCACAAAATCCAAATAAACTTAAGGAAAATCAGCATCAACCTTTCCCTTACAACCCTCCCTATCTTTCTGCAGCCCAAACCTGGGTAAGAACATCTCCAGAAAAAACATTTTAAAGTAAAATCAAAACTAGATCACAAAACTTTTAGTGAACGTTTTAAAAGAAATTATTTCCAAATTCTAAATATTTAATTTCAACACCACTACTCAACAATAATCTACCAGTGCTCATCTGGAAAAAAAAAAATCTGTTTTGCACTTGTCATAACAAATTCCCATATTTATTTTCTTGTGTAAATAAAGAAGTAAGAGCAAGAACAAAAGAGATTTTTCTGGATGAAAACCAGTGATTTGGTGGTGAATTACTTGCTCTTCCCTTGTCTTTTTTAAAGGGAGAAGACGGGAAAAGCACGTTTCTGATCAGAAAGCGCTAAAGATCAAAACAAGAATTTAAAAAATTAAAAAGAAAAAAAACCCAAACACTTCCTAAACCAACTACATCCTTTGCTGTGGGTTTTAACCATAACCATTTATTCCACAGCCAGATGTCACTGCAAACTTAGCCCCAGAAAGCTCTGTCCCTTCCTACCCTGCCAAAACAAACCCTTGCTTTCCAAAGGAGAGCATCGCCACGGCTCAGCAGCCACCACGTGCCCACGTTTCTGATCACGCTGATCCCACCAGGAGAAGCTGCAGCACAAGAATCCTTCCCCTGGGTAAGGCAAAGAGTTGATGAGCAGGAATTTTTTTCTCACAGGAAATTTTGGTGAGAAATAACACGCTGTCAGGCTTTTATTAAAAAAAATAATATTTTCCCGCAGAAAAAGGAAACATTTTCTCTTTGGCAGCCCAGAAAAGGAACAGCTCCGTGTTTTCCAGTGTAACTGCACATATTTCTTATGAAAACAGAAGTGTTTTATATAAGCTATTTGATGAGCTAAGCAATCTCTGTTAAAAAGAATTACCATCTCAAACGCTTGGAGAAAACATCTGCTACCGGCTCCACTTAAAGGCAGGAGCAATCTCACAGTAAAAAGCTGCTCAAATGTATAGAACATGACACTCAGAAACACTAAATTCCACAAGATTTAGTCAAGTCAGGTAACTGTAGATTTCATTTTATGTCCAAGCTAGGATAATAGCTGGTTCAAAAGGTAAAATTGTTTAAAGCAAATCATCTGGAGCACGACATTTCTAACATTATTTCTTTTCCAGCCACTGTGACACAGAGCTCAGCTGAGCATCTGAACCATAGCCCCACATGAGAACAATTGTTCAAGGCTTCCTTTCACTATGAAAAAATATTGCCCTTCTTATGTTATATTATCTTGATTGTGTCTTTTCATCCTGTTTTTAAACTGAAAAGCTCTCCTTAGTCACAAATTATTTAAAATGCAAACACTCCAGTACAAGCTCCGAGATTTGTTATACCAAGCCACACATGAAGGACTGTGAACAAAAAGCAGCAAAGCTCGTGGAAGTTTTGGTACTGACTTGAATAGAGCCTGGCTTTTCCCCTGTTGCATCCACATATCCAGTCTCTCTTTATTCTCATTCATTTCTATTCTCATCCCACCCAAAGCATTAACCTTGCAGCCTTCCAGAGGTGTGCTAAGAGCATCCATGGAAGAAAAGGACATTTATAGCACACCCAAGAACTCCTGGGCACTGACAAAGCCTGGGGCAGCATCAGAACCCGAGCTACAGAGCAGCATTTGATCATCTCTTACCTCCCTGAAAGCTCCTCCAAAATCAACAGATGGACATGGCTTAGAAAGCAACTGCTGCTGTTACTGCTAAAGAACACCGAGAGAAATGAGCTTGTTCTTCTAAAACTGTAATTTAGCCATGAGCAAAACAGATGCTTTAGAGCTATTCCATGTGACAAGGGCTTGGCTTGTTACCTGTTAATTCAAATTGTCCTTCGCTCATTCTTAGCCTGGACCCAGAAAAATGCATGGACACATCTCCATCCCCTACCCAGGAGCATGCTAAACAGATTACAACTTCTGTCTACACCCCAACATTGGAAAGTATTTCTGAATCAGGACATCACAGCCTCTAAAAACACAACAGCCAAAGCTTCAACCCTTACTCAGGCAGAGATCATTCTCCCCATTAAAATTTGTGCCTGTTTTCATCAAAAGCAGCAAAGCCTCCAGCTGCTCTGCATCTCTGGGTAGATTTTAATTTGCAAAGCACTGCTTAAAAGGAAGACTGTTTTTAGAGCACCTGAGACTTAGAGGAATTATCTAAATCACAAAGAAGCATCAATTTCCAACAACAACAAAAAAAAGTGACTAAGAGCACAAAAGATTCTACATCATTCAGTTGCTTTCTCCTGTCTGCTCTGACAGGTGAACTTGTGCCACAAACAAAGCCTTTGTAAATTGTGTTTGTTTTCCATCCTTCATAATCAGTCCTTGCATTCTCTGATTTGTCAGCCTGGTATTAAAGAATAACAATAATTTTCTATTATAATGTAGTGCTCTAAAAGCATTTAACAGTTTCTCTTTGCTACTGAATGATAAGAGACTGCACTAATTAATTGCATTCCCTCTGTTTCGTGCTTCATAAAAACTTTACAGGAGGTTTCAAAGGCACAAAAGGACATTTAAACAGTTTGCACTCAGTAGAAAACAGCAATGTGAGCCATGGAAAATTCCTTACTAAAACAAATGGCCACAACAAACGAAATTGAAAAGATTTCTGGTTCAGAAGGACTTAAAAATTCATGCCCAGATACACCCAGAACTTTAATTCTAGAGATGCTCACTCCTTCCATTTGACTGGACAACACTGAAGTTGGTAACATTCCTCTCTCAAGTTTTCACACAAATAAAAAGGTCCAATGTTTCTCTAACTCGGTGTACAAGACTAAGCAATAGAAAATAGCTAATTATTTTCTGGTTTATCCATAAATACAGGATAGAGTTCTTTTCTGGCTATCAAAAATATTGTAAAATTAGGAAAATTAGAAGAAATAAATCCAATCTAAAGCAGAACTCCAAAGGTATCAGAGTTTCAAAACAAAGATGTGTTGAGGTACAAATCCCTGGTAAGTATTTTCTTTAATAATATCTTGGAGGGGTGAAGAAAGGCCATGCAATCTGTGAGCTATCTGAGAAATGCTGAAAACAATGCCCAACTCTTATTTAACAAAACATGAAACAACTCTAATTTAATGCATCATAAACTAGGTTTAATTCATTTCAAGATGTCATGAAAGATGGTAAAAGAAGGGACAGAATCTGTGCTTCGTATCCTACCAGTATATATGAGCTCATGTCAGCACCAACACTTTTCTTTCTTACATAATTAGGATGTAGGATGCCTATTACCGAGGCACCTACATAAATATTAAATTAGGACATTTATTCTTCTCAGTTATTACAGTCAAGCCACTGGAAGAAATCATTTTCCTTCTACAAATCTTGCATTAATCACCCTCTCAAAGCAAAGCTACTGCATAAATGCACTGCACTCACATGTGTTCTATTCAAGTTTGAAGCTAAATAGTCCAAATAATTTTTTTTTAAATTATGCAATATTGAAATAATCTCTTTGAGATTCCCATTCAAGGAGAACTCAGCACCATGGTCTGTATCCCATGGGGTCTGTACACTGGGCACAGTAATTGTCAGACTGGGTGGTTACCATGCAAAAACCTTGTCTAAGCCACAGAAATTACTCACCCACTCGAAAGTGTGAATTCTAAGTACATAAAAGGAAGAATTCTGCCTATTTCTATTAGGCAAACTAGGTTAGAGCAGATGGCACTGCCACAGAGAGAGAGGTACAGTCAGAAGAGAAAATGCCATCTTGGGGGGCAGACACTGAAGAGGTGCTGAAATGCATCTCACAGCTTTTCTATCCAGTCACCAGGCCAGGGACTGGTTTCCTTCAAACTGGGTTAGCCCAACCCCTCTGAAAGCCAGGGGTGCCCAGAGACTCACCAACAGCGCTGGGGCAGTCAGAACCCCAGCTCTTCCCAATAAACTGGCACATGCTCCAGGCACTGCCTTCACTCTAAGGGATGTTTTGTCACATAGCCAGGGCTTCAGCCTCAATCTCTTCTGCTCGTTTTTTAATGAATAAACCGATCGTGGTTTGTGACTTGATAAAAGAAATTAGATCTTATCAGGTCTATCTTGAAAAGAAAATACTCCCAGCCAAAGCATGGCCTTGCATGTTGGCTGAGCTAATTGTGCAGCACACACAGGAACTCCAAGGGATGTCAGTGAAGCCCAATTTTAGAAACCAGAGCACAGGATTGCTCTGGTGAGCTAAATGCAGTAGATAAGCACAGTAGAAAATTCAGAACTAATTCCAAAGGCTTTTGTGAGGTGAGGAACAATAATGTTGCTTAATACCAACACCAACATTTCTACCTTGGAATAGCATTTTAATTTCTTTCCAGCACTAGACTTGCTTAGAGCATATTGAATTTTCCAGCAGAAATTTTAGGCAGAAAGCACTGAAACCCTATGAAAAATTGCTTATGCTCTCCCTGCAGAACTAACAGCCTCCCACCCTCTTCTCTTTTTGCTTTGAACACAAGAAACAAAGCAGAAACAAATAAATTACCTCAAAATCAGGGCAGGGTGGTTGTGTACATCACCCACACAGACAAGGAACAACTCCGAGGACACCCACAGAATTGCTCCATCTTCACTCCACAGCACAGGAGAGCAAACTATGGCACTTTCCCCTCCCACACGGGTACTGTTCAATAAAATGTGGGAAGGCTCCAGCTGAAGCATGAGGTTATTTGCCTCCAAGCAGAGTCCTGTGTCACACTGCACTGACCCCCAGCCCCATCCACGCCTGCCCCCAGCACAGCCACCACCATCTGTGTGCTCCCAGCTCCTGGAGGTTGCTGTGCTTCCCAGTCACCTCCAAGCTTGAATCCAGAGCCTCCGTCTCAGCTCTGCACAGCAATCTTTGGGCTACAGCTAGGAAAAGCTGCCTGGAGACTGCAGCACAGGCTGGCCTGACCCAAGGGTCTTGCTCCCAAAAGCTCCCAGCACCACGATCAGGCTGGTGTCTCAGCAAGCGCAGTGTCCCACTGAACCAGGGAAAAACAACCTTTCCTTTCTGAACTGAACTATTTCCAGCAGAGCACTAAGCAACTATTTAGAGATGCGACCAGCTGGGACCAGCCCAGATGTGATTAAACTCCTGTCTGTGCACCAGCAAAGGTCACCAGGCTGGACTGCAGAGCGTGGGGGGAACCCACCAACTCTGCATTTCACACCACAGGACACCTCCTGCTTCTGTCAGCTCTGGGAGCAGACTGCAAAGCACATCCACCTTAAAAAGTTTCTCATGGAGAAGGAAAGATGGCTGGGTAAACACCTCAGCTGGAGTGAAGTACTGGATTATTTGTCGCTCAGCATGGCTGTGCAATTGTAAAGGCAAGACCAGCTTCAGGATTTTATGTTATTATAATAAGGCTTTACCCATGACACAGCTTAATTGTTCTCAGCCCTGTGTAGACACTAGAATGAAGTAAGACTACATTTAATAAACTTCGCCACAACAACTCATCAAGAAACATGCTTATTATTTACAAACTTACTGTAACTATTTATAGGTTAGCTTTGTCAAGTCAGCAAAACAAAGTGAGCTGTAGCAAGAAAAACTAAACAAAATAGCTTTAAACTGGCATGGCAATGGCTGTCAGGGCTTCATCAGTATATGGTGATAAAAACAGAGGCAAGGATCCTTGTGCTCTCCTATCTCTGTGTAACGAGACAAGTGTAGAAAGTGCAGACTTGGGTGGGATATGGAGCAGCTCCTACACCCTGGAGGAGCTTACAAACCAAAGCAAGAATTACAGAAGGAAGAAAAGGGTTACTTTTGCTCTCCTCCTCGGAAAAAGGCCACAAGTAAAGTGAAGTGGCCAAGGTAAGGCCAAGTGGAGACAGGGCTGTCTGCTTGGCTGCCTCAGGCTCTGACCCACAAGACCAAACCTCTCTACACTGGCAGAGTGCATTTCTAAAGATGCACAATTTTAGCTCTGTACCTCTCAATTTAGTTAGGTTCCTCTTTCATCAAGAGGGATGCATGACAATCATTCACCAGAGATAAAGAGTTAGAAGAGGAGAAGGTACATAATCATCTCAGCAAAGGATGAATCACTTGCTAAACATTCTTCCCCATCATTATTTTATTGGGAAACGTAACCTCCCTAGAAGTCAAAATACCAGTATCATGCACATTTACACTAATGGCAAGGAGCTACACCCTGGCATCCAGCCTTGCCAATGGCACTGTTAATGACCCAGGGAAATCACAGATATTTCAAACACAACAAGCACAAACACTCAGGAAACAGAATCCAGAGAAATGGGAGGCTCGTACAAGCCTGGAAGAGTCTTTGTTGTCTGATCATCCACATCAGGAAACAACTGACCAGCTCGAAGAAAGGCAAAAAAACATGTGAGTTCTCCACTGACAACACTGAACAATGTTTTAACCAGCAAATAAAAAATCAGGATCTGTGGGTGAGTGTGATGAACAGGTGGGGCATGCAGAGAGAAGTATCCCCATCATGATAAGACAGAGATGATTCTCTTAAAAGAGATAACAAGACTGTCAGCAGGAGTAGCTGCCAGGCAGGGTTATGCTGGATCTGGTCTGCTCTGGTCAAGGTAACCATCCTGGTAAAAAGGGACAGACTTTCCAGCCCATAAGCAGGTGCACAGGTGGATTAAGTCAGGAGGAGAAGCTGATTCTGTCCCACTTGCATGGTAAATCTCCCAGACAGCTCTGCACTTCCAAAGGCAATTTTATGTGACACAGCTCTTGACCCATTTCAGGATTTCAAGGCCACCATGTCACCTATAGATGTGGCTGTGATGGCTGATGGTTGCAATTAGCACATATTAATAGGCTGTAAATTCTCCTCTCAGGTCAGAGATCAAATGCTATGACTGCCCCTAAACCGGGCAAACCTCATATTGCAAGCCACAGACTGTCTTCAGGACAGTCTCTCACTTTTGAAAACATCTCACAAATCAGCCTAGATGGTAAATTAGGGCCCAAATTCACCAATTCTTATGCCTGTGTTTGCCCCGGACTCAGCAAGTCAACACAAGTACGCTGAGCTTTTGAAGCACCAGCAGCTCACGCTCCAACTCGACTGATGTCTTGCAAACACTGACTTCCACACACAGCCCCAATCCCTGAATCACAGCCAAGGTTCCTGCAAATATTCCAAATCCGGGAAATCAGCACCCTTCCCTTCCTCTCATGTTCATCTGCAACACAGTCTTAAAGAGGAGAACCGTGACACGATGCTGCAAACCCAAAAATCCAGACCAACTGCAGCTGCTGTCAGAAATGGCTGGGATCAGGGCACACAGAATATGTCAATCCTTGGATTCCTGCTTGTCAAACAGAATGCCAGCTCAGCCAGAGCAGGATTTCTTGGAGGCTTCATTCTATGTGCTTCTAACATTTTTATCTGCCAAGATATTCGCAAGCTATTTCTTTCTGGAGTGTGCTGAAAGGAATAGATCAAAACATAAGGATTTTTCTTGAGGGTTGAGGTCTGCTTCAAAAACACCAGCGAGGTCAATGCAAGTCTTTGTTAAGCTCCAGCTCCAGACTTTAGGGAAAACACTAAAAGAAAAAGTTGAACACTTGGCACATGACTTCTGAAACAAACTTGTGCTTGTCCTCTGCAAAAAAATTTTTGGGACAACAGTACCAATACTTAGAAAATCCTCTCACTTTGGAGCACATAATTACATGATTATGACAAACACACAATGTCTGCTATCAGTAGAAGACATTTATGAGTGCATTTATTAAGTGATATCTACAAAGAGCCTCTCATATCCTGTAACATATTTATTATCTTTTTTTAAACCTATAAATCAATCACAGAAAAGTTACAGCTGTTTTAGTGCAACCAATCCCAACTTCTACATTCTAACAAGTAACAGGTACTGTCTCACCTGTAACAGAAACGTAAAGTGCACCTGAAATACTCTGCATGTATTTTTATTTCAAAAGGCTGCAATAGTCACTATGCATAATGATGTAACAAATTATAACATCCTACTTGAAAAACATTTCTTTAGAGCTTCATTAACTCCATACTACACCATATTAGGATATAGCAAGCATATCTACAGGGTAGGAATTCATTACATACTTGCATTTTTGTCACACTGTATGGTTATACAGTGGGACCTCACTGCCACATTTATCTGCAATAAAATTGTCACTGAAGCTGAGGGAAGCTCTCAGTCTCTCATGTCTCAGGACATGATTTTGCAGGGATGCTCAGAGAAGTCAACTGGCATTTAACACAGCTCAGTTTAACACAGAACTTAAAGAAGGTTAGTTAAATTCTATGTAGATGCCTTCCTTCAGAATAAAAGTGACTTTAATATGATTTCTTTACTTAAGTCTGGAAGTGAACTCAATTGAATTAGGCCACTTTAATGGTGAAGAAAAGCATCCACACATAGTTTTGATGCAGTGCAACAAGCTGCTTTAAAAATTAACTTATATCAGTTTTCCCACGTGTTCTTCCATTCACAAACCCTCTAGGAAGGCTATAGTCTTAACACTGTTAACCTGATTAAGTGAAATTTCACTTTCTCACATTACAGTATTCCACTTGCTAATGTGAAGAAATCACTAAATTACAGTGAGCTTCCTGGAAGAGTCATCCAATTTCAGAAGAAAGTATTTTTGCTGTGGTATTTCAGTGAGTTATGCCAAAGGATTAGAAAAACATTCAGCCTTTTTTGGAAATTGATGAGTGACATCCAGTGCAGTATTTGAGGGATGGGAAGGGGGGGTCTGAAGTACCTTTTGGTTTTGCTTTAAAGCCCAATAAGTTCACTAGCAGAGACCATGTTCCATCTGCACCATCACAAAGCACAGTCCCACCCATAAGTGGCCTCTAACATCTTATCCAGCCTTTCATGCCAACCAGTCCAGGAAAGTCAAACAATAATGGCTAAATCATTATCAAACATCTCAGAGGAAAAGACAAGGCAGCTAAGGCTGAAAGGATGTTTTGACAAGTGCTGTCTCAAGACTGGACACTGGATTTTAAAGCCCCTACCGGCAGAAAAAGAGAGAAGATAAAGAATCCAGAATGAGGTCTCAGGTAATCTCTAACACTCCAAAAGTATCGCTTTTTTTCCCAGACAGTTTTAAACCTCAGCCCTTCTGCCACAGAAATCCTGCAGACACCATTGCACTAAAGGTGGAGAGGTGTCTCAGCAGAGCTGTAAAGGAAACATCTCTTCCCAGAACAGACTTTGGGTATGCAGGGCAATTAAGTGCATTTTTATAGTACCTTATTGCACCATGTGCATCTGTGCATCTCCACCTCCACCAGAAGAGGTCAAGTGCTTTACAGACATTCAGGTGTCTAATCTGGTAATAAAAAGTAAATTTAAAACTCCCCATTACTCCTTGCCCTCCTGAACAAGGAGACAGGCACGGCTGGGATCAGGACACAACCAGACCCACCGTCACTGGGATGAAGATCCTACAGTCAGATGCTCGGGCATCATGGAGAAACAGGGCACAGCAGCACAGAATCAGGTACATCCCACAACTCTGCATTTTCTTTACCTCTTCCCATAAAAGCCACATCCAAAACTAAGCTGTTGGCTAGATCTACAAGTTATTCGAGTGCTTTGATAACTGCTCTTATAATCTGATAGAAGTTCATAACTCTTAAAACGACAAAACTAAAACTAACAGGCTTGAAATTATTAAAACACCACAAATAACAGTATAAACAAAAACAATGGCTCGCAAGCTTTTCTTTAGACCCTCCTGGCTCATTGAGCTAAGAACAGAGAGCAATTTCAGCTTTACAGCAGTTCACCAGGCTGAATGCTTAGGATGTGGCAGATGCATATTTAATTACAAAATGTTTGAAGTAGGCATTAAGATCAAAAGGCAAGAAATGTTACATTGAAGAGAGTTGATCTAAAGCTGCAATTAGAAACATGAACCCAGGGGAAGGAGTTGTTTGAGTTGGTAGGAAGACATTATACACAGAATTAAGATCAGTGTTACGGTTTTAAAAATGGAGCAAGCAGGCAAGATAAGCAGCAGCACAAATTGAGTATTTACACAGCTGTAAAACATCCACCAGGAGAATTGTGAGAATGTGTGTTTGGAATGGTGAATGGGGAAATCTTCTCCACCTGATCCTGTACAACAATCTGCTTTACTGCCTGGCTGCTCTTGAATCCAACATGAATACCAGAAAACACTCATTGATTTAAGCCACGCGTATCCAAGCAAAATATGGACCCAAATTACCCACTTATTCAAATAAAATAACTCAGACTACTAAAGCTTAAATGAAAATGTTTATTTAAAACTTAAAATGGAGGGATATTTTGCTTAAAAGCCGAGAAATAAAATTTTTCACCTGGTTATGTTGCAACCTGGTACCAAGAAAAATAACTTGACTGCCTTGCTTGCTACTGCTGTGCACTGAAAGACAAATGCTGGTCAGTTCTGTCAGGGAATTGCTTTCACAAAAAATTCCTCTGGGAAAAGAAAGTGCTCAATGCACTTGAACTTACAGGCTGACAATTTCTTTTATGAATTCATCGGTCCTGGCTTATCAGCAGGCAGACTTGTTTGTATTACTTTCAGATGTTTATATAAGAATAAGTTATTTTGTATGCTTGTTTATTTGACATGAAAATAATTTTAAACATTCCCAGGTTTACACTTGTAATAACCTTGGAAATTACATAATCATCGCTGTTGCTTTTAGTAGTATGCTTCAATACAAAGTATTTTATAGAAGCTGGTGATAATATTTAACAGAGATGAAAGTGATATCACAGGAGATAAAGAAGAACTCACTCACACCCACGGTATTCTCTGCCTTCTACTCACAGCAACTTCCAATAAATCTGGACAAAACAGCCCAAGTCACCAGGGCAATGCTGAGCCACAGGGATCAGAAGGGTCACCTGCCACACTCATTTCTGCCCCATCACCCTTGCCAAAAGCTCTGTGAAAACCACACCCATGGACAGCAACAGCTTCAGTCTCAGCCACTCACAACAAAGCGATAAAAGTTGTTAGTTAACACTGAACATGCTCTGTTGTGAAGCAGCCATGGGAGAAGGCAAACACCCGTAGCTTTCCTGGGAAGACTGCGATGCTTCACAAGAGGTTTGCCTGCAAAAGAGATGGTGCAAACTTCCTAATAGTCACTACCAAAATTATAAGGAAAATTCCCCATCCAACTTGACTTGCCCCTCCTCTTTGCTCCTTCTCCCAGTATCTGGCCCAACCAAGGCCCATTCTCGGTGTCCTAGTCCCCTTCTCCCTTCCCTGTCAGCACAGCAGGAGGAGGAGGGAGCCCAGCTGCCCTGCACACATTCGACACACAGCTCCAGACACTCCGAGGGCACCTCTGAAATTCCTCTTCCTCCAGCCACGCTCTCCTCACAGGCCCAAACCCAAGAGCAGGAAACACATGCTGGGGCAGAGAGGGAGAGCTGGGATCTCTCCCTGCAATCTCAAGGAAGCAGGTGGTTCCTCAGAGGCCACGGCCCGTTCCCACATCCCAGCGCCGTCCATGGCCCGGGTGTGGCTGGGCATAATCAGCTCCTAAATATCCTCCCCTTCCCCACCACACACAGCAGAGCCTCGGTTTTGTTGTGTCTGCTGACACCACGGTAGCCCAGGGACTCAAGACACACAAGTTTCCTGTTTCCATTGTTTGACAGACTCTGGCAGGGACCTGCTCCAAGCCAGCTGATTGGGGTCATTAATCAAATCAGCACGGCACCAGAACAATCTGTTTTAACTCACTTGGCAACCGAGAGCTGTCTCCACTCCCAGTTTGGGTAGCCCCAGTTACTTCTAATCAGCTGCACAGCCATTGAACCACCCTCCTTGTTCTCCAAAGGAAGGAGGCAAATTCTGGGAATCAAACTTGGGATGTGCACAGTTGCACTTGCTCCTTCCGAGGGCCCTGACTGAGAACGCTCCGTGTCTGTCACTCACAGTGGCCTTTTTCCCTCAGCCTTGCTGCCAGGGAGCTGCTGAAAGATGAAAGCCAAAGGGGAACAAACACAGGCAAGGGGACATCCAGATATGGTAAAATCTTGGGACCTTGGACTCAGCCCAGAACTTATCCCTTTGCCAAAGCTAAAACACATCTCAAGTTTAGGCCAGTAAATTAAGAATGATGGTTCTGTGTTTAGATGATTTAGAAACAGTATGTGACTGTCAGTCTTGAGAGAAACACACTCACCTTAAAAGAACCAAATTAATAAACTGTTATAAACTACTAGAAGTATTAAACACTAAAAAAAAAAATTAAAATAAAAGTACTAAGCTATTGCACCTCGCCAAGCATGCGCTACTGCAGGGCTGTGACCAAATAGCTCTTCTATTTCCAAATACATGACACATGCAAGCTATAAATAAACAAGTTCAAGATGTGCATTGGTATCACAGACATCATTTACTCACTCTGCTGTTCTTTACTTACTGCAGCCCATTTCTGATGTTGTCTTTACTTTCTTCACCTCTCCAGATATAAAAACAACACAGCCTGTCAAACATCATCAGGTGTATTAGCATTCATTCCATGTAATTTCCCAGCCTGGATTTCCTGTATTCAAGTACTGCCTACAATGTGAAGTCAGATCCTACATCCCTCCAAAAGATGCAAACTCCCCAGATCTTGTGTTTAGCTACCAGTTGTTCCTCAGAGAATACTATACACATGCTCAGGCACTTTAATTATTATTATTTAAGCCATAAAGTGCAGGTGGGAAGAGAGTCAACCAGGAAACAATTCTGCTCACTAAGCATACAAAAGGAAACTGAAGTAACTGTAGATAATTATTTTACAATAGTGTCAGATAAAAAGAAACATTAAATCAAAAAACTTCTATATTTACACAAAATTGTGCAACAGCCAGATGAAGCCCCATTGCAAGTGCCATCCTTATGTAATGCCATCAGCCAAAAATTTCTGAGGTGACTCATTCAAGGTCTTCCAGAGTGTAACATGAATTTGCACCGAATTTGTGTGCTGAGCTTTAGGAGCAAAGAGCAGAAAATGGTCTTTCATCTTCCCAGTGTTCCTTCCTCCCCCCTGAGAGGTCAGTGCTGAGGGGATGCCTCCAGAGAGTTTCCCTGAATTTCCAAGAGAATCTGCTCACTTTCTGTCAGTGCTGTACTCAGCCCAGGCAGCACGTGGTGTCTCTCAGAGATGCTGATTAGTTCAAGTCCAACAAAAATCAGTTTAAGTCTTCTGAGTAACTCAAAGACTGAAGGGACATTACTGCACCACCAAAGCTCTATGCCAGCAGCAATCCCTCAGCAGTAGTTTGAGACTTGATACTATAAAGTTTAATTCTAACTCTTTCTGTGGGAAATAGAAAAAGCAGAAAGCTTTCACAGCAGTGCAGGTGTTGGCCTAAAGTTAAAAAGATACCAGAATAGACAGAACAATACCACTGTGTTTTCGTGCCATGCAGAGTTCGGCCTTAGCAAGTAGAAAAAAAAAAATGAAACAAGCACCTATTGTTAGATGTAAGGTGTATGTGTAGTTTTAATGACTGGTTTGTGCAGATGCCTGTAAGCTCTTAATTTGCTGCTGGTTAGAAAACTTTTAAAAGGCCTTGAATCACAGAGAATTTCAGCTGCTATTGGCAAGACATGAGCTGCTGCCACCTTTCAATTGTCTCACCCTGTTCTGAGGCTGATGTTGCAATAAAAGCTCCCAGCAGTTCTGTCCCATTATCTGGAAATATTAAGATCCAGCATCATTCCAGGTGCTCATCCTGGTGGCAGGAATACACCCTTCACTCTTCTCTCAAGCTCAGAGAACCAGGGTGGACTTCCCTTCGCTGCCTGTTCCCTGAGCACTTCGGGAGAATGACTTCTATAATGTGAACAGAAATCTTGAATTCGAGTGATATTGCTGGAGATTGTTGAAAATGAGACCTGAACATGCAAGTCTTTGAACTGAAACCCCAGCTGTGCCAGGAGTTACTCATGTGAACAGGGAGAACAGCTACATCACAGAGACCAACACATCCAACCCAGCCTCAGATGTTAAGTACGCTTTGCTCGTTAACAGTCATCGAAGAAATTATCCATCCAATATTTTGAAAACATACACACTTCACTCTCTGTTATGGCTGATGTTGAGGTCTTAAAAAAAAAAAAAAAAGGCAAGCCAGATGCACTGAGGAGAGAATTTAGAATGACTTACAGGGCTTTGGCTCCAAGTATTCTCACACACGAGGCCTGCAGGTATTCAGAAGTTTTGGTGGCAAAACCCATCGCCGCAATCAGCCATTTATTTCCAAGCTTAAGGAGCATGTGGCTTCTGAAGATTAGCACACTTTTTCCATCAGAAAAGCGTGCAGGCAGCTCTAGAGACAACAGCAGTGCTCAGTACCAAAGATATTATTTACACATTTATGAAGTTTGCTGGGAAAAATGCATGTTGTTTTCCAGAAGCCTGGTATGAAAGACAGACCCCAGCAGACATAACCTGGCAGCATTAAACCCAACAGGCTTCTATGGGCCATGAACAAGCAAATAAAACCCCAAAGGGTTTTAGGCCATGTGTGAAATACCCAGGGAAACCTCAGCCTGTGCCTGCCTGGCGCTGAAGCCACTGCCAGTATTCCCAGCAGAGTCTGAAGCCTCTCTAGCTGGACAAACAGCATATTTTAAAAAAATGGAGTTGGATTTGGACAGTCTTATAAATCTGATGGTTTTCATAGCTTACTAAATAACTTCTGCTTCTGGGAAAGTGAAGTGACTCCAAAAATAGTAACATTTTATCTCAAAATGTTAAGCTGCAGCCCTACATCCATACAACCTCAGGATCCAGATTTCATTTTGCCTTTTAAGTGCCTGGTTTTATGCGTTCACAATTCATATGGAAAATGATAAGAACTGAGGGTTAACACATGAACACTTTAAGCTAAATGAGAATTCTCAATATGACAGTCCTGGATGTTTTTGAACACGTAAGTTTTTGCTAATATGTTGCATTAACACCAGGTTGGGATGGCTCTGGTTTGTAATTTAGTATCCTGAAAGAAAGGAGCTTGTTTGAAAGTTCCAGCTCTCAGAGCTGTGAAGAGTACAGGTATCCAGGTTCCCCACGAGCTCTCTCTGTATTCCTACAGTGCAAGCCATTAAATGTTAGTTCTCCAGAGTCAGCAGCCAGCAACTAAAAATGCTCTGTCCTGGCTCACACAGAAGCTGCTGCGTGTCACCCTGGGTGACCAATGGCCCTGCCTGGGGACAGAAGATGAACAGCATGACAGAAGATGAACAGCCATCAGCAGGGCCCAGAGTTTGCCCAGCCACTGGGATCACCCAGAGGAGGCTGAGAGGCAGGAATTCCATGTGGAAGCCACGGAATTAAGAGGATCTGTGCCCTCCTGCCTTCACTCTCCCACCAAAGCACAGGCAGAGCGAGGCTCCCAGATCCAACTGGCACCCACATTTCTACAGACCCGCACATGAGCTACAGGACTGTCACAGCTACAGGCTAAATCCATTTCAGAGCATGGAAAACCCCGTATTCCCCTAATCCATGGGCTGTAGAACTCTAGAATTAGGCACTGTATTAACTTGCTCTTCAGAGGAGCTAAGAAGTATAAAAGAAACATCACAAGAATGCATTACAAGCATTTTTTTTCTCTTCCTTATTAAAGTACTGCAAGAACAGAGGAATATTTTCCCCCAAGTATTTACTTAGCACGCCTTTTCCCTCCTTTTAGGCGGTTTATTTTCATTTAAATGTAACAGATAAAATATTTAAACTTCACAGTGTAAACAACGTATCAGATACATCAAATGCTGGGCCAAGTGGGCCAAAATAAATTGGAGATCGCTTGCATTCTCTTTGTTGCTGCTGTAATGATCTCCAAATGATAGCACAATCTCCCCTCGCAAAATGCAGCCCTGAGTGTTCCCAGCTAGCTGGAGGGATAAAAGCAAACCTGAGTCTCCTCATTATAGCACCCAGACAATTTGATTTCATCCTGATTAGATCATTCATTCTCAGGGGCTTCACTACAGTATCACATATGTCTTTATAATCTGTCTTCCACCTGTATGGCAGCGAGGCTGTTCATTCCAATAAATGCAGCTTTAATTGTGTCTATGGGATATAAAAAGCAATTTTCGCAGAAATAAACAATCACTCAAGTCAACTTCTTGCAAACCAACTCTGGGCTCATATTTCTCATCTTGAGGCAACTCCATGCCTGAGACTTATTTTTACCAACACTGATCTGAGATCAGAGTGTCTTTAATCGAACAGGGCATTTTAATAATCGTGTCATTGACAGATATTTCCTACTGCAAGTATCAAAGAAAGCTTTGCCTGTGTGAGCTATAGGAGTGAAAAGAACATATAGCACATTTCAAAAATGTGATTTTACGCTGTCCTTGCAGCTATAGTGGCTGTGTACAGTACAAAGGAAAGATGTCTTTCCTGCTAAAACAGGACAATATTTAATGTACTTTAGGGATCAAATAGTTCTCATACTTGGCAATTAATGCCTCAAGTGCAATTCTAGATTAATGGTTAATACACTGCTTATTTCTTGTGCTCTAAGGAATGTGACTTATTATGTACCTAAGGGACCAGCACGTATCAGACAGCAGAAATTGGAAAAACTCTGAAACCTGGTTCTGTTCTCACACCAATTCTCCTTATATTACAGAGACAATAGCACTGAGTGGAACATAGATGTCAGGGACAAAGACTTGCATGATGAGAGTTGTCTGCTCACACACTAGAACAGTTCAGTATTTCTAATTAAGCAGAGATCAGAAGTGCCATGAAATAACAAATGCCTTTGACACTAACTTATTCAGTCACATTTCAAAAATATTTCTTAAATTAATCCCTGATGATCACTTACTGCCAGTACCACCTGAAATCCATGCTGCACTCAACCTCAGAGACAGCAACAGCAAATTTCATGCTGATGTTCCATGAAAATTGATATTTTTGAACAAACAGTTCAGCTTTTGCTACTCATACCATGTTCAGTAGCTGGCCAAGTCAGCTGACTGTTGCCTGTCTATTTAATCATTGGGAAGCAGATAGGAAGGTAGACAGAACAGGTATAGTCCAGACTACCAGCAAAAAAATCATTTTTCTAGCCTTCTCAAGAGTTACCCCTCAGACCTTTATGCCATTTCAGCAAGAGAATGCACATCTGCTGGGGATGGACAACGAGGATAAGTGATTTAGATAATGTCATGAAATGATCTTTTAAGCAGTCAGCATCAAGGAGCAGAACAAATTTCAGTGCATAAAACCATTCACATGATGTGTCATCTAACTGACATGAAAGCCAAATATTAAGGTCTGTGGATGCAAACTTCATTTTCTGGTGATGTCAAGCTTTGTGAGTACAGCAGACATTCTGGAAATAACATTATATTTTAGCTCAAGGACGGAGCTGTGTGTGGTTCAGAAAGCTGTCACTTCTCAGAATGATGCAAACACAGAATGAATACCAACACATCACCAGCAAGGACACTCGTGGAAGTAATCCCAAACTTGTGCAACTTGGCAGCCTCCTTCCCTCTGGAACAAGCATTTCAAAAGTTAGCAGCCAAATAACAGAATTTGATAAAGACATGCCACTGAAGCTGAAGCCTGGATGCATAATCACGTGAATTTTACAGTAAAAGATCTCGGGGGTTTTCCCATTCCTGAATGAGATTCCAGCATGGAAATCAGCTTCAGGAGAGCAAAGCCTCACTGAGGTGACAGTGGGGCAGTGTCAGACCCTGAACCCCTCACAGTGCAGCCGCTCCCTGCAGGAGCACTGAGGGTAAGGCACAGGAGGAACTTCAGGACAGCAAGAACCAGGAACACTTCACCAATGCCAAGGAGCACTGGACACACATACTGTGGCACTGGCTTCAAATTAATTCCTGTGCTTAAAACTACAGTAGATCAGGCTTGAACCTAGTTCTTGCTACACCACTGGGCTGTCATCATTCCCTATCCAAAATGTCATTTAAGGCACTTCTGGGACAGTGAGCTGATGACACCCAGGGCCCATTATGAGCGATGTGGCTGCTCTGAGAACCTGGGGACAAGCAAAACAAACCCAAGAAAACCCACACGTGACCACTCTCCCAAAATCTCACAGATTTTGAGAACATTTCTACCTCGTCCCTCTGAACACCATGACTGGACATCAAATTTGCAAGCCTGTCCAGTCCTCCCTTTGGGCATCAGACTCATCTAGAATTATGGTATCGTGGAGGTGAATTCATTAAGCTGATATACTTGAGGACTTTGTGTCACCAATATTATAGTTACATACAAAAGCAGAGGATTTCACACTGCATCCAAAAAACAACAATCCATATTATTTGGAGCTGCCTTTGCTAGAACAGGAAGGAACTAAATTATAACCTGTAACTGCCTGGTAGGCCAGGGAGCAAAGAAAGAAAGAAAAACTAGTGAGAAAATTTAATTTCCAAAAATAGCTACATTTAAATGGTTAAGATTTGTCTGTGTCCAGAGGGAATGAATAATTCCTAGAAACTGAGAACACAAACTGAAATTCAAATGTAGACTGGCCTAGAGAGTATCTGTGAGAGTCAGGAGCCAGAAATTTGTCAGGTAAGATGCAGGACACATCTACACTGCCAGCACACAGTCACCAAAACACTCCACATTTCAGGCCAATTCGTCCTTCCTCTTCCACCTTATCACCTGGACTACATATAGAAAAAGACCTGAAAGTGCTTGCTGTTGAAGTAATAGCATTTTTAGTCCAGAACATTAATGGTAGAAAAGTTATTTTATTCTGCCAAAAGCATCTGACTACTGAGCGAAGCAGCAGCACCGTAATGGTTACACTGCACAAATTCCAACATTTTCCATGTGCTTTTGATGCTGCTGCTCCAACTGATGAGAGCTTGTAGAACCGTTCTTATGGTCAAAGGGATGTGTCCTTCCATCCCCACTGCTCCTCACAAATGGGAGATTCTTTTGTGACCTAACCAGCATCCCACAAGGCACACATTCCCAAAGAAAGGAAATACCCTGTCTTTTCTGCCTGAAAGCACTCCCTCGTGAATTTGAACACACATGCCATGAAATCACCCAGTAGAAGAGGTCATTCTCTCTTTGGCCATCCCAAAGCAGGCTGAGGAAAAGCAGCACACAAAGCTAAGTGATCTGTGCTAAGTGATCACAACACTCCCAGAATCTGGAAATATTCCAGCAACACCCTGTTGGATAGACCAAAGACACCAGACAGATGACTGAACACAGCCAGTGGCTTGCTTCCCACAAAAGTCTGCTCAGGATTTATTTTAGCTTATTTTTTCCTTTAAAAACAAAAGTTTGATTTTTAAAAGTTAGAATGGCAATCTTGAAAGAGAATTCTAAAATGCCTTGAGGATTTGACTTCACCATTCTAAATCATTATTTTCCCATCTATATAATAGACACCTCTAAGGTACAAAACTTGTATTGCAAGCATTAATATTTCTTTGGAATCACACATGAGGGTAAATGAGATTCTGTTACCACCAAAGGAAATCACTTATTTAAACTTTCATGGAGCCACAGGTCATCGTTTCATTAAAATCCCTTCTAGCCTAAGCATAATGACAGTATCTGTAAGTTTAAGTAGAACTGGCATTTAAAGGCAGTTGGCCTTAGCACTAGCATTTAAACTAATGTGGGGATAATTCCTGACATTTACTGTGCTGTAGAGAGAGCAGGAATGGAACAAGCAAGGATTTGAGCTCTGCTGATGCCCAATAGTTCAACAACATCATTAGTGTCGGTACGAGGCCACACTAAATCTGGTACTCCACATCCAGTCCAAGTTGGGAGACACTCTAGGAGCACTTATCTTCCAGTAAATAAGAGTCCAAAGGCTGCTCAAAGTACTTGAGGATGCATATTATAAACTTGATTCTGGCACTGCTGAGGTTTACAGACATGAATGACAAAACTCAAAGGGGTAAGAGAGCTTTGCAAGCCTTGGTGTTTCTAACCTGAGCTATCAGATGACCAAAAACACTCCTGAGTAAGGTGTCAACAGAATAGCAAAAAAAAAAAAATTACATCAAATTATTTCTAACTTGGAGAGTTACCTGCAAATCTTCAGGTAAAAGCTCTGCCATTGATTCTTGTGGCTGTTCTAAAAATACCTGCTGAAATTATTTACACAGATCTGAAATGTCCCCAAACCACTCCAGAGACAAACAGCACTTTCTGCTGGTCAAAAAGACAGAAGTTTCTGCAAATGTCAGGACTCTACCACCTCTCACTCTATTTCCCCACTCTTGTCACTTGAGAAAGTTACACTAGCAGTGTTGGGCTCTTCCAGTGATCCATTCACATCTACTTATGCATTCTGCCTTTTATTTTTTTACTTTTTCTATGCTATTCTACCTTTTAAACTCACAAAGAAAATCCCTATATAGCCTATTGAACCCTCTGAAAATATTCCAGAAGAAATGCCCTATTCATGGTACCCCAAGGAGCTCCTGTTCTAGGATTCTAGAATTTTTACCTTAATTTGGCAGTGACATCTCCAGCAAACACTTCCAAGGATTGTTTACTTACAATGGCATTTGAAAATGTTAAGCATCTGAGGCACTGCTCTTTCAACACAGACATACATCTCAGACATGCTATCTGGAAGATAATCACTTGATTCTCAAGGTCCAATTAATTACTTCAAAGTTCACTCCCTCAGAAAAAAAAAAAAAAAAAACCTTAAAGGACACCAGCAAGGACAAAACTTTCCCAAAGCTTATCAAAACCACGTGAAAAAAAGGCTCCTTTTCTCACTGAGGATGGTACAGAAGCAAAAAGCAGCGTGTGCTACACATACAAGAGCAGGACTACAAGAAGGTTCTTGGGAAAGGCTCTATAAATAAGAAAGTGGCAGCAGGATGGTGGGAAGGACTTCACAGCACACTGACTTTTATGGCAATTTCTTACAGGGTTCCCAGCAAAAGCGATTTTTCGTGAGACAAACTGCCTTCCTGCAAATCCCTTTCCCCACTAATCAAAGCAAACAATCCAACACCACCTCCACACCCAAACAATCCCTACACCAGCAAACACCACCCCTGTCCTCACAGTGACTTGGCAGCCTCTCAACTCACAACGAGCTAAACTGTTCTGGTTTTTGGTCACAGATGCAGCTTTCAGGGCATAAGGATCCTTCCCTTCTGATCCCTCAGCATGTGGGACTGAGGATTTTGGTGGAAATCTCAACCTGCTGATGCCTGAAGGGGCTGGCTGGAGACAGCTAGGCTGGACAGGCACATGCAAAAGACTCAGGAAAAAACATGGGCAACAGCTGAGCAGGGAAAAGACAAAGCATCTTCCAATGAGCACATCACATTAAGGTTTGGTTACTGGCTGAAGGAGGCAAACTGGAAAACTGAACATTTGGGACACTATATCTGGTGAATATACTTAAATTTGCTGTTTTCCGTGACAGCTATTGTTGGTCTCGTAAGACAGACTTGCAAGTTACACATTTCATAAGAAATACCTGATTAATTAGGAAACAAATCTCTATGTTTAGTCTGACTTAAGCTTATCTTCTTTGTTCACAGGTCTACTTCTCTTTTTAGCAAGTGCAACGAGAGCTTCAACAAAAGCACCAACCATCCACAGTTGTTTCCTTTGGAACTTTCCATCAACGTTGGCCAGGCTGAGCCTTTCTTTATTTACTGCATAACCTTTCTAGGAGGTAAATACATATAATCCAGGAAATAACAGCAGACTTGTTTTCTCCCGACTTCCTTTAATGGATAAAACTCTGGGGGAAACCCGATCTCAAAAAAAAACCCCAAAAACCAACCATCCTGTGATGTCCCACCCCAAAACATTGCCTTGAGAAGTGTGTACAAGCACACATGGATGCCTTTGACTCCCACAACTTTTAAGTGCCTGCACTTCCCGAGCTTTAAGAACTCCTGACACTCTGTTTACATGCCCCAAACAATCCTTTCCCATGGAATTTCACCAATTTTATATGCCCTGGGAAATGAAGAGCTGGAACACATTCAATACAAGCAAATACACGCAATAAACAAGCTCAAATGGCTGAAACTTTTAGGGATGATAGACAACAGAAGGCAATAGAAACTGATTTACTGTTATTCTCTATGCAAAATAAGAGAGCATACTTTGCAATCAAAAATATATCTCAAATGGAAAAGTATTGGATGAATTGTAACATTTTCATTTTTCAAAGGATATAAGTGAGGCACAATTACATGGAAATGCTAAGTTCTAAAGTTTCTCCCCAACAACACACAGTACTACATTTAATTACTTACAGAATTTCTTTCAGGTAGGCATTAAAAACACAAACCTCATTCCAAACTTCCCCTAAATGTCTAGGGAGAAGCAGCATAACAGCCAACAAAAAAGTATTTAGCTGACAACTGTTAAAGGAGCTTTTTACTTTTGACTTGAGGCTTCAAATATTACACACACACACACACACACTAGAGACTGCTAAAAAGTGGATTATTGGGATTGCAGGATGCCCAGTCACAGGTCAGGATCCCATTCTGTCAATTTTAGGAATGGGACTGGAAGAGAAGAGCAGAACAGCCTTGACTACTACAACCTGCCAGAGGGGAACTCTTGGCCCATCCATTATCATTCTCCCTTTCCAAAGGAACTATTTCTTTACAGCAAGAGGGACCTGCTTTAATATTTCATCTAAAGGACAGAACCCAGACTAGGGACAGGCTTAGTCTTATTTCTGCTGAGTAAAGGTTAGTTATGGGCTTTCAAGAACTGCATTAAAAATCACAGAATTTCACAGTAAATTGCATAATTTCAAAGCATTTGTGTTGAGAACAACCACAAATACCAAAGTGGACCTTACAAAACACTGGTTTCTATTTTAAATGCTCTGAAGTGCCTACATTAAACTCTTCAGTGTTGCATCACTAAACAACTTTTCATTGCTTCACCTGAGGTCTGTGTTGTCACAAAGCAAGGAAGGAGCCCAGCCCAAATCCAGTGTGTCCCAAACCTCAGGCAGCAGCCAACACAAAAATGGAATCACTCCATTGACACGCTGAAATTAAAGGGGAGCTTTTAAAAGCATTTTCTACCTTTTGAAGCACCTGCCAATATCAAACCAATACTCACCTCAAAGGATCTGAATTCTGCTGCTCTAGCTCTTAGAGATCCATCCATCAAAACTAAGATTTCACAAGGGCACAGTGAGATCTGCCACAATAGCTGTGCTCTGCGAGCACCTTGATGAATTTAAACTTCATTCATTCAGCTGCACCCACAACACTTCTCACTTTTGCATGTCCAAGTTAACAAATTCGTTTATGTCGACATTTTGCCTTAAAAATAAAAAAACCTTTCAACACTGAGAGTTGTAGAAAAGTCGAGGGACATTTTCAGTAACTTTTGCTTGATGAGTTAAAGACAAATGCTGTAGGTTTCATATGAATACAATTACAGCTTTTTCCCCCAGAGCTGTCAATCAGTCTCTTGCAAAGTAATGCCAGTGAACTTGACAAGACATCAGATTACATTTCTGTCAGCTTTAACGTTAGAAATTTATTTTCATTAATTACTCCAGTCAATCAAAAAGGAGAAAGTCATTTTTATACCTTATACTTTTACTTTTCTTCATTGAATGCATGGATTGAGGCAGTGGAGTAACTTTGCTTTCAAGAGATATTACAGGCCCCAAATACACAAAAGTTAACACAAACCTCCAGTCTCACAGTGAGATCTGTGACTTACACGTCAGGGCATTGCCCAGAATTCAGATCTGGTTATCAGAACTGATCCTGTCCCAAACTGATACGAAAAGGTAGAATCCAGCAAAATGTGGCTCATTCACAGAGCTCCCCTTCCAGTTCTCCACAATTCAAATACAGTTTTCCCTTTTACCAGAAGGCAGCTTCAGTTTTAATCTTCCCACCAATGTAAACTAACAGGTCATTCTTCCTAAAAAACGAAGCAAGAATACTCATTAATTCCATAATTTTTCTTCAGTGGATGAATCCTGAGCTTTGGGAATCGTACCAGCTGACACAGCAAGCACAACTGCTTCTGTAATCACACAGTGAGCTCATTTCCCTCTCATACTAACAGAGGAGAAACCATGAACAAAACTTAAACCTAAAAACAAAATTCTAACCTGTTCTCCCTGTTTTTAAAAAAGTTTAAGTAACCATAGATGCCAAACAACAGCAACCCAACAAAAATTAATTAATATTTCCCACTGTTATTTTTCCAGTGACAATGTCACAAAAGCTCCAATCCCCACATCTTCAACTACAGCTGTGCTTCTACTTCAAAATTTTGAGTTGTTGCTATTTTTTCTCAAAATACAGCATTACTTCATTGGACAAAGCATCGGCATCTCTGCTAGAGCAGCATCACTTCAGCACATTTTTACTGCCAAATGCAACTCCTGCAGTATCCAAACACTTAAAACTTAGCTCACTACAAACAAAGGTTATGCAACAACAGCTTGTGTGTGTTTGTAGTCTCCCCAACTCCACCTTCATTGAGAGGGCAAGGAATTACACATGGAAATTATCTGAACTGCAGAGAAAGTTGTAATGGCAACAACAAAGAAAGAGCCAGATGAAGTCACTCTCTGGATCACAAGTTTTCTTATTCTTGCAGAGATAAGGTCAGCGTCATTGAGGACACAACTTTTCAATGCCTCTCAAGGGTTACACACCATCAGCCACACAACCACCCCAAAAGAAGCCTGGAAGTTTTCTTAGCACCTAATATCCTGATAATTATTTCCAGTCGCTTTAAAAGGCCAGGCTAATGATTACACTTGTAGCAAGAGGTGTGGATTCTCCACAGCTGGCAGCAAGCCTTTCCTGGCTCAATCCTGCCTCATTGCTATTCACCTGCAGGAACAGGAAGCCCCATGCCCTTGGGAGAAGATTCAGACATAGCTAATGATTATCCACAGAGGTGTGACAGGGCCAGGAAACAGAGCCTGTCAACCACCACACCCCCCTGGGAAGGTAACAGCAGCTCACATGGTTCCAGACCAGCACTCTTGATTTCCACTTCCTAAAAGTGCATTTACTGCCACCCTTCAAGGGCTTGCAGCAACTGTGCTCACAGCAGGCTATTGAACACTGTCTGCTCCTGTAACCGTGGTACGGCAATACCTGCAGTGACACTGGAGAGTTACACGGTTCTGAGAGCTCAGGAAAAATTCACTTCCCAGTCCCAGGAGCCTGCAACATTCTACACAGACAGGAGATGGTAGGACCAAGCTTCACTCTGCAGAAATTCTGTGGTAGGAGGATAAGCACTGTCTCCCAGAAGATGCCACCAGCAAACAACTGCATTTAGCTTCTAGCTGAGAAATTGGTGATTCTGTTAGAGGCTGCCTGGTGGCCCATCTCACCTTTCTCCCAAGTGACAAGTTAACGTCAAAATCCCCAAAAAGCCCAGAAAATTGTAGTCAGGGTTGAATAATCTACCAGTATTTAAATACATTCTATCTTGCCTTACCAGACTTTCCCTTTCCTCCATCTGCTGTAGGATTATAAGGAAGGAAAGAAGTTTAGTCCACTTTGAAAAATGCTTTGAAAGCCTTCAAGGAAGCTTCTAATCATTTGGGCCTGTGCTTATGTGTCACTCCAGGATTAGCCAGATACAGGTGATGAGGAAATGAGCATCGATATCTTCACCATTTTAATTGACTTCTAAATTATCAAGGAATGAAACGCTGCTGCCAAAAGGACAGATCCCTGAGAAGAACCAGTGCTATGATTGAGGCAGGAGTTAAACAACAGCTACAGCATCAGTCAACAAGAAGCAGCCTTGCTCACACACAGAGTAAAGCACCCTGCAGAGAATGCCTGTGGATGTGGGATTTAAAAATAGGAAAAAACCCACCAAATATTTCTTTCCTCCCCAAACAATGAAGTGCACTGAATTCTACTTTAATACAGTTGTACACTAGAGTATTTACTTTTTCTTACCATCAGGAATAAGGGTGCTCAGAAGAGCTTGCTTAACTGCAGCTCAGCTGGGTGTTGGATCAGAGGTATCAGGCTGGCTCTGTGTGGCACAGAGGTACGAAAACCCTTAAAAACTCACCCAGAACTTTATCTATGACAAAAGCTCCTCCAACCCTCTCTATTTTGTGTGCTCCTGTGAAAATAAGTGCATTTCAGAGTGTCAGAGCTATCAGGCACCCTTTGCGGATGTGACAGCAGCACATCCAGACAGTGGCAGAACCAACACAGCCTCCCTGCTCCCTCCTGTCACCTTCTCTGGAGCCAGCATCACCCAGGCTGCTCTCCCCCTGCCAGCTCCAATGCCCAGGGGAGTTTGTAGGGAGTTGTTTGGGCCTGAGGGTCACCCTCAAGCAAATCTTGCTGGGTGGGAGCGCTTGGTGGCATCCTCCAAACCCCAGGAATGAACTCCCATGGGTGAACTGGAAGGGCAGCAGCTCACCAGCAACACCCCACGGAATGCAAGGGCTGAGAGGAGGGACAGCCCGGGGAAACCTCATAAAAACAACCACCATGACAACAGGAACACCAAATTAGCATCCTGAATTCAGCAAAAGCCAGAAGCCCCCAAATGTAATTCCTGTAAATGTAACTCACACAGAAGGCTGGACAATGATTAAAGACCTGAGGACACAAATCTCTACCCCAGTGTGTGCTGGTGATGTGGATACTCATGAATTATCATTTCTATTATCTTCTCTAAAGAAGGTACCTTGCTAGAAAAAAAAAAAAATCCCCAGACACAAATCTGAGACAATACATAAAAGCTCATAGCTGAAAACTGATTTAGCTTCAAAGACCAAGCTTTACAACTGGCTTACTTTCTATCTTGACAGCATGCACAACATGAACTCACTTCAATACTGCATGATTTTGAATTTTCAGATTCAAATTTATGCATCTTGCTAAAACTAAATAAAGCTAAAGAACAAACATGTTTTCCTCTTTCAGTGAAGGACCTTTCCACTGCCCAGCTGTGTAACTGTACTCCCATACATCTTCATCTTACTCTGAAGTTTAAAACCCACACAGTTGAGCTTGCATGCTCAGAAAATGGTCTAAGTGAAAAGGATTCTGGAGTTCAAACAAAATGCTTTAAGTTATCTCCCCACGGTTTGCAAAGGGAGGATTTTTTTGCACTTTAATGCAATATTCATTAGTTATTTGCCTCCTGATCTAAGGTTTCCATTTCAAAAGCTGTTTTATCATCAGTGTAACATTTTGAAGTGACTGGAAAGCAGAAGTCTGCTGACAGTAGTGAGGCTGCCAGGTAAGCTGCAGAGCTCCTCCATCCCAAATTCCCTCTCTCCACAGAGCACACCAGCACTGTAAGGACAGCAGTCCAACACTGCCCTGGGTGCCACTCCACAACTCCAACACGCTTCTGAATTACTGAAGCATCTCTGACACCCCATTGCCAAGTCACACGCTCTGTAAGTAAGATGGAAAAAAAAAAAAAGCCTAGAGGATGCAGTCTGACAGAACACACAGTTAACAAAGATTTCCAGGTCACACAATCACAGGATCTTGCAGTATATTGTTTTTTCCCCATGTTGTTGATTTGTGCAGTGCTTCTTTCATCAGTAGCTGCCTGACTGGAATCGAGCCTCTGGAGCAAACACTGCCATTCCTATCATAATATCAGTCAAAGACATTCTCAGGCCACTCCTGGGAGATCACATATTTCAAAGTACATTAACTTCTTGGGAGTTGAGGATGGGGCAGAAAACAAGCAAACAAAATGAACTACATACACAGAGCTCTATGTTTGTGGCATTTAAAACTCCAGAATCTGCTTTTAGACAACCTCTGGGAAAAAAAGCCCAGGCACATTTACACACAAGAGATACAACTGATCTCCAAAGTCAACAGAACATAAATTTATTAATTCACATCAGAGGATTAAGGATTAAGCTTGCATCTTCAGGCAAATTCAGGTTGTCACCTTAACTAATTCAGTGCAGGGTAAAGTACCGATGCAGATAAAAATAATATCATCATTATTTGTCTTTAACAAAATCCAAGTTTGGATTTAAACCAGAACTGTTCATTCTCCTTACATGACACTAAGCAGATACTAATGTCTATTCCTACTCCTCATGACTATAACTGAAGTCAAACATGACATTCAAGGTTTCCAAAAGCATTCCATTTGGTGCAAGGCAGCTTCCTTAGCTCACAGTAATGAGTCTGATTCCACAAGTCAGCCTAATTTCATTTTATACACACCCACAGAATCAAGTATTAAAAAATACTTTAAAAACCCAACTATGAAATCAAGGCGTAGATCTGGGTTTTGACATTTCCCAGAGGTGACAGAGCTACAAAAGCCTGGTCCCTTGTCCTTTCTACTCACGCAGCAACACAAGCCTGGTAAATCCACTTGAACTCCTCACACAAGAAGGGTATTTATGAACAGCTCATTCACTGCCCAGCCAGCCAAAGGAGAGCTCTCCACCTCTGCAGGTAACAAATACAGATGAAAGCCAGCAGGGCTTTCATTCAGCAATTCCTTCCTCAAATAGTATAAACTTTGTGTCCTACATGCACTAGACCTTCAATGGTGGACCAAAGCTGCCTTT
Source organism: Brachypodius melanocephalos (assembly GCA_013398615.1). Taxonomy (NCBI): domain Eukaryota; kingdom Metazoa; phylum Chordata; class Aves; order Passeriformes; family Pycnonotidae; genus Brachypodius; species Brachypodius melanocephalos. The sequence goes on along the minus strand of VZSR01000001.1, from coordinate 2,749,477 downwards.
TCAGTTTGAGTCTTTGACTTAAACAATGCTATTTTCTTCTCCTTTTTCTTGGCATATAATTTTATTAGGTCATAACAGCTTGTTCCATGTTCTCAGGCTAATTCTGTAAATCGTTTGCACCAAAATTAATCACATCAATATATGAACATTCAGACCTCCCAACAGTTCATATTCACAATGTAAAGCCAAGACAATTACACAACTTTTCTAATGCCACTAGGATATTACACTAATGGAATAGATTTTACAAATTCAGAAAGAGTCCATGAAGATTATGTATGATTTATTCCCACAGATCTTACTCTTTGAGTCATGCCCATATAACTGGCATTTTTTAGTCTCCCGGCAATTTACTGTCAACTTAAAATGCCCTCATGATTCAGAGATTATCCTCATGTTGGTGCCATCATGATGCAGATTAAATTCAAATGTGCAAAATTAACACATGGCTGAAACGGCTCAGTTTCACCAATCTCAGATATGGATGTGCTTCAAACCTCTCTCTTGAATCAGGCAGAGGGAGATGAGGGCTTAAGTCTCTCCAGACCCTGAGGGATCTCACACTGGTCAATCAATTTATACAACAGCAAAACTCAAGTACTTTGATCTGAAGTTCCCAGGAGCAAGTCCGGTCAGTGCCACCAGCTGGATGCTTCACTTCCATCTCTCCCTTTTCTCTCCAGTCCAAGCCCACTGTGGAATCAGGAGGTGAGTGACCTGCCAGCCACCATCACACTCTGCACAGGCCAGGTAAAGCTGAATGAGTCAAGCCTGTGAATCCTGGGATGCAAATGCCAGCTCCAGGTGTTGGCCATCTGTCCTTCAGGGGCCACAGCCTGAGGTCACCTAAAACTGCAACAGCAACATGAGCCAAACGTGTCTCCAATCTCATGACACAGGACAGTTTTAGCAAGTTTGGACTCCTATTTCAAGCCTTGGAAATCCTCAGATGCCACCAGTGTTTGACAGCCACCTACAGAGCACCCTTTTGTGACACTGGTGGCACCCAAGAACCATTCCTCAGGCTCTGAGCTGAGACCACTGCGGACTGGCACTTTGGACTCGGTTCATTAAAACCACCACTTCTGTTTCTCATTGCTCTGATAATATAACCCCATGGCAACAAATGAGAAGCTCCAAATTATATGCATGACTCTGAGAGGAAGTGCACAGTTCCTGTATATGCAAACTTTGATCTACTGCAGGATGGTCAACAGCATCTGTTACTCTAATATCCCGCATTATTACAGCCATTTAGCTAAACAGATCATAAGAAGATTGTTCTGTTGGCCATCTTCCTGGCAGAAATCCAGGGAAGTTGCTGAGCGGCCATGACCAAGCACCAGCATCAATCCAAAGGATTTGGAGTGATGGCTGGGGCTAAATTCCTGCATTCTTCACTGGTAGGAGCCTTACATTGTTATTTTCAGCTACAATATTATCCATGTGTCTAAGCACGCTAAAGAAAGTGACACAAAGTGACATGCCATATACAGTCACACTTGTAATTGCCAGTCCAACCGCACCCAAGTCTCTGTCACATTTTAAACCTGCTCTGAAGGCAATTTGTGAAGAGCTGTTTTAACATAACACCAGGGCAGCAGGGTGGCACAGTCCATCTGCACTGTACAGCAACTCCAGAAACAAAAGAAAAGCCAGAAGCCATCCTTTGGCACCGGCAAAATCCCTGCATAAGGACACAGGACGTGCCCAGGAAACCTAGATATCACTTGAGACAGAGCTATGAAGCAGAATCTGAGGCAGGAAGAGCAAAGAGAGGAAGAAAGACCCTCAGTTTTAGCCTGCACCCCTGCAAATATTGAATGAAATGCCAGGGAAAAGTGGAGGCAAAAAAATAGCTTGACTCAGCGTTATGAAATGTCTTTTGTCAGTTCTCAGCAAAGAGAAATAACATTTTCAAGGAATTAAGAGATCTCATTTCAACAATCAGCTTTGCAACAGGACTAAGATAAGCCTTTAGATAATTCCACATGTGCTGTGACTACAGAAAGGCAGATAATTTTCCCCTTACACAAAGGCTGCAAAGTCTCAACAATTTGGTGAAATGCAGGCACACTATGGAGGACAGTGCAAATATTTCAGTCTGCCAGTCAGAACAGCTGAGCTGACCTCCAGCTTTCTCCACCTTACCTATACCCCCCTCCTGGGTCCTTGATTTCAGCAGAAACATTGATTGAAAGTCCGATATATGTGGAAGAGGGATCTAAATCTGGGTATGCAATAATAGCTATGCAAAAGATACAGGTATGAGTTGTCAGTGACAAGATAAATTTGCAGTCAGTACACTGAAAAATCTCCTGGCAGCAGAAAAGCAGTGCCACTCTTCAAACTGGTTTTCCATATTTTAGAATACACTGCATGCAAGTCTAAGGAGAGGAGCTTTTCACCTCATCCATCCAGCATGTATGACATCATTATGCTCACAGAATCCTGTTCCAGCATCTCTGACAGGCTCTTCCCAGCAATTTTCACTGGCAAAAATGCCTGAAGGTTTGTGTCTCCAGGTGTCTGCAACAGGGAATGGTGCAAAGCCACAGATTCAGCTGAGATAATTTTAAACTACGACATTTATTGCTAGCATTTTATGTCAATGATCCAGCTTATTCTACAACAAGGATTTTCCAGCCAACCCAAAGCCAACACTGCAGTGTGGTGATGGACTGTGCACCCACAGAAAGGGCATTGCCTGCTGAATACCATTCTCACAGGGCACTGACAGACACACAGCACTTAAAACAGCTGCTAAAGCATTTTCCTTTGCTGCCAAGCACCAGTTACTCAAACACCCCAGTGAATTATGGACCATTGGAGCAATATAAAAGATCACACTGCTTTTAAGGAAATGCTGCTTTTTAAGTAAAGATCGATTGAGGATCTGCATCTAAAAAAATTCAGCTTCAGGGGAAAAACCCTGAGCAAGGAACTGAAAGGTAAAGTTCCCCTAGCTTCAAATTTCACAGTCATCATAACCCTGTGTTAGGGAAGTATTTATGATTTTTAATGATTCTGCCTGGTTCTCTACTGTGAAACTTTACCTTAATTTAGAGGGATTTTCTGTGTCAACAACATGGTCCTATCCTTATTTTACTAGTTAGCAAGCAAATCTAGATTTAAAGCAGAAAACCCACCCTTATTTTACTTATGTCTGTTTTTAGGGAAAGTAAAGAATAAAGCCTTCACTATGTTGTTCTAAAAGTTGCCTTAAATACAGAGTATGTTTTAAATATCCCAGTCTCAAAGTTGAAAGTGCCAAGATAGACTACTTAAATTTTGGGCTGTACTCCTGTACTTCCAAGCATTAGTGTTCCACTTCATAATACATTTTATTAAATAAGGCCTGATGTCTGACTGACCTGGGCAAACACAGGGCAGCTAGAATTGAAGAAAAAGAGCTTCCTTTAGAATTTCATTATTGTTTTAACAAGGCTTCAACAAGCATCACTCAGTACCAAGCAGCTCTACCTTGCTAATCAATATTTTCATTATGATTCTCATTACAGCACTTACTGCTGCTTATCAATCAGAGATAAGCAGCTCCCTGGGTAGTGAAGCACCTGTCCACATCATCCACAGCCCCCTTAAGTGAGAAATACTGTGCAGTAACCACATTAAAACTCCCAGTTTGTTCACCTCAGTCTGCAGTGAGTTAGCTGTCAATAAACAGAACCTGAAACAGCTCCCAGCTCATGGAGCTCTCCAGCTTTGGGGCAGGCTCTGTCACCTGGAGCAGCCAGGGGTGTCACACCCCAGCCCAAGGGCAGCCAGGGATGTCACAGCCCAACAGTGTCTGCTCAGGCAGAGGCCAAAGGCTCAGTAAAGCTCTGCAGGCACTCTGTGACCGGCCTTGGGATCAGGGGGAGGTTCTGGTAATCCCCAGCCTCAGACAGCACCAAAGCTCTTTGGGATGTGGCACTGGGATAGAATTTCACTTTTGATGTGTGAGTGCAGCCTTGAAATACCAGTGCTATATATATACCCAATGCATTGGGATAATTGGGCAGCCGAGTGTCTGACGTGCCCCGGAGAGTCGGGATTTACAGACATTCTCCAGCCACCAGCAATTCTCCGGGACAGCAGAACACCCTGTTCCTCTCACAGGATGCACAGCACACCTTGGATAAAGGCATGGGCCAGCCTCCACAACAAAAATCCAGACACTGGAAATGTTTCTGGGATATGAATGAAGACAAATCCACACCCTCTACATGGCAGCCCCTGCTCCTTACCCACACTGAGTGCACGAGGAACAGCTCAGCATCAGAGAGCTGCAACATCACAAACCAGGTCTCAGAGGTGGGAACATGCCCCTATTATGGGTTTTCTGCTCACAAATAAAGGATGGACATCAGGAAGTTACACTGCTAAACATGCCTTTGTGGGAAGATCAACTGGAAGTAGGAATGAAGATGAGTTCCCCCTTCCTGCCTGGTGTAAAGCCCTTACCGTGGAAAGGCAAGACAGGAGCTTTGCTGCTGGCAGCACACACAGCACACCTACACAAACCACAGCCAGGTGAAGGCACTGCCTCCCCCCTTTGGGGGATTTGACAGCCTCCACAGCTTGCTCAGGGATTTGGTAGAACACCTGATGCCTGGCAAGGAGATAGAGCAGCACAGGAGTCTGCCCGTGGATTTTACATACCTTCTAATCCAGTGGAATATTTACAGGGGACTGGCAATGCAAAAAGCATCTGTACAGTTAGAATTATTCAAAAATAACGCATACACAGTGAACCTAAAACTCTTATAATCTGTAGCAGTCAAAACTGTTACTGTGCTTTCCCAATGCTGGGTTAATACAAATTGTCTGTAAAAAAAAGACAGGACTGAGATGATTCCCTAGGAAAGGAAGCTACAGAGGCCCTTCTGTCCTTACACACTAACCCCAACCCAAAGAGGAAGGCAGTGTGGTACAATGGAGCACTGTTACCACTGAACATCCAGGCCAGGGGCATTTCTGCCCTGTGTGACAGCAGCTGCAAGCATGCAGAATGTGTAAAATGCCAGAACTGTAGGAGCAGGCTGGAGAGGAAAGCAGGGTCAAGCCCACTTTCTTAGTGCTAAACAGCTTTTAGGTAAATAAGGCAAGGATTAGTGCAAAACTGTCACTTATTGCCACTCACTTGTATTTCAAGAGAATCTTTCAAATTCCTCAGATGAAAAAAGTCCCAAATGTCTAACACGTTTATCCCACAGCACTGATTCCTAGTGGAGCACATATGTTCACACAGGAAGATGACATGTATGGAGACAGAATAGATCTTATTTAAAGATCATTATTTTTGGAGCACTCTCTCTTACACAGCTAAAAAAAAAAAACCACCTCACACAAAAAAATCCTGACAGCATAATAGGGAGAGGAAACAGCCAGGATGTGAAGCATTACAGAGAAGTCAATCCAACAGGCACACCAGGAGGTCAGCTATCCTTCCAAAGATCAGGAAAGCTGATGTGCTAGGAGCCAATTTTTGAACTGTGCTAATAATAGGTCAGTCAGCAAAGCTGATGTTGCACATTCAACCAAATCGATGTACAAGCTACAGGCGTGAACACAAGAGGGGTTTTTTTTAATTAAGGAGGCAAAAAGGAGACTGCAGGCTGGCTTATGACACACCAGTGGCTCCATTTACTGCAAGCCCTGCTCAGCTAGAAAAGTGACAGCAGCCCAGGAAGGTTCTTTAGGGGATGTTGGTCAACTTGGACACAAGCTTTCTTCACTGAGCTATTTAAACTAAAATTTTTAACAGCAAAACAGTCTCCAGCAGACAAATCATAAAAATCTCTTGCATAAAAATTCAAGTTTCCAGTTTTTTTGTAATATTCGACATTTATATCCATCTACAGCCAAAATTTACAAAGTCTCAATCCTGTTAAACAAAAGGCAACCCACGATCTCATCTTTACAGGAAAGTCACAGCCCGTGTTCAATAGACAGCAAGGATAATATTCTCACATGAAATAAAATGTCAGGATTGTTCTCATTGCCCAAGAACCCAGCAATACATAAACTTGGCTGACTCCAGAGTCATCCTCACTTACTGAGGTTCTTTGGCTTCCTCACTCCAGGAACTGGACCTGTGTTGTGGATTAAACCCAACACCTCACTTTCTGTTCCTGCCTCCCTCACAAGAAGGGAGATATTTAGCAGTGGGAAATGCTTATTAGAGACCCGTGTTTGATGTAGAACCATTTCCCTAATGGGCCTTGAACAATTTCCATGTTTTGAAAGCTGAGAGATTTCCTTTAAATCAGCAGCCTGATGGGAAGCTGACCTCCATGAAATATTTCCTCCCATTTTGACTGTCTGTGGCAATTCCCTACCACTTTCCCTGTCTTCTTTTATTCTGCTCACATGCCGATTTTTAAGTTGTTGGGAAAAAACCCACAAGCTGTTCTCAAGTTCCTAATGCCACCACGGTGCCTCCTGATGTCACATCTCAAATTCATCAATCACAAAGACTGCAAAAACCCAGATTATTTGCTGTGCCACCACTATTATTTCACTGTCTGCTTCAGGTTCACTCCCAATTTCCAGTGTCATTAAGAAGCAAAACCTCACATCACCACAACTCCTTGTCCCAGGGAAGTCCTCATCCAGATTTCCAGTGAAAAGATTAGCAGGACCTTCACAGAACCATCTCCACCTTCCAGAGCCTGAAGCCCCTTACCCTTAAATTTCCAACTGAAATACAAGCTCTCAAAAATCAGGGACAATCCACTTTCAGCTTCACACATGCAGGAATGGAGCAAGTTTAGAGCCACACCACTCATTACTGAATTTTACTTCCCCTTCAGTAGGAGAGGATTATGATCTAATATGAAAAGTATCAAAGTGTTTATGGATAAAAAAAAATCTTGGCCAGTTTCAGTGTTATTTCTCTTTGTGCCCATCTGACACTGGAGAATGTGCAGGTGCAAATTAGTTTGTTTTTACAGAAGTCCATGGAGAAACCTCAGAAGTAGCAGAGCAGTGAGAATACAAGACAGACATCTCATACAGAATAAATTTAAAAAAGCAACAACAAAAAAACCCCTCCACAAGTCTTGCTCATGCCTGATAGAATGCCAAGACACGGACCCAAGTAATTCCAACTCCTGTGCTCTACAGCTGAAGCAAAGGCAAATCTGCTCATATGGCAAAACATGATAGAAGCCCATGTATCCAACACTCATCATGAAACAGAATTAACAGAAAGGGATGGTGATGGCTGAAATGCTAAGGATGCTATAAGAATGAACAAGAAAAGTGAGATTTTCACTGCACATGTTAAAACACTCCTTTAGAAGGACACACGCATTATTTTTTTTATTCAATTAATTGCATTTACAATCTCAAGTTTAAGGGTTTAAGTTATTTAGCCTTTTTTTGTTTACATGCCAAAGAGAAGTGTGAATACATGTTTAATGATGCACTTCTTGGATGTTTGCAGTGCTGAGATGCACAACTGAGTAACCTTGCTCTTGAATAAATTAAGCCAAACAGTTGAGATTTGGAGCGGGTATTTTTAAACTTGGTACTAGTAAATATTCCATTCTCATTAAACTGCTAGGTGTATTTTAAATATTGATATATTAACTTCACTCTTCATTGTATGCTTGTCAAATGTACTGTAAAGCATATATAGACATAATGTAAACATTTTTGACTCACAGGGCAATACAAATACTGACTCAATTGTTTTAAAGCTCTGCTTCAAAAGAGACACAAAAGAACTCTATTACATAACAGGCAAAATCCCCAGCAGCTGGACAAATGCCACATCATCTTCCATTTGGATGAGGGCAATGGGATTGCCACAGAACCTACAAACATGCTGAAGCCAGACCTAATCCTCCTGAATCCTACCTACAGCCCTCGGGCTCCACTTCCCACATTCCCCTTGTCATCTGTGCTGGGTTTTCAGGCCCAGAGGAACTCAGGATCACATCAGGACACAAGAATGGAGAGGACCTTCCAAGTCAGAAAAATCCTCTCATCTTTTTATCATAAGGAACCACTTCATGCCCTGTCATGGCACAAGAGAGCTCCAGCTCGTGGCACAGGATTATTGCTCCAGGCTCTTGTACCCAGCTCACATCCTGTAGCATGCTGGCACCAGCTCTGCCAGTGATGCTCACACATGAAAACAGCCTGTTCCCTCTTAGAGGAGAAACTACCCCACACTCTTTCCCTTGAAAACTACGACACTGTCATTAAAACACTGTACAGATCAAGTCTCTCTGCCTTGCGATACCCTCAGCCTGTCAGTCTGGCAGGAATAGCTGCCTGTGAGTATTTCTGTTGCCTCACCACCCCATTTTCCCCTCAAATACACGTCAAATCTTGAGGTAGGAATGGTGCCATGTACAGCCTGAAGCTGGTTCTCCCTGTAGCTAAAGCCTTGGCAGGGCTGTCCTGCTGCTCAAACTGCAAAGGAGAGAAGCTCCAGCCTCACATCCCCACCCACACAGCACCAGCACTCGCAGTAGCTTCTCAACAAACACTTCCTTTGGACAAACAAGAACATCATCTGTTTACAGTAGGCATTAGAAAACGCTGCTGACTCCCAGGAACTGGGCACTTATGGTGAGTTTCACAACACAGACTGTTAAATCTCTTTTCATGGTGCAGTGGGTGAGACTGGGTCTGCATCCTCCGTGTTTTCAGCACGCTGCCATGCTGCTGCAGTTGACCAGCTTTTAAAATAAAGGGGAATAAATCAGTATGTGCTAGTGAGAGAGAAGACAGCATATTAACCATCCTCAGACTTCTAAACCCCTAAATGGATCCACCACAAAAGCAATTAGCTGCTTTCCTCCTTTCCCTCTTTTCCTTGCAGTGTTAGAACTGCACTGAGTCAATGGCTAAGTGCCTTCTCCCAGCATCCTTTTGATTGCATAACAACTTCCAGACAAAGGATGCAGGAGTAATAACACACAAATTGCCTGACAATACTTTTTTCTTCTCCTAGTCTGTCTATGCATCCATTAATACATTTATCCATAGACAGAAATCAGTCCTTGTCTGGCTTGGCTTTGTTAGCTGGGCTAAACACACGAAATGCTCCCAGCCTCTACTCATCTCTTGAGAAATGCTTTTGATTATCACTCCTTTTTACTCTAGCAGACTCTTCACCTGGTTAAATTTTATCTTTCTTCCATGCTCATGACCAGAATAAAAACAAATGGAAGAAATGGTATTCCATGTCCAAAAAAAAAAAAAAAACCAAAACACCAAGAAATTGAGTTTTTAGTCAGGTCAAAAAAAAAAAAATACAATACCACAACGAATATTGTCTGGATGTGCTGCAGTTAAGAAACATTATCTAAACAATAAGATAAGTAGCAGACATAACCTTGTCGCATTAATTATTTTTTCTTTTAAAGTTCATGTTGAGAATCAGTCAAGTAATAATATGGAATCAGCCAGCAGTCTGCATACAGATGAAGAAAATATTTCAGAATCTTCAGCAACAAAAGAACTTCATACTGAAAAACACAATTAACATCAGAAAGCTGTCCTGCCATCTGTTCAAAACAAAAGGTATCAAATGTTCTTGCTGCGATCAGAAAATAAGGAAATGCTATGGATGCCTTGATTTTGGAGGATTACCCTCACTGATGACAACAATGTAAGCTGAAATATGCAAATGCTCAGTGAGTGTGTCAAAATGCAGAATACCACAGGGGTGTCACCTAACTGCAAGACTGGAGCTTAAACAAAATCACTTAACAGACCTTCACACCACAAAAATTGCCACCCAGCTGAAATTGTCTTTCACATGTGGCATATCCTAAGTGGAATGGATCTTCATGGGGCTGAAACTACAGATCTTGGATTGTATGAGGAGCACACAGCTCCTGAGACTAAACTGGAAATTAGTACTGATTTATCAGAAAGCTACAAGGGAAAGCAAGTGAACAGTGCACACTGGTCGTGTATACAAAACTTGACCCTCAGCAGCCTTTTGGACCCTCATCTGCTGGAGTGCCACCAAGGGAGGGGCTGCTCTCCACAGGAATCCTCACCAGAACTTTGGGTGCTGACTGCACCCAGAGCAATCTCAAAGACTCTCCAGAGCCACTGCAAGACAGCAGGCACCGCACACGATTTACCTTGCCCTGCAACAGAGGAGACACAGAAAAGGAAGGGAACAAGGAAACAATGCCAGAAGCAGCTCTACCAGCCAACGAGGTAGGGAAAGCTGCAGGGCTACAACCACCAGCTCCAAGCTAAATAAAAATACAGCACAGGGCACTGGTTTTCTGGTCTTGTTTTTCCCTCACAGTGATTGGTGCAGTTTTTGTGTAATTTCACCGATAGGGTAACAGCAAGCAAAGGAGGCAGATTCCTGTTTTAAGCAGCACACCCTTACCCAGGCAGTGATTTACTGTGTCACACAGTGTCTGGCAAACAGGATACACAAATGGCTCAAGGGATGGCTGCTGCTCAGGCCTCATCCCCTCCACACCTTTTGTAGTCAGCTCCCAGAAAAACGTGCCTGATCGAGGAAGCTGGCAGCAGGCTTCTCCCACTTCATCACTTTGTTTAGCAAGGATTATCTTTCCACACACAGAAAATAGCAGGCTCTACTCGTGACAAAAGCAATTGCTTAAAAAAAAATAATGTGGGGAAAAAAAAGAAAGTGATCACAGAAGGTTGTATTGTCCTCACATTTCTTCACATAGTTCCACTATCATCACAGGATCACTTCACACAAAGAGAAGGAAATTAAAGAGAATCTCTTATATAACCTCCTTTTTTCATGTATTCGCAATTTCGCAATCAACACGAATCCAAATACTCTGTAAAAGCAGAAAAAGGCATTTCCTTCCCAGTCCTTGCACTATCAGCACCCACTAGATATAAATTTACTTTCTTTAAATAGGCACTGCTAGAATGGTGTTTAGAAACAAGCTTCACCTAGTTGTCATGAATTATTAACCAGAAAAAAAAAATCCCTCTTGTTCTTTACAGAGTCTTGATTTGCAAGTTTAAAAACCAAACTGACACTTAAACCTCTTGTATAAATACCTAACCTTTAAAAAATGCTCTGAGCATTATGAATACATTTTTTTCATGAATATGAGAACAACAATTCTATAAATAGCTATTCTTCACAGAACTGCTTCAAGACATTGTTTTTACAGACAACAGTAGGAAACTGAAGGAGGTCTCAGTGCCAAACATATTAAAAGTGAAATAAACTCTCCAATCAACTCTGGGTTTCCACTTATTCTTACAAAGTCCACCGTTATTTTTTTAGCTTATACAATTAGTTTATGCAAGGGAAGGAACAAGCCAAAAGGCTGCAGCACCGTGTCCTGGCACAGCCACTGGGTCAGTGTAAATCAGCCGCAGCCTTCAGCTGCTGAGGGCACTCACTCTGCTGCCCTGGGCAGTAATTTCAAACAGCTCTGCACTGTCAACACATGAATCACTGTTACCCACCACAACCTTGCACAGGCAAAGACGAGATTTTCATCATAAACTCCACGATACCATTTCCAAACACACTCACCCAAAACCTTGCTCCATCTCCCCTCGAAAGCAAACATAGGAAGATAAACGTGATCTAATATAACAGCAAATTGCCTCTTCAATGTGCCTGCACGTTTCGTGGTTGCTATCTCCTCGAGCTATTTTTGACCTGGTATCTAAACAAAATCAACAAGAACTCCTGAAAAAACAGCTACACAACTGGTAAGCCAGGTTTCTGCAGCCAGAGTGCTACAAGCACCCATTCAGTTTTTTGGCAGATGTTCATAAAAGGCCAAAGCTCAAGCACTACCAAGTTCAACACCATATTCAACAGGGAGCCAGTACAAGCACTTACTTGATAAGTACTTGAAAATTCATCTGTATAATGAGGAGAAACTCATTCAATTCCCAGTTTCAATACAGTGCTTTACAATAACAACTGCAGCACTGATTTCCTATTATAAACCTGTGTAGGAAACAAAGTGCACCCAAAAGCAGGGTGCTAACCTCCTTGCCTGCGTTTCCTTGAGTTTCCAGCCTCCAGCAGCTGGGAACAGGACAGTGGTGGCTCTGAGGGGTGGCAGGGATGTGAGAAAGGAGCACAGCAGGGATGAATCAGGCCATGAGCTTTCCCAACTGCTCCCCAGCCACAGGGGTGAGCTCAGCACACCGGAATGCTTTTCAAAGTGTCCAGGGAGGATCAGGAAGAACGCGGTGATGTGGCCCACCAGGCATGGCCAGCCAGCACAGGGCTATGAAGGAGGAAGAATTCAAAGGGAGATATGGCCTCTGGGAATTCTGGGGCCTGCCATGCAGCACAAACAAAATCCTCAATGTACAGGAGGCAAGGGAAACCACAAACCAACTGTGAACAACAACAACATCCCAAACGGATCCTGGCTGTCCTTGCCAGGACAATTGTACACCTCACTGGGCATGCCATGCCAGCATTAACATGGCTGGAATTTACCAAATCTTCCACCCATCTCTCCAAGATCTGTGCTCCAGGGATGAGCCACAGGCCAGTTGTCTTTGCTGTCCAGAAGAGCAAAGGAAGATATGCTGATAAAATGCTCGTCTGCCGTGCCAGACCACACTTCACGCCACAGAGAAAAGGAAGAACCATCCTGAAACTGGAAACTTTTCTCTTACCTTATTTTGATCTGTCCAGTAGAAGAAAAATCCCTGTGGGTCTGTTCTGAGGATAATTGGAGTCACAACTGTGGAGTCCTGGCAGGGAAAAGAACAAACAAAAAAATCCATGTCAGCACACAGAACACATAATTATGCACAAGCTGCTTTGCCATCCGTGTTAATGAATTGCAACATCTAGAAATTACCCTGAAGGTATCACTAGCAAGATGTCACTGAAAGGATTTAGTATCACCTGCCTCATCTCCATTTTTCTGACATAATGCACTTCCATTACTGTGGAGACAGCACCTAATAACTCCAGACTTGTCAACACGTGGCATTAACCCAGAAAAGCTGGAAGTAGATGGAAGTAGACGAAGTCAAACAGGTATAATATCCTGAATGCCAAACTAGAGCCCCCACAGTAAAGCATTATAGTTAGGTGTCCACTGCCCACCTTCAGATATCAACACTAAATGCCTTCAAAACTTACTTTTACAAAGGCTGAATTTGCCTAGAAAACATGGAATAAGCATTCTTTACCTTAAGAGTTTTGTCAATAACATTCCATTAAAATTTATCTCTTTTTTTAATCAAACCATGAAGATTTTAGTCATGAGAATACATCTGTATTCCACCTCACTTTCAGACTGGTTGAAAACCTGTCTAGTCTGGTAACATCCACAGCTCAGGTCATTTAAAAGCAGGCTCATTTCTTAGTACACTGAGCAAGGCAGCCTTGTTACCCACAAATTCCTGTCTTCTGACTGACAGCAGCACCTGACTCAGGAGACACCATCTCTAACCTAAGCCTTTTCTTCCACAGGTGGGAGTTCATCACATCTCTCACATCAGGGCTCCCTGGTGCCTAACAATCACTGACATCAGTGCAGCCTGCTCCTAATAGGATTCCTCCTCTCTTTCTCTTCTATTTTTCATGACATCCATAAAGACACTGTTGTCCCAAGACCTCTACCCGTTCTCAAATTCAATTTAGAGGTTATGGAAGGGCACAGAAGAGAAAAAGACAAGGATACAGAAAAACTGCCTAAAGTCTCAGCTCCCCAGAAATCCAGGCTAAACACACAGTTCCTCCTCAGAAAGAATTTAGATTTCTGTGGAAGTGCTACAGGTATTTTACAGCTTTAACAGTCACCTATTTCCAAAGCAGTAATGTGTGAGGTCAGTCTATATTGCTTGGAGGAAAAAAAAAAAGGGGGGGCTGCAATAGGTTCAAATTTAAATCCAACATATTTAAGTGCAGAATATAAGCACACAGAAAGTTGATGGAAGTGACACTATTATAAATAAATAAAATTTAACTTCTCTAAGTGCCATTTCTGCTGCAAGGACACTTGTCTGTATGTTACCAGTACAATCCTCCATGACACAACACTGGACCCCCAGCAATGGGCATTCCTGAAACAGGGAAGAGAAACTACTCCCAGTTCACAGATAGAAAAACTGACAGCCAAAGTAACTCAGTGACAGGCCCAGAACCAGCCAGGAGCCTACAGGGCATCAAGGTGAAAGAATAAAATGGCATCAAGCATATTTTTATCCCAGCACAAGAGAAATGCAAATTGAAGGGCAAGTTCTACACTAAGAGGAAATACAAGACCAAACCCTTCAATGAGCATAGAAGTCCTTTTTATAACTGCAAGATCCAGGTTTTGCATCTGTCCAGAGGTGCACTGACACTGAAATGGTGCCACAGGAGTTTCCAGAGGCTGGGAACAAGTGGGGCTGTGCCAGTGCCATGGGAATGTCCCAGGTGGGCCCAAAGCTCTGTCAAAAGCCTCACTGATCCTTCATTAGAACACTGCCCTTCCCTAAGAGAACAGGCATGCAGAACATGTAGATTCTTATTTCACCCCCATTCTTCCTAGTTTTTAACATCTTGTACACCTGGGAGTTGGATACTGTTTGAAGGAACCTGTAAATTTGGTTTTAAAATACATCAGACCCTGAAGAAATCTGTCTGTATCAACAAGCACCTAAAAAGGGCTCTTAGACTTCCACCACTCAAAAAGAGAAAAAAAAAAAAACCCTCTGCTCTGGAGACATAAGTGTCCTTTTTAAGCTTATTTTGTCGTGTCACATGCAGCCTGTGTGCGAAAATATAAAACGAGAAAAGATAAAGACTAAGTGTCCTTCTGCCTTTGGATGAGATGAAAGCAACTTCAGGGGGAAAGAGAAGGAGGTGATGGGAAACAGACACAAAGCAATCATGTCTAAGATTAACTAATTTTGCTGGTTAATCATTGCAAATCAGTTGCTTCAAAAGTGTGCTTGATGACACACAGCCATCGGAGTAATACTTTTGTAGAATGTGGGTTGTAAAATGTTGACTAAAACCAGTCTCAAGAAAGCAGAGGATGGGGGAAAGAACCTTCAATATCCATTACGTGGCCTAAAGAAAACTTTATCATGACAGGATGAGTCTTAGTCTGGGAATCTCTGCTCCAGAAAGCTGTTTTGTTGTGTTAAGGTTTTTGTTTGGTTGTTTTTTTGGGTTTTTTTTTAATTAACTCTACTACTCTGACATCAGGCACAGCAATTAAATGCTGATGAACACGAGAACCCCATGCTGTCACACAGGATCTGAGAATAACTTTGCACGTGTATTTGTGCAACACGTGTCTCAGGAACTCTTCCACACAGCCAGCAGCAGCAATAAAAGCCATGTGCATAATGCTTTATATACGTTCTACAAGTTAATTATCACTCTGGTAAATCCCTGACATCAAATGCCACGCTCAGTGCTGGGTGTGGAGGAATAGAAATAAACTGAGTCAGTTCTGCAAGTCCTTCCCCACTCCAGAGTAAAGCAGAGGCCTTTGGCACCTGGGACAAGTCTCTTGCTTTTATACTACTCTGCAAAGGCAGAAAACAATCAAAAAGACCCCCCGAAAAAACCCTTTTGCAGTATACATTCAAGAAAAGCAGCAGTTCAAGGCTCTGAAATAGATACATTGGTATACTTCAACCACCAATTGTCTGGTGCATTTATTTACAAACATTATTGTACTACAAGGGAATGGCTGTGGTTTATGACCCATAAGACACACCTGCAGTCATTTATGAGTATCCTGAATCCATGAATCCAATTTCCTCACCCAAAGAGCTGACCTCGTAACTCTCCTGAACAGACTGACCAACCACACACAACTCTGAGGAGGAGAGTTATGGACAGAGCACAACTGAGGAGGAGGAAAATTGAAATAACAAACAAACCCTCAAGGATAAACAAATCGGGGCAGACATTCCTATCTCCCCTAAGCCACTCAGATCCAAAAGTGAGAATAAAACAGGAAATAAAAATGCGTCACCCAATGCAAATTAATTAATACATCTAAATGTGTAGTAGGAGAGTAGACTATATCCATTCCTCTGGATAGCAACAAATCAAGCAGCCCTTTGAGGAGCAGGCCACATTCCTGGGACACTCCCAAGCAGATAAAAAAGGTACAGGAGGAGATGACCAAGGCAAAACCCAGCTGTGACCAGAAGGGGTAAAAGAAAAAGGGAGAGTGCCCCAGTCAATGGTGCGATGGCTGTGGGTTATCAGGCTTTTTAAATGCCACCATGGGTGCCCGTGCCAACCAGTGGCTTGGTTTCCAAGAGACTCCTTCTGCAAATTCCTTGAGAGAAAGAGTGGCCCAATACAGGCAGAACCAATGTGCTGTGTATCACATCAGCCTCAGCTTAAGAGAGTCATTTTCTTGAAGGGCTTTTAATTTCACCTTTAAAAGTCCTCCACCTTTTTACTTGCTGACTCAGGGCCAATTCTCTACTTTCCTCCAATTCCACAGCCTCAAATGAGTAATGTGGCTGTTCTATACTTACTCCATTAAGTTGCCTACTAATTGGCTGTTCAACCTGAGATCCTGCATTAGCAATATTCTCTGGTTTGTACTTTTAAATAAAGAGCTTTTAACTTTATGCCCAGAAAGTGCCACAAGGAACTTGAGGATCTTTACCAGCCAGGCACAGCAGAACACAAGCACAGAAGATCAATGGACAAATCCATAATTAAATGACTGCCAGGTAACTGCTTCAAAGCCTGATTTTAAGAGCAGGTCCCTCAGACCACATGTAACACCAGTGAGCAAAAAGTACCACTTCCATTCCATTACTGCTGACCAGCAAAGTTCATCATACAAAGATAATCAGTGAAAAGGGTGAAAACTCTGATTTAGCTCCTTACTGACCATATATATCAGAGCACCTCCAGGATCTGGCTGTGCACAAGATAGAACCTTTTACTACACAACCATGAGCCAGAAGAGCTTGTGTTTTAATAAATCACACACAGATAACAATGATGTTTCTTGGAAACTACTGCAGTCAAAATTCACATCAACAGATTTTAAAAAGAAAAGCAGAGCAGCCTCGGTCCTCAGCTCTTCTGACAGATGGAGCTCATGACACTGCCTTATTAAGGCTGACTGTGCTTTCCTGGGTTTGCCTCAGATTTTCAGAGACATTGAACATCCCCAAATATAACCTGAAAACTTTTTACACATCCTTATTTCACTTGCTTGAATCTTCTGGAAAATTTCTGCCAAACTGCTTTGAAACACAAAGCTAAGAGATACGTACTCTTTCTGGCAGAGGCAAAATATTCTTGAACATTTCTTTCACTTTGGCCAAAGGGCCTAAAATCTGGTTGAGCAAAGGTGTAAGATGTGAGGACAGCCCCTAAAAAGAGCTCTCTTGCCACCCCACAGATCAGGTGGATTTCAGGCCTGGGGGAAGCAGAGAAGGGGCAAAGGAGAAAGGACAGCAGAACTCCAGTTCCCACAGGGTCAGCAGACACATTAGCTGTGGATTCCATAATACACTGAGTGTACTCAGAGTGGAACTAAACAGGATTACCCAGACAATCAGAACTATGAACTTCAGGCTGCCAGCTGAACTACAAGTGAAAGGGAGAAAGTTCCCATCCCATTTGCAGTGAACCCCTGAAATAATCTAGAAAGGTAAAGATGCCCTCTTTTACTGAGGGCAGAGGAACCAAGTCTGCCACAAGTGAACAGGTTGCAAGAAGAAAGCTTTGAGGAAGGTGAAATGAGTGCTGGAAGGACAAAAAAAAAAACCACAAAACTGGAATTGACCTTACAGAACTATAAAATGAAATTCCATTTGTTCAATAGCAACATGCAAGAAGATACCCTTCACTATTAGATTTGTTAAATCCTGGAGAAAATTTGGTGATGGCACCACAGGACAGAAATTGTCATTCTGCTGATCAAAGACTGCAAGTTTCAAAGACCTGCCTTGAGTGGGATTTCTCAGAAGTCTGTCCTACCCCAACCCATTTCTCAGGATATCCTCACACTCCAGCTAATGATCCTCTTACTGCACTTGTTTGCATGAGTCCTTAAATGTTGCAATCTAAACAGTCAAGAAAGACAGAATAAAGGGAGAACTTTAGAGCAAAGGCAGTGAAATGCCAACCAGGAAGATTTTTACCACGGCCAGAGAGTTCTTATGTGATGCTAAGAAAATCATTTAAACCAGTCATTACGCATAAATGCTACATTCTGGTTTTGAGAGGACACTGGAATTATATTTCCACATTTCATTTTCTAATTTTCAGAGATGCTGAGCTCAAACTCATCTGAGATCACTGGGGAGGCATTCTGAACATCTGACAGTATGACACTGCAGGCTGAAAATTAGGTCCAGGGTATCTAATCACAGATTAAAAATTAGGAGATTTTTAATGTTGGTCTTTTTTTGGCTCTACAGCAGTACAACTGGAAACATTTTCTCATTTAATGGGCTTTGTGAAAATAAATTTAAAAGCGCTTATAAAACATTTACTTTATAGTAGATCAAAGACTGCATTGTTAGAAATAGACTGCAATAGTTAATTTTGTGTTAACTATTTCACTCAAGGTTTTTTTAAAAAAAAAACCCAGAACAGTGTTGAGCATTCAAACACTGAAGTGAAGAAAGTACACAGCGCACAATCCAAATTCACAGAACTTCCCTTTCCTTAAGAATGGTCATTTATTGAGGAGTTGTTTTCTGGTTTTCAGTTTCCCATGTATCCACCAACATTCCAAAGGGCCCAAAAAGATGATGGAGATGTCATCTATGACTTGACTATCAGATCTTCCCAGGCAGGCATCTAACCAATCTGCAGCAGATCCAAATCTTATTTTCCCCCCAGACTTAAGTTATAAAGAGCGTTCCAACAGAGTTAACCAAGTTCAGGCTTTCCCATTTACTAAATATTAACTCTTAAAAACTGTAAACTCAATCTCCTGTGTTGCAAAAGACCAAAACCACAACTTACACTCATTCAAATAAAACACTTTTAAATAGCCCAGAGCTGATACTTGTTTACTACATAAAGATTAGCAACAAAGAAGAAACAACAAAAACTCTAGAATGTCCGACTTGACCTCTTCACTCCAGACGCAAAGTGTTCATTAAAAAAAATAAACTCTTCAGCTTATTGTTTTAGTTTTATACACACAGAACAATGGTTGCTCATTTTTCATGTCCTCACTAATGTACTGGAGTCACAGGCTCGTGCACAGTTTAAAAACAAAAAAAGGCGGGGGGGGGGGAAACATTACTTAAAATAACTTCTGAAAAATTCCAAGTTGCTTATTTGTTTCATCTCAGCTTCTCCATAATAAAGATGCTCTAATGTTATGTTTACTTGTAAGGTTAAAGGGGACACTCCTGATAATCTTCTTTAAAACACTCCAAACAGATAAAAAAGCCTGCAAATTTCCAGAGCATTCACTCTGAGCTCGAAAATGCTTTATTAAGACAAAGTGCTCTAAAAGAAAGGCATTTAAAAAACTTTAAAAGACCTGGGTTCTATTTCACTGCTCACACCCGGGGAAGTTCTGGAGCCACTAAGCAATGCTACCTGTCAGGAGGTTTTCTTAGAAAAAAAAGATATGGCTAGAGAATTGGAATCCTGGCCCTCAATTTAGGTAGAATTCACCTTAGCAATATAGTTAACTTAAAAGTGAAAGTAAATAGTGTGAGCCACAGAGATCAGTCAAAATCTTTATGCAAAGTACATATTATCACTAGGGAAGATAAGAAAGCCTTTAAGCACAAAATGAAAACAAACCTATTTTTGAACACACACCATCACATTAACGTGCTACAGTATGCCAACTACAGCACTCAGAAAATATCAGCTCAGCTGTGCTCTGGCTGTTGAGCTACTTAAAGACTCAGTTATGTCTATCTTGTTCCCATTACAGGCCAGACAAAAACAAGGAAAGAAGTCAGCCAGGGCAGATTTCAGCCCTCAAGATAGATAATTCCTGGGAGAAGTTGCTCTTTACACTCAAGTTTCCTTGCCCTTCTCAGCCTAGCAACACATTCTGCTGCATTAAGCTTAACCCCTGACCAAAAGAGTTGCACCAGTGACCTTACTTACATTTATTTATTAAACTACTTTAAACTCTCATCAGGAACAGCTGCTATAACCTGGGTATCACCACAGCAGAGGGGATCAAGCCAGTTCTTCCCAAGCCTTCCCCCCTCTCTCGCTTCTCTAGGAATACAAGAGCTGTTCAAAGCCAAACCTGCAGCCAGGGAGAAGCAGCTATAGAGGCTCAACTCAAGAAAATAATGGAGGAAGCAACTGCTCAGCCAAATACTGCCTGAACCAGGCACACACATGGATACAGCCACAAAAAAAGACCTAAGCAACCAGCCACATTTATCTTATACAGATTCTAGGAAAAGCTGGTTTTGCTCAGTGCCTTGTAAATCCAAAATTACACACCAAGAACAACAGATCATTCTAAAATTTGCTTTCTGACCTGGAATACCATTACAGAATACAACAGAAACAGTGTGAGGAACAGCAAAGTTACAAAACAACAACAATCTGTTTGACTTTAGTGCTTTACACCCTGATCCCAAATGGAATTTGTGAACAGTGTAATAGGCATTAGATGGTGGGAGCAGTATTACATCCTAGGCATGAAAGAGTGACTTGTCTTGCAAAGCCAGAACTTCTTAATTGATCCTAATGCTTTTTCAATTTAGAAATGAAGATGGTATGCAGAGGAAATGTAATTCCAAGCCTTCCACCTGCCTGTCTGTGGCCTCCTCCTCTCCACTTCACCAAGCTCAGGCACAGCATTTCTCTTTGCAGCTGGATCATCCCCACAGCACAGGGGCAGCAGGCACTCGATGAGGCTCACAGGTGACACCACAGATTTCAGTGCTGCTGCTCAGAGAGGGGGTTTGTGAATTGTCAGTGCCACATCTGCCACAGCACCTCACTTACTGATCAGGCACAGAGCGACAAGAGGCTCAGGATGGGAAGTCCATACATGGACTGGTTTTCAGCTCTGTATCACCACTGCTTTTTTGTCAGACTGTTCTCATACCTCGCCACAGCATCCTTCTCAAAGCTGGCAAACACTTTTTGTAATGTTACTCAACACAACATGAAATTCCTTAAACGCCTCTCATGCTCTGGTTTAAATGCTTCCAGCATTCCCATTTTAAAAGGCCCATTTACAAATTCTCAGTGGTTTAAAGCTCAGCTAGAAAAACTTTTGCTTTGGGCTGAAATTTGGTACAAGTCATAAGAATTCACAACCACCACTTCTGCTCTGTGAAATGCAAAGGAAAGTCAGTAGGACCATCTTTAAACTGCAACCCAAAACAGCTGGGAAGGGAACAAGGATAGAGGCTTCCACAGTGCAGAGGTGATGTGGAAGAACTGAACTCTCATCTCCAGACAGTGAAAAGAAACGGTGCATAATAACCATCAGTGCGTGAGCCTGGCTTTTCTGAAGAGCCCTGGTAGCACAGCACAGCCAAAGTGCTCATCATGGTCAATTGTGTTTTACATATCGTAGTTTACTACTTCTTATTAGAGCCTATTGTTTCCCTAGCCAGTTTGTGCATGCCTATTTACATGAGAGACCACAGAGGTTCACATTCATCAGCATCTTTTTAAAAAACCCTCCAGCAGATTAATTTCATAGAAAACTAAGGCTCCAAAGTGGTTAATGGCTACTCAGTGGCAAATACTTTTCAAAGCCACTGAACACGCATTCGTCTGAATGCCTTCATACAGCCAGAGTGGCAGAGGAGACTCCCTTCCCTTGAAACCTTGGATTTCGTGGGGCTTCCACTGTTGAGAACACTACAGGCAAGACAGGAGGACTGAGGGGTGGGAAATGTGCAGATATACACACAATGCATGGTCAACAACGAGTTAATGCTAGAATTCTTCATCACAGTGTGGCTAAATCAGCATCAACTTTCCCAGGGCTGCCAATGAAAGCACCGACTAAAAACAACAGGACTCAACTCAGTCACACATTCCAGGTAACACCTGTGTACTGCTGAGTAACACCTTTAACCCAAACACAGGTCTTTCTCCAGAATTTAACCACGTTTTACTACTGCAGCCTTCAGGTTTACAATTTTAAATCTTTTTACCAACTAAACTATAGCAGACTGGTTACCCAGGGAATATGCACTGTGCATGGAGAACATCTCTTCATCTTTTAATTCTATCTGTAGAATTACTATTTGGGAAATAGTAATTTAATAACCTAAAACTGTTGCCTGATGGCTTGGACTTTCAGTCTGGAGACTCAAATCATCATAAACTTGACCTCTGTACATACACGCGGAAATTCCTTGGTAGCTTACCAAAAATAAAACAATAACTGCAATGACAAGGCTGCCTTTTCCTATCCTAAGGAAAATGTCAACCAAAAGAAAACGTTTTCTCAGGCAAGTCATTCAAGCCTAGTTCCTGAACATAAAGAACCTGTATCATGCCACTGTTTGGTACTGAGGACAAGGTCAGTTTGCTGAGCCTTTTAAAAATGCATTAGCTTATTACGGTAAATAAAACTTCACACCACAAGCTGTTTGGTTTCTGATGTTCTCTCTCTCCTTGAGAGTGTTTATCACAGGTTTACAGGAGTCAGGCTCACACATTTGGCTGCTGGACAGGCTGAAAGCAATGGCAAAAGAGCAAGACATAAGCCAAGAACAGTGCTTACACATGAACTGCTCCTTCTCCCTCACTGCTGTCCTTCCAGTTGTTGCTTTTAACACAGCCAGGCTCACAGCAAAAATACAAGAGCTCTGAAGACAACGCATTCTCAACAATTCTCCCGACATTCGGACTGCCTGCCTTCTTTCCCAACCATTTCTCTACCACAGCTCAAGTCTCACGATGTCTCTGTGCCTCCAGACACCCCTCACAGACACTTTCTGGGGCACCTGCTCCTGAGATACAAACACCCAGTGTTGCACTGCCCGAGCAGAAGCTAGCAGAGGACTCATCCCGCTTTCCTTCTCTGCAGGCTTTGAAAAAGGTAACTCTTCTGTTTAGCTCCCCTTTCCTCCCAAACTGTCCCGGGCACAGCCAGCGTGCCAAGAGAGAACTCCCAGCTGCCGAACAGCTGCTCTACCAAAGGTGAAGTGGAAACCGCACTCCTTTCCTACGTGAGTCAATACAAACGCAAAGGGTTAGGGAGCAGTAAAGGGAAAGCATATGGGATGTTGAGGCGAGTCTCACGCCCTAACGAGCCAAGAAAAAAGAGTGTCTTCTGCGGAGGAAGTAAGATGACCAAGGGTACCCAAACTGCAAGCCCTGGGAGAACACATCCAGGGTTTGACAACTCCACCAGAACAAGACAGTCAGCGAGAGGAGCCAGAAGGAAAAGGAGAGGCTGGGAGGAGGAGACGGGTGATGGAACGAGAGAACAGGTTGAAACAACTATGTTACGAGGACAGAGGTGGCAACACGCACACTGAAACACGGGAGGCGGGAGAGGAAGACGCTCGCGAAAGGAGCCGGCTCAACACAGCTCGCACCGGTCAAGCGCAATCAGCCGGGAGAGGCCACGGAGAAAGTTTGCCCGGCATTGAGCCGCCGGTCCAACACCGCCGCTCGGCTCGGACAGCACACGGAGGGGACACCTCTGTGGCCACCCCGCACCTGCCCTCCGCACTGAGCCGGGCAGGGCCCGGAGCCCTCCCACCCCATCGATCTGTAACCCCGCCGTGCCCCTGCCGGGGGAAGCTACGCGGGGGCTACTCACATCGTCCCACTTGACGAATTTGACGCCTTTCTTGAGGGTTTCGGAGACGCAGACGGGCTTGAGCTGCAGAGCGTGCACCCCTGGCTGTGCCCCGGCCATCTGCACCGCATGGACGCGCTCGCTCTGCCCCGGCGCGGAGAAGCCGCGGGAAGCGGCCGCTGCAGGAGGGACGCCGGGGCGCCGGAAACCCGGGAGAGAGGCCGGCAGAGGCGCCTGGAGCGGGCAGGGAGGCGGCTGCCCGGGCGGCGAGGGCGAGAGGCTTCACTGGCGCCGGCCCAAGGAGCTGGCGCGGCAGCGGCCGGGGCGAGCCATGCGGCGGCACATCCTCTATATACCGCCGGCCCGCCCGCTCCTCTCACACACACGCACGCACGCAGGGCACGGAGCCGCGGCGCTGCCCGCTCCGCTCCCTCCCCTCCGCGCCGCTCCTCCTCCCGCCCCGCCAGGCTCGGCCCCCGAGGTTCCCCCGCGCCCAGGGCAGCGCCAGCGGCGCCGCGGCGCCACCTCCCGGCCACCTCCGAGCGCTGCCACCGCCGCTCCGGCCACCGCCGAGCGCTGCCACCGCCGCTCCGGCCACCGCCACCGGCTCTTGCATTCCGCAGAGTGAAGTCCCGGGCGGCCGCCGTGGCTCCCCCCCTGGAAAGCAGAAGGACGGCAAGAAGACGCTGGGAATGGAAGATCCATCTCTCTCCGCGGGAAGCACGCGTGGGCCTCCGTTACCGCACCGAATGCCCAGCAAGGGAGCGAGGGTGGGTGTCCGTGCGTCTCGCCCTACGGAGAGATGGGGCCAGGAGCGCTCCCGCGGGCTGCAAAGGGGCTGAGCACCGAATCACACCATGGTGGGTGTTGGAAGGGACCTCTGGAGATCATCCAGTCCTACCTGGTGACACAGGAACACCTCCAGACCCCACAGACTCCCCAGGCAGCTGTTACAGTGTCCTGCCACCTTTAACATAGAAGTTCCTCCCTCATGTTGTAACTTCTTGTCTTTTAGTTTCAAGGAAAAAGTTATGGTAAAAGCAGAGGGACAGTGCTGAGCCTGCACAGTGATGCCAAAAGAAGAACAGCTTTTAATTGAAAGAGTGGCACAAACAATTCTCAAAGCTTCATGCTTTAAACATACAGAAATTGCTCTACCACAGCTTTTTGATCTTGTAAGATGAAGAGGCTTCCTCAGAACAAAGGCATGTGACCTTAATTCAGTTTTAGGTGTACTCAACTCAAAAGCCATAAAAATGGCAAACCATCCTGTCACCCAGCAAAATTCTAAAGCCAGATGTTTTAAGGAAATGTTCTTGAAGAACAAAGTTTTATGTGTTCCACCAATGACCTTGTCTCTGTCAGAGCCCCTGTGCACTCATAGAGAAAGCATCAGATGACATGACACATGAGATTTCTAATTCCTCTGTAGGGATTTCCAACTCACCCTTGGGATTTAGGGGCAGCAGGCCCAATTTCTGCCACAGACAAAGCAAATGACATAGAAAAAAATGTCTTTGAATATATTTTTAACCTAGTACTATTTTTAAGTATCATTTCAACAAACTAAGTATTTTTTCTTCGAGTGTGGAGATGTTGGTTCTTGTGGCATTTTTGTTTTGTTTTTTTAACTAAAAAGCTACAAAATTGGCATATTGGACTGCTGATTTGCTCTTACTATAAAGAGTTGCTAAAGCTTTTCCTCTGGGCCTTTTCCAGATTCTTCCCCTTCACTGAAAATCTTTTGATTGCCTTTAGTGGGAGGTGAATCTGCTCCTTTACGATAGCCTATGCACACAGCACAAGCATTTCAAGGCCAATTAACCCATTTGATCTATTTTTTTGTTCTTATTAACCTTTCGTGCAAACGTGAGTGTCACATCAGTCAGGATGAGAGGCTGCTCTCTCTCTGCTGTGCTTTAATGCCCAGCCATTCACCATGACTTAAAGAAACAATAACCAATTCTGCCTTTGGCTGCACTGACTATGGGGCTGCTCCACGATGAGGGAAAAGGGAGAGATTTTAAGACCCATTTTCACAACTGCCTTTTCATCTCATTTCATATAGCATACAAAAGAATGAAAACACTACTGAAATCCCCAGAAAATAAGAGCAGAGAGTACTATGCTACAGTACTTACTCATGATCCCCTAAGCTCTTGCATTCCCAGCAGCCTACTGAAATCAGATCTCAGGAAGATGTAAACCTGCCAGGGATGGTGGCACTTCTGTGGCAGTTCTCAACAAACCCACAATCCACTTTCACTTGGCCTGGCCTCATCTACAGTCTTAATCAGGGAAAAACAAATCACAATTTGGGGTACCTCAGGATTCATGATGATGCCATAGGCTCCCAGCAAGCATTGATGTGAACATGGAAGGAGTGGGCCTGTGGATTAGGATAGGCTCTGATACTGGTGTCTGTCATAGATACAAAGTTTTGTCAGAAGCAATTTTGTGGTTTTTCAGACTTGACTACTTTAATCTGATAGTATTTGTGTGAAGAGAAGCGCACCTTTTATACAGCAGGTATCTACTGAATTTTCCATCAAAAGGAAGAAGCAGCACGAAAGGAAATGGCATTATGCCTGGGCCTTTTAAACAACAGCTCTGCAAAGTGCTTATGATTCAGCCTGTGCTGAAATCCTGGGCTCTGTAAAATCAGTGGGAATTTTAGTTTCAACCCAGATAGCTGGCTCATGTGTTACTGCTATTGCTTAACTGGCATCTGCTCCCGCAGGGAGCACATTTCTTGGTACCTAGTCCATATTGCAAACACAAATTCAGAGTGTGTCTCAATCTAGTTCCTTTTCCACAAAACTTGAGATCAGTGACCTGGAAACCAGCTACACTCAGCAGGATTGTGACACCCAGAAAGAATATGCAGATCTTATTGTAAAATGACTGGACCAAGCCTCGTAAAAGAAGAACCAAGCACCTTCCTCCAAAGCCTCAGTTAAATATCTCAACGCTTATCTTCTGTTTCTTCTTCACTCAGCCCCTTTCAGTTCCAAGAGTGAAGGAAAGATGAAGTGTTAGAAAAAAAACCCCATTCAGCAAGAGCTTATTCAAATGGTTATTCCAAAAAATCACACAAATCAGATGTGATACCTGCTGGTTGCTGAAAGAACTATTTCAGGATATTTTCATTTCTCTGGGTTCAAAAATCTCACCCTAGACAGTAAAGGGATTGCCTTGCATAGATATTACAAGCTCTTTGAATGCAATATCCCCATAAAGCATTATTTTTTGTATAAGGGGCTTAGGTACCAATATTTCATTTCCGGGGAATAGCTGAATACACAATGTTTTAGATAGACATCTGGAAATGTGTGTAAACAAATCAGGAGAGGAGCAATAACTGATTTAAATAACAGATGGCTTTGACCAAAGTCAGGTCAAATGAAGACATGGCAAGACTGTATGTGAAGTGATATGAGAAGTGCATTAAAACCTGAAGTTACTATTTTAAATGCAGGCTTAGAAAAATATATATGAAATCTCTTTTTTTTCAAATTTCACTTGCTATCTTGAGTTTACTGGTGTAATTCTAGATTTGGAAGAGAAGCAGAGGCCTCAGCCTTGCAAATGCTTCATTGCAATGGTGCACTGAACATACTAAAAGTTAAACATAAGTGATTGCAGGATTTGGGATTAAAGATATACTTCTGGTGAAGCTGAGTTTATCATCCTAACTGCATTCTAAATTAGGTCAAATTATACACTAATTATCAGTGGTGGCAGGATCATTAAGTTCTATGAAACAACTCTCTAGAAAAGAAATGCGTAAAATGAAACTCTGATTAAAGCTCAGTCCTTCTGATAAAAACTCCTTTCACATCATGCAGACAGCAAAGCTCACACCTGACCAACGAGACGCCTTTCAAATGCAGAACTCACTCATTTACTGAGAGAATTAATCTGTTAAATCTTCTGTAAACTCGTGGCCTGAGGCCATTGGAATCTGTTTGATCTGCTCCCTTTACAAGATGCCATACATACAGAAGAGCCGTCAGATACAGCCTTTATCTTTACGAGTCTGATAACTTTTGTGCCACAGCCACTCAATCAGGTGACTCTTGAAGAGTGAATATGAAATTCTGGCACACAAACCTCCACATAGCAACAAAGACAGCCTGGCAACAGCAGCTGCTACACAGAAATTGGAAGGGGAGGGGTATCTTGTACAAGAGTCCGCTCCTTGTTGTAATAATCTCAGTTTTCCCCTCACATCAGAATCATGAATGCCTCTAAAATACTGGGAGAATAAGGATTAATGCAGTGATGGAAAGTATGACACAAATAGTGTCTGTGTGTAATTGAAGTGGCTGGGTCACTGCTACACTCACTGGGACCATATTTTATTTTGGCTGGATTTCAACCTGGCACCTGTGGCACTTCATGTCACCAGAAACAGTCCACAATCCTCCAGAAAACACCAGGTGTGAAGAAGAATGGACCCTGGATGGTTAGGACAGAAGATGCTGCTGGGAGAATTCCTCACCCACTGAGACCTCTTACTCTGCCCTTTCACTGGGGATGGGCCTTGGTTTGAGAGGTCCTTCCCTGATGCTGCTACATCCCATGGGCCCCTCTCCATGTCCCCCAGTAAGCCCTGACACTCCCTGCCTGCTTAACCTTTGCTAAACCCACCCCCCTCCAAATTGTTAGCAGAAGAACCCAAAATTATTTCAACAGTTAAACGGCAAGTTTAAAAGTCAGCTAATGCATTCCCTAGGAAGTGTTAATTCACCTTTTATATACTATAATCTGTTCATGCTTCCCTGTTAAATTTACAGCATAACGCATTTTTTAATTTTTTTTTACAGATTGTTAAAACCAGTCCATAAAACATACAACACATTTAAAAACCTTGAAGTTAATTATGAAATATTTCATGGCCTACCAGGTTTGTTAAATCACAGGTAGGGTAAACTGCCAAAGGGCCACTGAATTCAAAGCTGTGCATTTGTTTATCCCAGTGTAATGTATGCACATTTTTTTGTTCTCTTCTAGCTCTTAACTTTTGTCCCAGCTGCATAGGCAGATTAGAACCCTCTCAAAAGCAGATTCTCTCACCTGCTTTAATTTACATTCAAGCTGAGCTGTGAGGTGAACTAAAAGACAAAGATACCAAATGGGCTGCAAAGCAGAAATTGCCTTGAAGATCCCCAGCCCTTTTGTAGAGCAGAAATTATGTGTACTGGATGAGGGAGCTGCTGCATGAATGGGACCTCTGTGCTTCATGCAAAGAGAAGAATGCTGGTTTGTGCTTTTCTTGCAGTGTCTGAAAATTACAGAAGTCTCATGGTATCTTTCAGAGGCACAAAAATGCTTCTATATTACGTGTATGCACAGCATGCACATAATGAGAGTCAGCATGAACCGTCTCTGGATTCCATCTGTAATTCCCACAAAGCTTTTTCATGTATTGCTGTGACAGAGCACTATTTAACAGCTCCCAGCCGTATTTCCATGGTGGAGTCATGTCCCATGGTAGCTAATTCATTTACACCTACTCTACAAGTTTAGTACAGTTAAAATATATAGACATATATATATTAAAGCTGGTGGCAGGATGGTTTGTCTTTAGAAAGATAGGAGATTATGAGTCTGAAAAAGTGTTCACAGATTTGGCCCAATCCTCTTTCCTTAAACTCAAATAAGTTTTTTCAGGTCCTTTTAGATGACTCTTGCCCATTTCATTCCTAAAGGCAAAGAGGCCAGCATACACAAACCCTGGATTCTGGAGATCACCAGGCCTTGGTTTAAGTACCCTAAAAATTAAGGGCCAGTACACCAGCAGGAATATTTCATGTCCATTAAACATTTAGAGAAAAAATGTTTACAGCTCTTTCAGATGCTAAAAAGTTAAGGAGAAAATTGTGTTGAATTTCTTGCCTGGGAAATTTGACGTATTTTCAATTTTTAGATTTCCTAATTGCTGCTTTATCTTGTGATGCTCCTAAATTAATACAAAAAGATTTTGATGGCATGCCTTCTCTTGAAGCAGGTCATATGAAGCTTTATGCCTTTCCCACTAACACTTTTCTCTCAGCTCACTTCAGAAATATTCTTCTAATACCCTCTCCTGAATCATCAGACTTTCATTGCCATTCTGGCTATTTTACAGAACCTGCAGTTATAAAGGGTGCAGTTTCACAAGTGACAAAACATTAGTCAGGAAGCAATAGAACACCATTTATGTAGCTGAAAACACTTGCTTTCAGCTACATTTCTAAAACTTAGAGCAATTTTCTTGTGATATAGGTCTTTGAGCCACATCTCCTGGAATGAATTGAAATTCTTAATGGCAAAAAGAAAAAAAAAATCCCCCCAGTTCCCAGTCACATTTCAGAGAAGCTGGTTTAAATCTAATTCAGTTCTTCATATTGCTAATATGAATAAAGCTCTGGTCACTAATAACATATCTAATGGAAGAAAGGACTCAGTCTCCTACAATCTATGAGCTGTCCCAGCCCAACTTCCAGTGTCTAATTAAACACAGTGTCCTCCATAATCAAAGCTGAATACTTATGGTCTATCTGAACTCTCATGCTTTTATTAATAACCACAATGAGCATTTCCCAACATAAAGTGCATTCTGTTGAAAAAAAGATAGAGTACCCTTCACCAGGAACTAACATTTTTCTAGGATTTTAGGTGGGAGCTACAAAGCTCAAAATGCAGGTTCAGGAATGGCTCTGCTGATGGTCCTGTCACTGTGTGGCAAGGAAAAGCACTAGCTGCAGCTCTTGGCTGGCTGGAAGGCAATCTGCTCTAACAGGATGCCTGCTGAGCAATCAAACATCATTTACCAACCTCCCAACCAGGAGACATTGCAACACTGTCAGAGAAAGGGAGGAGGTTAAACAGGGGAGGAAAAATGCCTTTTACAAGGCCACCATGGGCTACATCTTGATATTTATCAGCAAAACACAGCCAGGAGGAAGAGAGGGAGAAACAGCCACTGTCTCTATTCCATAGCACTGCAAGATCACCACCAAAGTGCTGGTTGCCTTACTCACATTTTGTATCAGTTATGCAGCTCCACAATACCCAGAAGTCCTCTTGTTCCAGGAAAAGGGAGAAAAGGACTAATAGGTTAAACTGAAAGGCCCCGCTCATACTTCGGTTGAAGCCATTCCATGAGCTTTGGTGCAAGTTCAAAAAGGCGCTCTGAAAGTAAATAAATGATCTTGCAATTATCTTTTTTTCTGAGATTATGCAACGGTTTTGATGAAACAGCTGATGAGGAATTTAAGTTTCCACATTCATTTTCCCAGTAGTCTTGTAAAAGCATAAAAGATCACGACATATAATTTCAAATAAGGGAAAGCAATTATTCTAAGGAAACCTCATGTTTCAGAGCGGCCAACAGCTAAAGAACCATGAGTAAAACAAAGCTGAGTGAACGTCACAGGCTGTAATAAAAAGCACCTCTTGACTTCTCTACACAGTGAGATTTGCAGCAGTCATAAGGAATACTTGGCACAGGTGCTCATTTGAATTAACATTCTACCACCAGTGGTACAACAGTGGAATCTCAGATCATCTATCAGCAGGTTGTCTG
The DNA here is from genome assembly GCA_013398615.1 of Brachypodius melanocephalos. Taxonomy (NCBI): domain Eukaryota; kingdom Metazoa; phylum Chordata; class Aves; order Passeriformes; family Pycnonotidae; genus Brachypodius; species Brachypodius melanocephalos. Next base: position 2,718,235 of record VZSR01000001.1, on the reverse strand, counting down.
CTTATAAAAATCAATCTGAATGGAGACAGCAATTAAAGAAAGTATATTTTTATTTATTCAAGAAAACAAGGAATGATAGATGTTATTTACTTTTACAGTGCCAAGAATATGTTAAATGATTTCTAAACTTGTACTACACCAGGGATTCAAGCAGGAGTGCAGCCTCCTTTTGCACACACACATTTTTAGCAGTTTGGACTGTTTGTTACCATCTCAGTGACACAAAGGAAGTGTGCTCAGAGCAAGGATTATCACTGCCCTAAGAGACCATGATCTTATAAGAAGCCTTAGATAAACTGAGACCCAAGTCCAGATTTCCAAGAAACCTAATCAAGCAGTGTTTCTCTGTTCTCCTACATGCCTCACAATACTGATAAAAAAAAGAGATGTTTTAGATATGATACAATAGCAAGAATCAACAGAGCAGTGTAGAGAAAGGATCTTGTGACTAGCATTATATAAATATCAATCAGTGAGTAGTGTTTAATATATACTGGTACCAAGTCTGTCAATAAAATTCTAGTCATTGATGCCATCTCAAAGCCGGCACAATAGGAGCTATTATTGAATAAGGATTTAAATTAAAGCATAGCTGCCTTGCAGCCTAGTTCAGAAATACCACCTAAAATAGAAGGGAAACAACAATGTGACTTCAGCTTGGCATTTCAAACAAAGTCACCACAAATTCAATAATGTGAGCCTATCACCACAAAGCCAGAGCAATACAGTCCTGCTTCAAATCCAAGTGCCTGATCATGCACAGCACTGATCCTTCTTGGCACTTCACTGATTTCCATTGAGCTGTGGGTACTGATTTCCTTTCAGGATCGGTTCAGGAAAAGTGATTTTCACAGACAGGAATGGGACATCAGAGCTCAAGAGACCCTTAACATGGGCCTTCTCACATGCAAATTAATGACTGGAATTAATTTTTTCAGGAGATGAAAAATGCTGCCATGTGACTGTTCTCAAAAAGGTAGGCTCCACAGTCTGTGAAACAGCCATTTCAGAGTCAGAGCTCCTTGCCTTCCTCTGCCACTGCTCATCAGTGAAAACCTCCTTCTCACTCACCTAAAAGGTGGAAATGACTATTACCTGATGAGGGTCTTGCAAGCTGTAATGAATATTTAATTGTACCACAGAATATTGCTAAAAATGCCAGCTTTATTGTAGGAAAATATAAAAGCACAGCAAGTTTTGGCAGTGGAGGCACAGGCATTGGTTTGAGACTAGTTTGCTTCCCTGGTAGAAAACTGTTCCCCTTTAATCATTTTGTGGAAATAATCAGGCCTTTCATTTTCATAACAAAATGTGAGGGTGAGGACTCAATCCCCAGATTCCATGTCCTCAGGATCAGCTTTGTGGCCTTGTCTCTTCTGTGGGCGAAGTCTCTGCACCCAAGACCCCCCTACCTAATTTTTCATCACCTTCCTACACTGGGCAAGTCCATGTACATCTCAGCCCATGCCCCAGGACTTGGCATAAGAGCATTTCACTTTGTCCTAAAAGGGTTTTAACACCACATTGTTAAGGGAGAGGAATAATTCCAGTTATTGTGGGAGCATGGAAAACCTTTGGAGTCACTTAGCAGGTTCAGACCAAACTGCAAAGATCCAAGACTGCAGAAATTGCTCAGAGCCCCAGGAGGATAATCCTGCAGTGCTCTAACATCCTATCACTCACTGGCAGGAAATGGCTGACTTCCATCATGCCACTGGGGTGCCAACCTTCTTAATTTCCTTCCTGAATTCTTTTGGAATATAGTGGATCTCCACAGACTTCAGCTGGAAGAGCTTTAAAATCTTCCATTCTGACATAGTGGGCAGATCACTGTCCTTCAGTACTGAACCAGGCTGAGCAACTTCTTACATCTGTTCAGATGTCTCTCTGGGAGGGTGGGCATTGAATTTGAGGAGCTTTAGGAACCACTGGTTTACAGGCACTGAGTGGCCTAGGGAGCAAATTCCCTGTGTGATCCATAGCTTGTTTCTGGCTAGGCAGTGTATTCTGTACTTGCAGCTACTTCTGTGTGTTTCTGATTCATAAAATGGCTTGGAAGGGACCTTAAAGACCATTCAGTTCCACCGAAGCTAAAAGTGTCATTATCTAGCAGATACAGTTTATTCCTCCATTTGAAAAAAAAAAAAAGGCATTTCAAATAAAACTAGACCCTGCTGGTGGTTGAACAATTTTTTAAAAAAAAATCTGCTGTTCTCAGGCACACATATTTTGCAAGAATTAGCATTTTGGGATAGTATTTTCTCAGCATACCGTGTTGTTAGGCATTTAACAAGAACACTGGGTATGGAATTTTCTGAGGTATGAGGAAAAGGAGTTAGTAGGCTTTCTCCCCCTTTATGTGGATAAAGTAAGTGTTACATGTATGTCATCTATGCATGTACACATTCTTACTTATATTTAACTAAAAATATTGTTTGCAGCACAACATACAAGTATTCCTCCTAGGCATCTCACTGAAATTGTTCCTCCTTTTCTAAATCAAGTTATTTGCAACATTATCCCTTTCCAACAGAAGGAACACTTATTTTCCTCACTGCAACACTTAAATCCTCAAGCCCAATTACAGCTGCTTTTGCCAACCTCTTAAAACTCATTTCTGTCATTAAAGAACCAGCCAGCTAGACTGCAGCACAGACCAGTAGATAAGAGCAGCTTATGAGGCTGTTAGTTCAGCAAACCACCAGCCACCACTTCCCAAATGAAACAAAACCCATCAGTTCTTCATCTCCTCCCCCCTGGTTGTCAGGAAGCAGCAAGTGACCCTTTGCCACAGCCCCCTCTTCCCTGTGACCTGCACCTCTCCCTTCCCAGGCTCCTCTCCACATCCCCAGGAGGTCCTGTTTGCACCTGAGCAATGCACAGCTGTTGTACTTGCAAAGTTTTGCCTGTATTCCTAAATAAAGGTATTATTGTCTCATCAGTCAAGTTAAATCCTGAGCAAGAGGCTGCCTGTTAAGATAACCAGGAAATGGATTTGGAGTTACTTGACATTTTGGCATGAGTGGAGGATTCATGCTTCTGTAGCACCTACCACATGGAATAGCTATTCGAATTTGGCCCATACTGCTTCTAACAGTTTAGCTTCAAGAGGCTTTTCTGCATAACTTTTTCCTTTAAAACATCTCATAGCTTAGAAAACAGACAGGACTTCATTTTTGCTTGAATATATAAAGTTGTAATGAAGAGTCTTAACCCCTGTGAAAGACAATATCCTTTCTGAGAGACAGCCACAGCCCTTCTCTAATGGCAGCATTTCTATGTCTGAGAAAAGGCTATTAGGAAGATACTGCCTTGCAGTGCTATAAAAATGAGTTAAAAGCCCTCTTGCTGCTAGGTGTTTTATATCTACAGCTACTCAGAAAAAACCTGTCATCTCAAATTTGAGAGGGGGAAATGTACAACACATTTTTATAGGTGGAAAATGAAAAAGGAAAGGTTGCTTATGCATAATATATAATATCACCAACAGGTTTCAGTATATGAAAATACTATTTAATATTTAAAGAGCTATTATGTGTCCCCTAATGCCAAATGATGCAAGGTCAGCTGTGCATGATAATGTCATTATTTTTCATGCCATTGAAGGTATTGTGGAAATAATGGAGCTGCTGTCCTTATGTCTTTGGACATGTTTTCTTTCTAACTCCCTGATGTTAGGTGTTCAGTTGTTTGCAATAAACAGACATTTCTGTGCCTTTCCTGAAGGCAGACTTTCAGAAATGGGTGTGCTACAGGCACAGAGACCATGCTGCACTCCATGGATTTGTTCTACTGCAGTATTTAATCCGCGAAGGCTCTCGAGGGCTAACAAGGTTTGACACAGGGGCAAATTGGGGGTGCTTTGTCTGTGCCATGGCATACAAATGAATTTCCCCAGACACAATAACATCACAAACGCAATATAACAATTTCCCATGGCATTACTGCTCATTCTTGATTAGCTCTGCTTCCTTTACCTGGATCACACATTTGAGTCAAATGTGTTTCAGGTAAGCAGCTATGTGGGTAAAATCTGCAAAATACACTCAAATTCCTCCTCCATTTGTAATTTAAAAACCAACCATTCTGACACAGCTAAATCTCACATGGAACAAAGAGAGGGTACCAAACCAAGTGCATGTGAAATGCTGCCAGAAGCTCTAAAGGCAGCTCTAGTACCTCCATCTGCCCATCCTCACATCAGTGAGCAAGACAAAACTTTATGTTCTTCTGCACCAGTTTAACCCACCACAGCACATATAAACTGCTTGGATGCCCACAGGTAAAGGGGAGGCTGCATTTGGAAGCTCTGCCTCACAGGTCCTCTAAACCATTCTGGCTGGCTGTGCCTGAACAGCTCTGGTGCACTCCTAAAAATATATCCAGCTGACACTGCTGCATCAAACCCCCAAGAGTTCAGTCTCAAGATGAGCCTGATTTAACAGCATAGACAAATATACTGTCCAAGGCAAGGGAGTACTCACCCAGTGAAGACAATTCACAGGCTTACTAGTAACTGTTAAATAGCCCAGTAATAAAGGAATATAGTGATCTTCAAGCCCTCATGCAATAAGACACCCTATTATTTGTCTGAATTCAGGAGTGTGCTTGTTACAAATGTAACTGCCACAGTTTGTGATCCATTAGTGAACTATTTTGTGTAAACCACTGTAATAGCTTGGTGATTTACACTCACTATTTAATACTCTTTCCATCAGCAGCATTTTGGCAGTGATTCTTGTTGCAAGTGTTCAGTGGAGACTAATTTCCTTGCAGTCGGTAATTGCCACCTCTCAAACAATTTCAGCCTTTTAATATCGATTTTAAGAGAACTTTATGAGGAGTCACATATGAATATTAATCAAGTATTGTATTACAAATATAACTCATCAAGCACAACAGATTAGATTAAAAGAAAAAGATCCTTACTAATTACAGTATACTCCTAACATATGAAAGGAATTATTACTAGGGTATTTCAGAAATAAGGCTCCTAGCAATGGCACCTGCATTTCAGTCAAGCTTATTCTCAAGTCAAAGTCTTTGTAGGGTAATTCTAACATATATTATTTTTAGGTTGGACTTAAAACATATTTGCTTTACTCCAGGTTCAGCCTTGATGTTTTTCATAAATCACTTCCACCTGAAAGCTTCCTTAAGGGCAATAAAATCATAAGCTAATGCAAATCTGCTTTGGATAACTTGTCAGTCAGGCATTTACAGCAGACAAGTCTTACACAGAAGTGTGAAACGAGAAAAATTATGGATAACCAGAGCTTGATTCCAATAACAGTACACATTTCCCAACTGTGTCATCAGGCTGTACCCCAAGTGGCTTCCCATGACAAACTCCTGCCACATGTGTTTCGAAAAGTACGAAAAACGGTGTTTGTAGAGACAGAGCTTTTGCAAAAGGAACTACTTCAGGACAGCAACTTCCACAATTTGCAGGATTGTGAGGTGGCAAGAGCAAAGATCTATGGTAAAAGTGCATCTGGGAAATGCCTGCATGCACGGCCTTCAGAATTTCATAGAGAGGAAAGCAAGAGGTGAGAGGATGAGCATTTCCCACAAGTAAACCAAGATCCAGCTAAGGGACAGGAACTGGTACAAAGCAACAGAGGAACACCAAAGGAGACTTTCCATCCTTTGTTGGATGCAAGGGGAAACAGTGACCAAGGATGAGGAAAAGACACATTCTAGCCCATCTTTTACTCATTTATTACATTTGGAAGAACACACCAAAAGGTATATAATTATTGAAGGGACAATTTTGGTGATAATCTAAATCTATGAACTTAAATGTTAACAGAGAGAAAGAAAAATTATCTATATTTATGAACATCTTCGTTTAGAACAACATTTGGTAACTGATATTGCCTTTTGTCATCTTAGTGACATCCCTTCAAAAACACAGGATACATCTCTCAAGGATCCATGCTTGTATGGAATATTGAGACACCAGTCAGTGGCTAATCCTTAGAAGATACCATTCCTGTTTAATGTCATTTATCAGAATGGTACAGCCAACTGGCAAAGAAATGTGAGTCTGATTACAGATATTCCTGTTCTACTGTCAGTTATCAAGGTCAGTTTTATTCCCTACTTTATATGTTTATGCTGACATGAATAAGCAATGCATTCTAGTATACCAGTAATTTAACCTTTTTCCTCCCTCCTTAAGCAAATGATTTTAATACATAATTACAAGTAAACACTTAATGTTTGCTTAGAGCATAAACAGTTTAAATACACAGTTAAAATGCTGGATATTTTTATGTTAGATACTTCTTATATCACAAAAAAAGTAAAAATTTGATTTCTTAATCCATTTATATGCTATTTGAAGAGACAATTTTCCTCTAGCATTTGTTCACATGGCATGGTTTAAATAAGCACAAAACCTGCTGTAATCAGTGTAAAACAGCTCAAAATAATGATCTGCCTGTGTGTAGCTAAATAGAATTAAGTAAGCACTGGACTATATCAGCATGTGCCCTGTGCTTGTGATTTGACCAAGACTTCCCCAAGACCTCTGACACTCAGTTCAGGATCCCCCAGGATCCTCCCCTGTGAGTCTTCATGAACACTCAATGCCAAAATATCCAAACCAAAACACAGCCAGGTATTTAACTGCCTAGACTGCATGGAGAAATGTAGCTCTGCTTTGCATGCTGAGCTACTCTATGAAATTGAGCTAAATAAACTATTCAACATCTGATTTACCATCCTACCCACCTCAAAGATGAGAACAAGCAACTATAATTCAACTTAAATTCACTTTAAAACCCTGAGTTCTAAAATCCTCCTCCTGATTTCAACATTGCACTGGCTGTGTTCTCAGTGGTGATAAACCAGAACATCACAATGCAGGATTTGAACCCATTGATGGTGCTGCACCCACTGATGGTGCTGCTCCTACCTTGGCAGGTGGAACATCCAGGCTCTTTGCCATGGGCAGGCTGGGCCAGAACACCACGTTCTTGTAGCTTTTTGTGGACACCAACACTTATAAACAAACCTGAATTGGTTGAGAGGAGTTATATTGCAGGCAAGAATGCAGGATATTATGATTGGTTACTCTAATTTGTATTTCCTTTAAAAAGCTACAGATTGTCCCCAGTAACCTGTACAGCTCAGCCTGCTTTGAACTGCTAAGTATCACCATGCCTAATATCAGGTTTATTAAACCACAAAGTTCTGATGTTCCCTGCATCCATGTGGTGTTTCAATGCCCAAGGATCTATTACTAGATCTGACAGCAAAAAGGGAGCTTTTCTTTCCTTTCTGTAGAATATCTAGTGACCATTTTGAGGTCTTTTTGCATGCAAAGCTGATCATCCAGGAATCTTTTCCCCTGCAGCCATGCTTCAGGTCTTTTCCCTCCTTCTGCCTTCCTTTTATCTACAATACAGCCCTTGTTCTCAGAATGCTTGCTCCTCACTGCAAGTGCCTGAAAAGCGATGGGAATGCTAAGTGCCATGTGAGATCATCTTGAATAAGACTGAACCTGAAAGCTCTTCAGAAATTCAGACTTACTGTTGTAGGAAAAGAATATGAAATGTGTCAGGCCCAGCTACTCTGACCACTCACTTATGCTAATGGACTTTGATGGGAGCTTCTCTCATCAACAGTTTTTAATGCCTCTTCAGAGTGTTTCAGATTCTTAATAGGCCTAATAGTGTGGGGAACTGAAAGATAGCCAGAGATGAATTATGCTTTCACTGTAACATTATCCTGTCATTCTCTCATTGTTCAAACTTGAAATCAGAACCTTGGGTTAGGGTGACCTCGAATGCACATCAGAACCTGAGCCTTTTAGCTTTCATTACAACTTCCTTTATTCTGCCCACACAATTTACTCTAAAATCTCATCTGTAAGAGAACAGGAATTAGACTTGATTGGGAATAGGACTAGCCACAGCCATGTTGACTAGAATGAATAGCATTTAATGAAGGAAAGCCATTCACCCAGTGTTGTCCCAGAGCAAAGTAGTGACTGTCTCAATAAAACACTGAAATAGATCCCAATACAGTTGGTTTGTGCTGCCCCAGTTTTCCAAAGATACATTGACATATAAGCAAAATACAGAATGTGAGAGACTTCTCAAAAAGCTCTTTCCTCAAACAATTTCACTGATGAAAAGAAGAATCGGAGCAGTCACAAATGATACAACACTTATCAGCATTTACAAACCAGTAGAAATAGAAGCTGACAAAGAATATAATCCCACTGGCAAGTGCAATCATGCAGTGAAATCACACAAAGAAGAAAAAGACTTTTACACCCATGCCAGTCCTGAGCCTACAGCAGGGCTTTTTGGAGAAATGAGCTAAGCAAGAAGCTCCAGAGGGTTTTCAGAACAATCTGTGCACTCCTTTAAAGAAGCAAGGCCGTTGATACCAAGCACAAGAAAAATAGAGCATCAAGGATCCTCATCTAAAGCTGTTCTTTCTCACTTTGGTAGTACAACACTACAAGTTGGTTCAGTAAATCCATAATTGTTATTTTCCCAGGAAAGCAAAGAGAAGAGAAGTTGGCTTTATAAGAGTTGCATTCCAAGAGTCATAGGTAATTAGCAGAGAACTGTCAGAATAATTTTGGCAAGCCCAGGCAATAATGACTCATAACTTTTTTAGCCAAGGAACTTTCTATACCTCTCTCATCCCTCCTTTCTGTTACATTGTGCAGCCTCCAACTTTCCACTGTCACCTGCAGTTGACACAGTTTCATGTGTTTGGAGTCCACAAATCAATCAAAAGGGGTAAATCTATAAAAAACCCAAACCCTTATTCCTAGCACCTGTGGGTCCTTGCTAAGCAGGATGTTCTCAGTGTGAGACCCAAGGACAGGATGCATCCATTCAAAGTTTCCTTGCTGACCTCTAGCATCACATTAATATCCAGGGAGTCAAGCCCTCCAATAAGGCAGAACATTTTTGGATCCAACTAACCCACTCCTTATTTTAGGAACTCCTTTCTGGAGATAAGCAAAGGCCTATAAAATAGATCACATTACAAAAGGTAAAAAATTTGAGGTTTCATTCTGATTTTGAAATTAACTTTCAAAAAATTGTTTCTTGTAACTATATTTCACACCTGTGACAATTGTACTCTGCAGACATGCAAGGGTTAATTGGTTATAATCCCCCTTGAAAAATGTAAAAAAGCTACGTAAGTACTAAATGCCATAAATTTCTCCAATAATGAATTGGCATAATTCCTAGACTTGATTACAACTTGTCCAAAAACTATGCATAATGCATATCATACACAGAAAGGTCCATCATCCATTATACATGACCTTGAGCAGCCTGGAGAATGGGTATTAGCCTAAGTAATCCACTCAGTATTTTGCTCTCTCCAGAATTAATAGATTGTAAAATATGTATCTTTTTGTTCTCCCCTACCTTTGCTTGCACTTAGCATGGTAATAAAAGTTGTTTCTTTAATATATGAATTATGGATTATATATGAGTATGAACTGTGAAAGGCTCCCATGCAGCAAGACTAAATTGGCTTTCATTCAGTTTAGACAAAATGCAAAAGCAGTTAATAACACAAGTAATAATAGTGTTCTGATTATATAAGTTCTACTTCAATAGTAGGTAACAACACAGCTTGAGAAAACCTTCTAGGAGTCAACAAGTTACCACATGATTGGGCATTATTCCCACATTTGCAAGGAGCAGAAAAAAAGGATGAAGTGAATTAATTGCCCAAAATGAAATAAAGGGCCAGACAGAGCTAGAAACATGCTCAGTCTCATAATTTGCTGGTTAGAAGTTACATCTCCAGCTCTTATCAAAAGGATTTCCTTTCTGATACAGCTATTGCTGTATCTTGTCATTTGTCAAGAATTAACATCTCCACAATGGTCACATGGAGAGACAGCTCTGAAGGAAGTAGGTATTAATTATTAATATTAAAACTTCATGGAAGAGCAGCAAACAAGACAAAACACACCAGAATGAGTTTGCAACAGGAACACAAATGTTTGTGGAAAGAAGTCTTTAGCAGTAAGCTCCCTAGACTATCAAGGCCAATTAAAAAATAACAACTCTGGAAGAAAGGAAGCATAGTCGTGGAAGCTCTGATTTTATTTCACTTGCATGATAACACAAGAAAACCTGGTGACTCAATCATGCACAGCCACCTGGGTTTATAACTACAGACAACAAGGGCTCTGGCTGCTGGGAGGGACTCTGTTTCTACAATAAGACCATAAACATTTTTGGAGCTACACAGGAGCAATATCCTGCTACAAACTTAAATTTCTCTTCTTGGGCAGCTATCACTGGCAGGAAATTTTGGGGGTTGATTTTCTTGACTTTGCTTCACCTCTGGATACTTCCCATGAGTTTTCTAGGACCCTCATTCACACCACTAGTAAAAAAACATCACAGAGGCACAGAAGGCTCTTGTCTTTGCCACTGCAACTTAATATCTCCTGAATTTCCGGCATCCTGAGTGCTGGAAAGGAAGAACAGGACACAGGAATCCTCCCATCCTTACATTTCCACACCCCCCACACACACCTGCCCGTTTGCTGTCCTGTCAGGAAAAATGGGCTAGAAAGGAACCTGAGCACCGCCTAAATTTCCCTGCTCCCCTCGGTTTGTATCTGTAGTTCACAGCTGCTAAATGCTCAGCCTCAGAGGGGCAAACCTTAAGAGCAGGAATTATTTAGGCTTATCTTTCTCAGACCTTTTCTCTTGCTAAATTTCAGCTGGACTGGTGCTCCCAGCAGGGTTTGAGTCTGCAGCTGTTGGCAGAGCAAACACCACTCCAGCCTAACTGCTGTGCTGAGGGGAATGTTCATCCCAAGTGCCACCCCAAGTGTCCAGAACATCTTCCACAGACAGGAGCAGCACCTCTCCCAATACACTGCAGCCTGAGCTGGGTCCTGCTGGTGCCACAACGGCAATTAATCCTTCATGAGTATTTGCTCCTTGGCTTCTCTGAGGAGTCCCAAAACAATTCAGGTAGTGCCAACTACACAGCTCCTTTGGGATGTGCCTCTTGTCAGCTATGAGAATGGATTTGAGCCTCACTATTTTCAGGGAATACTATCAAATAATACTTTAATTTGCTCACAGCTTGCATCTCAGCTCAAATGAGAGCAAAGAGGAGCAGCTGAGTCACTCAGATTGCCCTGATCTCTGCATCAGAACTGCTTATAAATCCCAGCTTAACAGGCATCTGGTGAAAACTTGGCAGACAACTCTGCCCAGTGGCAAAAAAAAAAGTATTTAATCCTTGGAAAATTTGCAGTCTCAAGACAGCTGACCAATGAATACATAGCTGCTTTTCCCAAATATGCAATTTGTTGGCAGTCTCCAAAGGGTTAAGGGCTAGATTTAATTGCTAATAAAGTTGAATAAAATATTCTCAAAGGAATTAATGGGAATTGTTTCAGGCTCCAAACTCAGCTAAACCAGTTTTTAATTAAGCCATATTTAATAAATAACATCTAAAACAACTGTGCTGCTTTCTTAAAACTTACTAAGGAAAAGTCGATTCTCAAAATTTTTTTTGCAGGCTTGCTGATTGCAACATAGAGGAGGTTGGACAGTAGAATACAACATCAATTTCAATTGAGTTAGGCTAGGTTTACAGCAGATGAGAATATTTGAATATTTTATAACACTATGAGCAGACCTCAATGCAGTAATGCAAGAGGTTCTTCCTTATACACAGACTTCCCTGTTGGTACATTTTCCAATCCAGCATGGAGAGGCTTTTGAGCACTTGGATCTGGGACTCTGTTCTGTTTGTGCAGGACCTGGCAGAGTGCAGCCCCAATGTGTATTCCAGTAATACAAACCCAAGGGATTTACTTACATTTCACACATCTTCATGTCACAAAGCAGATGCTTCTCCTGTCATGTGCCAAGGGTTGCATTCAATATCCTTCTGATTCAGCATGTATGAGAGGCAGCAGAGACCTTCCCGGCAAACCATATGGCACTTTATTAATAAAGTTGTGTACTTTGAGATGTACTGCCTGAGAACATGTTTGTCAAACAATTGTGTGGTCTACAAACACAAGATAGTCTTAATATGGTGGGAAGTGTGGATAAAATGCAGCCAGGCTCCAGCTCCCTCCCTGGCTCCACCAGCACAGTGCCACTGAAATGAGCCATTCAGCCTATCCAATACCTGTATCACCAGGCAGGTGTGCCAATTCCAACCCAGCCTAATCCTCTCACCCTGCTCATCCCCACTGCTATCAGTCATGAGTCACTGCCACTCTGAGCTCCCCTCCAGCCTCTCTGACTGTGACAATCCCTGAAGAAAACAGGATCGTCATCCTGGAAGACAATGTGCTCCCCAGGCCATGTAAGCTGCTGCCACCAACAGGGTAGCTAATTAACATATTTAACTGCACTAATGATCTAAGCAGCTCATTAGTGCAACGACAACAATGGTTTGTGTACACTAAATACTCGTAAAGCCAAGTTCTGCCGGTACTGCTGGTATAATGACAACGTGCAAGGAGCAAGCACAATGGAATCCCAGGGATCTTCTTGATTTTGATTTTCTGCCTGTTTACACAGGTCCTTGATGTCAGGGCCTAAAGTATCTCCCTCCCTGCTAAGCTTGCAAAGGCTGCCCAGTGAATAAAGCTGGGAGCTGCCTCAACAGCTCTGCTAAGTTATTTTGGGGAGGGATTCCCCCCTCCCTGCACTGCTCCCTTCTAAGCTGAGGTTTTCATCCTCATCCCCTGCCAAGGGTCTGTCTCAGCTGTGTCACACAGCCAGGCCCATTCCTGGCTGTGGAGCCCCCAGATCCAAACCTTGATCCAGACTGACATCCCAGCTGACCATGGCCTGTCCCCAGAGGGACCTGATGTCCTCAGAGGCAGTGGGACAGGGCCTGGCTGACAAGGAACACCCAGAGCCTGCAGCTCCTGGTTCCCCAGCCAGCCATGAACCCTCATTGCATCTTGACATGTAGATTTAATAACTCTTTGAGAACTTATATAGACACATTTCCTAAATGTCTCAGAAAATAACCTCAAAGTAAGAAAACTAAAAAGCACCCTACACAGACATGCATAGTTACCGAGGGGGCAAGGTCATGTACCTCTTAATTGGGATTTTGAACCTCAAGAATCAAACAGTAGCTCAATTGCTACTCTTAATACATCCAACTAGAAAATTAAAATTTATTTCCTATCACAATAAACCCATGGGGACTAGGCTTGTTTCCAGTTGAAACCTATTGTGACTTGCAGTCAAAACATGACATCCACTCCATCAAGCATCTGAACAGCAGACAGGAACATTTCTATTCTAAAGAAAGTCATCTATTCCATCAGCTTTAGTTGTGTGGGCAAGGCACTCTAAAATAGCTGCTCTTCCCGGTGCAATGGGGTCACAGCAGAGTTTTTCAGAATGAACAGCACTATAATGGGGCCATTTCTGTTCGCCTTTCTAACAGAAAGTGTTTCTCAAAACACATTCTGTACAAGAAAAGTCAAGCAGTTCTTTACTCAGTGCCAATAGTAATTTTTCTCCTGCTCACACATTTAGGCAGTTTGCTTGCAACCTTTCCAAATGATTTCTGCTCCAGGAAGAATAGTGGATATTTGGTGCTCTTTTATCACAGAAGAGCCAGGAAAGCATAATTTAAAGGAGGGGTCAACAGTGGAGAGTATCACAGAAGCTGCAGGCTTTGTAAATAGTGTCTAAGGGACTGCCTACCACTGCTGAAATGCACTCTAATTCACTTCAAAAACTGAGTGCTCATTCCACCCCTAAGCAGTCAAGATCCTCACAGCCCAGCTCAGTTTCTCTTCCTGCATTGGTTCTGCTGACACAGTGCAGGATTTGATGACAAGCACCTCACAGCACCCAGTGAGGGAGTTTGCTCAAGGGCCCCGCTTTTCCAACTCTGCACTTCCTGACAGCAGTGGATGGCTGAGACACCAGTTCTCCAGAGGGCCCAGGTTATCCCAACACTGCTCCCTGCTGCCTCTGCACAGGGACCTCTGTTTGGATCACTGTCAGTGCCTGCGTAAGTCAGCCACGAGCCTTTGCCCCTTCAGATACCACAGCCATTTCAGATTAGGTATTTTTCAGTGGCAATCCAGTTAAAGTCAGCTTGGCAAGTCCTGTTTTATAGCAGCGATCCTCCTGAAATCACAGAGGATCTATCACTGAATCATGTACAGGCATCCATTTGATTTTACCATCACCTCCACTGAAACTCATGGAAAGGTCTCCCTGAGGCTCAACAAGTACTGAATGTCCTGTCACCTCAGCTCTGTTACAGATCTGAACACACAGAGGTGAAAGCTGTGCTGTCAAAATCACCATGGATACCAGAGGAGGAATGCAAATACCTCAGCTCCTGGGCCATCACACCACCATCCACAATGAAACTGGGACTGTCCCGGATGCAGTATCTAGGGATGTTCCAGGTACAATACATAAGCACCATGTAAAAGCCAATCAGTGGTGCTAGAAATAGGCCCAGAAGATTCATATCAACACTTTGAAATCCACCAGGCAGCAGCCACATATTGATTGTCTTAAGTACTATCAAGTACAGAAGAAAAGTTCCAGAGTGACATAACAAATGAAAAAATGGGGCCTCAACATGGACAGAACCAGCAACACTTTCCACAGTACTGTTTGCACTAAAGGCTCATTAAAAAGGGAAGAAAAAAAAGTTTGTCAGACTTAATGTGAGAGCACCTTCAAAGTGGATATCTTAGAGGAAAAAAAAATTAAGAGCATTTGAGGCAGTCTCAGAGCAGGCACCAGGAATTGTATAACTACAATGCTATAACTATACAATGCTATAACTAGCATCAGACTTTTCATCAGTTGGGAATTCCTTCAATTCCAAATGGATGATGTTAAAGTTTAGATAACCATTAATTCAAATACTACCAATTCATCCTCTGTATTTTTATCTAACTCATCTTGAGAGCAGTCCATGAATAATGTCATGCTAGGGTGGCTTCATACAGGTTTTTCACAGAATACATTTAGATTGCTCTGGAACACCTATTCTCCCCCTCAGAGACATATGGAAGATAAGCAATTTTATGAAAAAATTCTAAAAGGCAATCTTTTTGCATGTCAAAATCTTCGAGATCTTAAATCATATGAAATTAATTGCATGCAAAAGCCTAGCAATTCCAAGATTCAGCTCACCCTCCTTGTATACAGCTGATTTTTGTCCCATCCAAGGTTGTTGGGAAATTACTTTGAAGTCTGCTGCTAATACTTCAGTTGAGATTTTAGGATTTGAGGCTGGGAAGTAAATATATCTTTGAAGCTTGATGTATCAGGCATGAAGGCTTGAATCACCAAGTGATTAACTTGGTCCATCAAAACAGCCCTGAGCCCACACACTGAGCTTTTCAATTTGTGGAATGGAAAAGTCAAAATAGGAAAAAATACTTGACACAGAGAAATAATTGGTAATACACTGACAGCACAAAACTTTGAGCCCATGCACCTCTCTGTAATTCACAATAGAGGACTGTGAGCTGGGTTAATAGTTAGGTCCTGAGAGTGAAGACTGAGAGAAGCCAAACTAAAATATGCCCCAGCCTAGGGACAGGTGTGTTGGAAAAGTCAGGCAAAGCATCTGTGGTGGTGGTTCATCTGCCAGGACCTCACAATAGCAACTGCACTGTCATTCAGCAGTTCTGAGCTTCCAAGAGGAAATTTTAAGGGAAAAGGGCAGCAAAGAGGATAAGAAGGATTAATTTAAAATGTACATTTTATCTTTTTACTCAGAAACCCAATGTTCAAACAATAACATCTCTGCTTAAGAGATAAAGGTGAAGCTGCAGAGAAGAGCCAAAATCCATTAGTACAATGAGTGCTTCCAATTTTAGCAGTGACAGGCAGAGCCCTTCCATACAGAGGTTAGCTAAATAGTTATTTTAAGGACTCACTGTCCTTAGTGGAAAATTAATAGAGCATGTGTCAAAAGCCTTTCATGACTTCAAAAATTAGAACAGTCTGTCTCCACTGGGTATCAGTTCTGCATAGAGAGCCTTCACCTACTGAAATGTAGAGTGGGAAGTTTATTCAGCACCTGGAAATTAGCACAGCTGTCCTGGAATCATAACATCCACATATCTCACTCACACATTGCACTTGAGGAGTACACTGCCTGCCTAAACACCATGCCTCTGCTCAGGCCACTGACATTCCCAGCAGCAGAAAGTCAGAAATACAGCCACTTAGAGAATCACCACACACTTTGGAAACCTCCCTTGCTGGAGAAGGCACAGGCAGTTATTGAATCTGCAGAAGAAACAGGGGAGAAAGGGAACAGTGTGCACATATGCCAAATTTTAAGTTAAAAGCAAACTCCCAAAACTGAAGTTCCTCACACTGGAGGGACTGAAAATTTTGCTACCCTTTTGGGGCAATCAGGTGTATTTGAAGGTAAAACCAGGCTTATAACGTGCATGGCTCAGAGGAACACTTCTACATATCATCTGTCTGCTTCTACATAGCATCTGACTCCTGCAAGAAGATGAAAAAACTTGTCTGGGTGTTTCTTAAGGAATCTTTCATTTATTTTTTGCATCATCTCCACAATAATCTATAGTTTTGATATGCTAATAGTAAACTATTGTTGGCATAATTAATTTAACTGTTGTTGAAAGTGTATTGCACAAGAAAGGGACATTTTATATATGATAAATGTCTGGCTATTCATGTCCAAATGCCAGCATTACATAGAGCTGCACTTCAAACTTCATTTTGGTGTGATTATGCAAGCAATTTATTCCTGAAACAACAAAACCCGCACAACCCCCACTTTTTAAAAGTAAGCCTCAAGAAATTGGTTTGAAAGCTAACTTTGAAACCAGTTTTATAATTAATTTGAATTGAATTTCCAATTAGCAGCTAAAAAATTTCATCTAAATGGCATTATGCTAAATGTGATCGCTATTCCCTTTTCTAGTGGCAGAGAGCTCGTGACTATACAGTAAGTGAGAGATCCAAAGGCTGTAGAGTGCTGTAAAACGGATCCTGAAGGAAAATAGCTTACTGTGGATGTGGAAACAAGAGACTTTTTTCTTTTTCTCCCCCCACGGAACAGCAGTAGCTCTGCACCCAGGGGCTGCTCTGCACTTTCACTCCTAAATCAAAAAACCCAGGCTGGATGAACACATTATGAAATTGCTTGATACCGAGGAATGGCACATACATTCCTTGGGATCTTAAAATAATCTCCCAAGGGAACATTGTGGTTCTTCTTTGAGGCTCAAGAGTACACGAATGCCAAATAAAATTTCCATGTACTGACTAATCCAGTAGCTATCCATCATTCCACCGGCCTGCTTCCAGTTCTAATTCCCTTTGTTGCTTTCTTGGCCTGCTTGAACCACTTATTGTCCTTTGGGTTTGCTACATACACATCACTGGGAACAGGTTTTCCTTCTGGGAAGCTCCCACTAAAAGACATCTTTCAGTGGCCTCTCTTCCCTTCATGCACACAGAGCTGCCTTGCCTGCAATGCTTTCAGCCTGTGCTGTTCTGAGCATTTAGGTCCAATGCTGAACTGCATTTTTCTGTGTGTAGCTGGGAGCAGGTGAGATATAAGAAATCCTAATTGTTATTCATACTCATGGAATCAACATTCTCCTATTTCTAGGTATGATAGTATTTCAACTCCAACTGCAGTGGCCTAAGGAGTTAAAGTCCACACTATCACAAAAACCACTGAACAGTGTCACTACCCAGAAGTAGCAGAGCTGCTGGGACTCATGAGCTGGGAGAAAACCCACCAGAAGGTAATTTTTTCAAGGAAAAGCCAGGTCTTTAACTGAAACCTTTCATGGAGACTTTTTGGCAGAAATGTCAGTTTCTGAATAAGCACTGAATGCCTGAAGCATGATAATTATTAGCCTAAAATAAAAATACAAGAGAAAATTCCCCTACACACCTTTGATTATGTAAAAGACCAGGGAGAAATGACTTTGAGGCACTTTGATGACAATTCATAGCTGAAATATCATCTAGGGATGAAATGCTTTTATCAGACCTCAGCTTCCCTTGTGAAGATAGGCCTAATTTACTGACCTTCAAAGCACTAATTTCAATCATTATAGTCTGAACCTGTACATTTTCTGTAAAGGAATTTTTAAACTTTGAGAAGTTCATCATTATCATCTCCACTTGAACCAAAGAAGCCCAATAAAATTCACTTTTGAGTTTCACACTACTTTATAATAATTCCATAATCTTCTTTTTGCAGGTCTATTTGATTACAAGTTCAAAGCTTTGAAAATCAGCATTTAAAACTTCAATCTTCACAGATTGCAGTTCACCTAAATATTCCCAATCTAAAACACTGGCAGGACTGTGGCCAACTTAGCAGAGCTGCAACTATGACCCACAGTTTATCAATGATATCCAAAATATTAAAATCTTTGGAAACTCATGCTAATGTAGCAATTGTTAAGAATTTAAACTGGTGTTTGTGGATACACAAACAGAAGGCAGCAATAAAAGCATCCAGAATATATTTCCTATTTAAAAACCACAATTCTGAGTCTCACCTGACCTTGAGCCCTCCTGCCTGCATTATCCTCATGCTCCACTCCTGGCTCCTCTTTCTCTCTGGTTCTTAAGATCTGTAGAACATTTAAAATTCATTCTCCTATTTCTCCCACACAAATCTCCAAAAGTATCTAATATCCAAAGAATTATATAAAATATAGTCCTATGTGCTCGGGGGGTGGGGGGGTGTTTTTTCTATACCAGTTGAGTCCTTTTCTCCTTCTCCTAAAATACATGGCAGTCTTGGCAGAAAGGAATTGGGATCAAATCCCCTAATTAAAAACAAGCATTTACTCACTTAGATTTGGCAAAAATACTTTGAAATTCCCATTTAAGTAACTGCTTTGTGCACATAACTAATATATTCACAGTTAAAATATAGCTTCCTAATTTCCACTGCCCTCCTGAAGATAGTGTGATCTATTAAAAAGAGCTATTGTTTCATCAGCAGGGCCTCTGATTGGACAGATTTGCATTTCTGGCTTTCATTTCTCCTTGCATGTTCAGAGGCAACATCCCTCTTTGCAATTTTTATTCATTTTTAAGTACTTATCCACAGTGTGTAATGCAGGAACTCGTTTTCATCAGCAAATCAAGCAGGACTGATAGAATATGCAAAAAGTAGACTAAAAGGAAAGAATTGGCATTTTTCAGCACCCCTTTCATTTCAACATCTGCACACAGTATTTCACTGGAGTGGATATTTCTCTTCTCTCCCATGAGCTCAGCACATCAGCATGACTATCAGTCCCAGATTGCTCATCTAGGAACACACCATGAAGGGAACTAGTGACTATTTGTCTTTGGTAACAACAAAAATTGGATCACTTGGAGCAATCTGGGATGAATTGTGCCATCCATTTCCAGGAGAGAAGCAGTAAAACACATTGCTTCTTCCAAAGAATTTCTAGTTGTCAGAAAATGTGGGATCTAACAATGTCATTCAGTAAATATGCTATTATATTTAGGCAAAAACTGACCATAATTTTTGGAGAAAGCCACTTTCAGGAAATGATGAATTTACACAGGATACTTTGAGCATTTGGATGTCAATAAAATAAAACAAAACATAGTTCTTCAAGTATTGAAATAAAGTTACTCTGTACCAAAACTTTTTAAAATAATTTCTTCTAGAGATATTTCAAGAACAATGAGAGCTGAATTATTATGATTCCCACAGAATCACAACTACTGAAAAAACATGATATGTATCTACCTTTAAAATGCTAGGTGGCCACATCATTGCTAATCAATAATACTATCTCCTAACAAAAAAAAAGATTCAAGTACAACAGCAAAACCCTGAGGAATGTAGAATTGTTCTCTTCTGTTTCAGAGGAAGCTTTTTATCAGTGCTCCTCCATCCATTTACAGCCAGGGAAGAAAACATCAGGGGATTTGTTCAGTGCCAGAAGGGAGCAGAGCCCTTCCTCCTCACACAGCTCCATGCACCCTGCCACACACCTGAGGCAATGCCAACTCAAAGCAAGCATCTCTCCAAGTAGTATCTCAGCAGAAACAGGCTAATTTTACCAGTTCTCTTCTTTTAAAATATGCACATGTGCTCCATTGTATGAGCTGACATTCAAAGCTGACTAAATTATGCAGTGATCTTAAGATATTTTCAGTAACACTTATTTTACAGCTGGAACGTGCCTGACAAGTAGCCTGCAGAAGCTTTACAGCTCAGAACTTATTGAAGTCTGCAGTATTTTTTTTATGTTTCCTTCTCCTTTGTGTCCTTGTGTAACAGACTCAAAGTCAACAGTGCTTGATTTAAAAATAAAATTGAAAATCCAAATTCACACAGGAAAACATCTGATTTCCCATGCTCAGCCTGATCACCTTTTCAAACCTGGCAAAGATCCTAATTCTCTTGGGTTTCAAGGAGATGCAGGATACAAAGTGCTCATTATTCACAGGGCATTTTAAAACCAGTTTATTCCCACAGGAATAATATCCACTCACCCACTCTTGGCCAGAGGGTGGAAGAGCAATTTGAAGGTCTGGCTACACCTATTCTCCCCACACCCCTGGCTGCTCACCTCAAAGGAAAAGAAACAGGCAGGAATGCATTTTCCATGCTTCCAGGCACATCATGGAAGGACCTGGTGGCACAGAGCAACACAGGCATTTTCAATCCTTCCAAAAAATATACAATAACTCGAATCTCAAGCTGTCACCATGCCTTGCACAATTCCTATGTCCTTTTTCAGCATTTGTCCTTCAATTTATTGCAATAAAAGTAATGCATTAAGAAGCAGTGTTTTGTCAAGAAAAGTCAAGACCACAGAACTGTTCCTTTAAAAGTAATTAGCAAAGTCCAAATTAATTTTAGCAAGAAAATCTGATCTTTAACCTGGTAGTTAATGGAGATGATTCCAGAAAGAGAGCTCATTTTTCATATAGCACAATGACAGATCTTGTTTCTATAAATGAGGTGAACAGGCTGATGCTGCCAAGTTTCAGCCAACATAGAGGCTCTGGTGTTAAACAGTCTAAGAAGCAATTTTATTTCCCATATTTATGTACAGCTGAATTTTCTCTTGGGCAGAGAACCACTGACTGTCAAAAGCTGTCACTTCCAAAATCCAGACGCAGCACATTTTGTTATATTTGATTTATTCCCCTTGTTTTCAAAACTAACTAAAAATGCTGCTGAAGAAGCAGGCAGATAATTTGGTTTGTGATATTAATAGTTTCACTTTGAATCCATTTTGTCATTTATAATACATACAAGGGCACAAGGTGAAAAGTTGATTGCTGCTGTAGAGGCAGCAAAAGAAATTCTAAATATGCATTGGAGCAACAGCCACCAAGTGTCCAGGACTGAGCTCAAATATATCCCAAGAGGAAAACAGCAGGTTAGTAGCACACTGTTCAGTTTTAGTAAGATTCTTACATTTCTTGTGGTTGAAGTAAAAAATTAACTGCAATTCAAGACGTACAAGAAGTATCCCTTAAAGTTCCAATTCCTCAAAACATATATGGATTTTAAAAAAGGCAAAGCAAGGAAAAAAGTGTCCAATATGAAAATTTAAGTCTCATGTAGGTAATGATACCGAGCCCTGAGTGCTTTGATGCCACTAAAAATGGGAATGTTAGAAACCAGTCCACTGCAATCAGTGAAGCTCTGTCAAGGTAAAATGTCTCTGAACTGAGTTCATCAAGCACTCAGCATGACAGATCATTCAAGTTTACACCTGTTCTACAGCAATTGTCTCTGGCCTGGAAAAGTCCCATTAAAGTAAATTGCAGAAGTGATTTCTGCCATAAGGAACTGGGGAAGAGAGGGAGAACAGGGGAGAGACATCAGTCAAGTACCCAATAAAGATATCATTGGGCTGCACATTTATCAAGTGACTTGAAATAAGTTTCACCACCACACACATTTCTCTTACTAAAGCAAAATCAAGGCAGGAAATTTCCCAACATTTAAAGAAACTCAAGTCACATCTCAGAATGCTTAGAATGATGCTGCATTTTCTAGAACTAATGGATCTTGAAAGTAGTTTAGCCCCATATTTGGGGGGTTTTATCCCTGAAGGTCAGTACACTTCAATTTGCACTTTCATGTGGGCATCCTGATCTTACATTTTTAATTGTTTCATGCTAAGCTGTCTGAATAAATTTTAAAACACTTTGTTCATCAAATATGAAATATCAAAATTATTTCTTTGCCTATTTCTCTTCAATATTCCTTCTAGACTCTCTTCCCTTTGCTACTCCCAAACAAAAGCAGAGTGCAAACTGTACCAAGCAAGTCAGGTAAAGGTGATAAGCCACATGAATAGTGAAAGGAAGCATTCACACAGATGATAATTCCCACTTCTTGCCACAGCCATGCAGAGATGGATGTAAAAAGGCTCTCTAGGCAACCTGGCCTTGAGAGGCTGCCTGAACTCTAGCAGTATCTCCAAACCACAATATGATTTGGAATGATGCCTAAAGTTCAGCATTCTGCCTCCAACCTATGACCCTTCCTTTTACAGTGAGGAAACCTCCATGGAGAGTCTTCCCTTGCCATCCCAGTTCCAGGCTTACAGTTTTCCCCCCTCCCACTTCTACTCTGGCAACATGGAAGAGGCAGAGCAGAAAAGCAGTGATCTCATTTTGAGCCTGTGCACTCCATTTATGCTGGTGACCTACCGCTTTGAGAGAAAAGCAAGTTGAGAAAATCATCTTTACTTTGTACACACAGTCAGAGAATGATGATCCCTCAGACTGATTATCTTCCCAAGGAACCTGGGTACTTATGCATTCCTGGAAAAAGTGAGCATTGAGTGCTGCCTTTCTAATCTGGTGGTGGTTTCCCCCCCACTCTACATTGATAGAAATATTTGCCATGGCATTAGCCCATACAGCTCTCAGTCCCTTCCATTAAGTGCAGAAATGGAAGTGTCAAGACAACTTATTACTATTTATCCTTGAAGCACTCTGTGCCTCTATCTGTCTCTCATTACAAGCTAAGGAAATGCATGAGTTGCCTGGCACCTGTACCTTGCAGAAAGTTGAATCTGTAAGGATACACCTTAAAATGCTACAAATAAACACAGGATGCTGCACACATTGGAAAAAACCCCATGCGTCACCTTCACATCAGAAAAGAGCTGAAGGAAAATGTAAAGTCTCTCTAGAAATATGGATATGGCTAAACAGATATTTAGAAGCAAACACTCCTAATGAAAGGAGAAAAAGCCAGCCACTACTTGCTGCTATAGACATGCCTCAAGTTAAAGAGACAGCTGCACATTTGGGAATAAAACCTTGGGAAGAGTAGAACAAGCAAGTTCTCAAAAGCCTGCAGTCCTGCTAAAGTGGAAGCACATGCAATGCTCACGTATAAACTTGCACCTCACAAGAGAGCTCACCTTCCCCCCAGGGATGTGGAGGTTTTGAAGCTGCAGCTGGACAGGGCCTTGAGGGTCTTGTCTCTCCTCCCTTTGCCATGACAGGCTGGAACACAGGATCTTCTGAGGCCCTTTCCAACCTCATCTCTCCTATGACTCAATTGCTAAAATAGTCCCTTCACTTTTTGTGAAACAGTATTTTTCCACAGTGACTTAAGGCTTGATTGTCACCAAGACATTTCAATGCTAGTGTTGCTTTCCCTGTCTTTTTTTTTTTTTTTAAGAAAAATTGAGAAGGCCTTCAGAGTTCCCAAGACTTCAACAAAACTGCTGTTCAGGCTCTGCAGCAACAAGAAAACCAAGCTCAGCCTGAAAACAGCATCACTACCAGGGTCAGGTGACTGATACCCTAAGGGAGGCAAAATCCACTTAGCAGGAGGTTCTATCTTAAGTTCACCACCCTGTAATCAGCTGTTGACAAACTGTTAATTGACCGGAGCTCAGCATCCACCAACACAACCAAGTGTTGAGGAGGACATGGATTGTCTAACTGGATGCATTCCCAATCTGTCATCACATTTGCAAAGGGTAAGTACACAACTGGTTCATCACACAAATGGAAATCACACCTGCTCCAAGCTGTCATTAACATACTACAGTGCCAGCTACGCAGAGGGGTAGGAAATACATGGAGAGCAAGAATTTACTTCCACTTCATCAATCATCAGCCCAGCTTCCACCACAGCTAGTGGAGCAGCACTTGGTCTACAAAATACTAAAAGAGAGGAAGGAAAAAAAAGAAGTTCACTGGTTCTTACAGTAAACACTATATCTAAGAGGCCACAGATCTTCAGCAAAAGTTGGAGCTACTTTTGTAATACAAAGCACAATTCAATTCTGGAACCTGCTGCTAAAGGATCCAAGAACTATGAACACGTTCAAAGATACATAAATTTACACAAGCCCATTGCTGATAATTAAATTAAATGCTCCAGATACCCCTATTGGTGCCAAGTGTTTCTAACTTAAAAAAATACTACACACAGCCCTAACCTGTAGCCTTTCCTCAGGAAATTGTTATTAACCTGTGTTGAGACAGAACCCTTAGTTTGACAGAAATTTGTCTGATCCAGCCTTCCAGTTCCTATATTGAAGTTTAGTCAAGTGAGAAAGAAGGGCCTGGTCTGACAGTCCAGACAAGGAACTAAGGGAAATTTCACAAACTCACTTAACCTTAGCAATTTTTTTTCTTTCAACTCCATTACTTCAGGATGAGTTGGCACAGGGTATTTTGCTATAATTCTTAATTAGAACAGCAATAATATTAACATTCCTCACTAGAGTATTCTGATGCACAGGTGTTTTCTAAGGCAGTCACCTCTACAAAGCACTAGTGACCAGTAGGAATAAAGGGAAGATATTGGGAAAATCAGCTTATGTTTAGTGCCATACAGTTTATCAAGTACATCTAAACACAAAAGTAGAATTCAAAGAAAGCCAGAGTGTTTCCAACCAGCCTCCTGCCTTGGTCAGGGAAACCTTTCCAAATAAAAAAGTAGACTGCAAAATTCCTACGAGCAAACACAACAATATAACATTCACACTTGTGTGAAGACTGGCCCATTGGAAATGGAAGAGCAGTAGGTATTTGCTGTGTCCAAATGAATAAAGCACCAAGGTTAAATGCAGACAACACAAGTGAGTTGTTAGAACAGTCCAGTGAAGGAAGCACATTTAACTCTGCTCTACTCACAGAAGCTTGAAGGCCTTGGGCTACATCAGTCAGTCTCTATTTGCATCAGCTCCACTACCTTTAGTGAGATATTCGAGACAACAATATATTTGGGGTGTGTGCACCGTACTTTGTATAAAAAGGCCTGCACAGACCTTTTTAAGCCTCTTAAAACCAGATGCTGCCAAAGAAACTGTTTGGTTTCCCCATTATCTTCATTAAACCCCCCCTAATGATACACTCCCCTGGATGCTTTGAGAAACCAACAACTGAAGTGAGACTCCAAAGCAATTCAAAGATAGCAAGACATATTGCCGACTGCTACAAAACAGCAAGATGCCCTGGCAGAAGGAAATATGATAGTTTTCCATCAGAAAGAAAGGAAAATTTTGACCTGAAGAAATATTTCTACTGGGCAGTTATCCATAAAAAGTAAAGTTACACATTCCCATTGTTTTCTTGTGCCTCATGAAAGCTCAGAAGTCCAAACATCCTCTCTAACTTCTTTTCTGCTTCTAGGTTGGATTTTAACAAACAATCTTTCAATTTCCTCAGAACAAAAGCAAGTTGACAGTTAAAGCTGTGAAAGCAGCATAGGAATCTTATTAAATATGCCAGGTTTGCTATGCTACCCTGCAGAAAAATACAAAGTGATGCTAATTACAATCCAACCATAAGCAGCTGGATGAATCCGATGAGCACTGAAACTGCAACACTTCCAAAAGCTTTAACTGCATCTGGCCTAGGTATACTAATACATTCCTTATCTGATTCTGCCAGGAACCTGCTGATAACAATCCACGGTAATCAGATACTTTGCAAATAGGTGTTTGAGCTGAATATGACACCTGTATTCATGCTTTCAGAACAAACATACAAGATGCACAAAAAGCTCTGGCTATTGACACCATTATACATCTCCCTTCTCTTGAATAATCAACCAATAATCTCCATTCCTCCACAGGCTGAGGATCAGTTCTTTCAGAAGATTAGTTTGGCATCCAGTAATCTGTTCCTCTGAACAGCCTACTCTGAGGTACAGAAGCCCACTCTCTAATCCTGTTGGTTCCAGTAACAGCAGCCTGTGACAAGCACACATCCCAGTTTAACAGGATGGAGCAGTTACCATCTGAGAAGCTTTCTCCCTTTGCTTAGGCCAACTAAACTAAAAAAATCCAACCAAACAACTTAGTGCAGAAAACTGCAAGTTGCCCACATTTAGAGATTTTTGAAGCAAGGGTAGATGCTTCTCAGTGTTAGTAAAGTATCAGAACAGCAAGTTTAAATTTTAAAGTTTCCACTCTCACCACCTGGAGTTTCACTCCCACCCTTGTCTATTCCTCCTCTCCTATCAGAGAGCAGCAAAGGCTTGAGCAGGGCTGAGGCAGGACCTGAGGAGAACCCCTACACAGACCTAACCAGAGCAATGCCCCACAGGAGATGAGCCAGTTACAAATAATAACCCTCATCACCTACCTCAAACACAGCAAGAGGATGAAGCAGGCACAGGGGCCACTTGGCTAAGAGATAAAACAGCAGGCAAAGTACTAAAGACACACATAAGGAACAACCAGAGACCAATACAACTCCAATAAGCTCGTGGGCCCCCAAGCTTGAGCTTAAATAGGGCCCAAGGACCTGTGGGGAAGGGTGTGGGCAGGGGGCCCAGGTGAAGCTGATCAGGAACAACAGAGCTGATTGGAGTTGATTGGAGTTGATTGGTGCTCTCAGGTGCAGCTGCTCTGGTACAGCTGCTCCTTTTTAAGCCACCTCTGCAGCATACTTTTTTTTTCTCTTTTCAGAGAAGGTTCTAGTTCTTACTTTGCTGAGAAACAGTGTTTAAAAGCTGTATGTGCTTTTACTAGAGACTCTTAGAAAATAGGAATACAGTGTAAAAACAGCCGATTGATGCTGTAGTAATCCTAAGGGTGGGGTTATATTTTCATTACAGTCCCCCACCTTGGTTTTGTTGTTGTTGGTTTTTTGTTTGTTTACTTGTTACTTATACTAAGGGATAGTGCTGAGCCCCAAAAGAAGTTATAGGTATAAAATCTGTAGTTCTTCTTAGGCAGAAGAAGTAACCAGTACCTTTTACCAGCCAAAAAAGTCATAATTGTCTGGCCTTTTGTTCACAGATTTTACTGGGAAATGCTGAACCACAAGCAACAGCAAAGTGTAGGCAGAAGAAAGACTTACAAAAATGTCTGTTACATTTCCAATGACAGCCCTCTGTTTTAGAGAATGACAGCAGAGATAATTTCTTAGGGTGTGGTGGGACTTGCCTGACTCTCTGCACATTCTTACGGCATTTTTCTTTTTTCTGCAACAGAAATCACATAGTTACATTTCAGAAATTGCTTGGAGGTTCAATAACTTTAAAATATTTTTTACTGTTCTCTAAACTGCAACAGAGTATTCTTTTCTTATACCTCAACGAGGCATTTAATTCAGCTTCTTTCCAAACATGTGAAAGGAGAACCAGGAGCGCTGTCAGAACCTGTGATTCAGCAGGATGTGTTTCTTGTGTAGGGATCTGTGTTTAAATCAAAGAGAAACTATAAATTTATTGTTATACACTAACAGTTTGCCAAAAGTACAATTCCCTATGAAGTCAAATTAGGAAGTAATCTTCCCCTGTCTTTCTGGCCAAAGCTCTGTCAGTTTTACAAATGTCAGTGTCTGCTCAGCCACTGAACGTGGCTTGTTTCAAGATGCTTTTGGCTTCAGGTTTACACTCCTAGTGGTTTTCTTTCACAAAGAAAACAGCATCTCCAAAACAGAAGCAAAATATCTCCCAGTGGAATTTGAGACATAAACAGAGAATGACATCATTGTCTTATGCTTCCCAACTTTTCCTATTCATTTATCATGGAAAAAGTCACAGAAATGGGATAACAAAATGTAAAATAGCAGCCTAAAGAATATCAATCACTTTCAGTACAGGGCTTTTTTGGAATAAGCCCTATAAAACTATGTATTTACATCCATTAGATTGTTACCATACATAATCCAGTTATTAGAACTGCTTTGCATTGTCCACTTGTGAGGCTGAACAGTACTTACCAGAAGGATGGCAAACGAGCCTCTGAGCACTTAGCAACTCTGACATGTTCCATATAAAGCCTGCTATTTCTAGATATCTGCTAATGCATTCTTTGGCAAAAGGGTAGCTCTGAAAGAAACTTTTAGATCAGCCCACATTTCAGATAAATGTGCATCCTCTACCATTTTCCTTTTCTTTGAAAAGAAGAATATCTCTACTTTGTGCCTGAGACCCTTGTGTTCTAGGGCTGGAGCACAAGTGCTCTGCTCAGGAACCCCACCCCCAGATCAAAATCAATCATTTTCCTTGTGGGGATCACCTTAATTATCAAACCATATGTCTGAAAGTTGCAATAGACTTAAATATTTATGGACACTCTGGAAGGTGCATTTAATTTGGGGTTGCTGATTGTATATGTGAAGATTTCTGTGGCCTTGGCAAACAAAAGACTAGAATTTCAGCTTCCTGGAAGTTTTCTTCCTGGAGAAGCCTTTTCTTTTTTTGCAGACAATTTGCATTTTAAAAGACTTCTGCTTTCAAGTGGCTCAGCAACAAGATACAATTTCTGCCCTGAACAATCTGCAGCCTGATCTAGCAGTGACTCCTCAAGCAAGACTCCTGCCAAACCCAACAGTTCTGCAGGAACAGGAATTGCCACAGCAGGCCAGTGACCACTGTCCTACTACCTGAAAGACAAGTGCCACCCCAGGTGACAAACAGCCTAAAAGGCTCTTTTGACAGCAGCAGTGTTTGGGCCTCTGGCAACTGTCAGCCCTAGCAGCAGCACAGGGAGCTCTGGGAATGTTCTGTGCCAGATGGAGCCTGGCCTGCAAGCAGTCGTCTGAGTGGCCCATTTTCCTTGGCACCTGTAGAGAGGCATTTGCTCACAAACAGCAGAGGGGACTCATAAATGCACCCTTGCCCAGGATTATTAAGCTCTACACCATTTCTTTTTGGAGCACAGCTATTTCTGCGACCACATAAATAAGTGTGACATGTAACCAATCTTTACATTCTATTTCATAGGAATTCTGCAGCCTGATAATAAAATCACCTTTGTTCAGCTGGCTCATCATTCACCTGGATTTTTGGTTATGAAAAAGATTTTTTCTGGACCAAGAATTTTGAACTCCACCTGCTTTATAGTGCAGTATAGAAAACTTTTTGGATTGACTCCAATTTTCATTCAAATAATTTATCATAAAATCACTCCACTGATTTTCATCTCTAATTGAAATTGTTCTTGTTCCTAAAATTCCAGGAACAACTTGAGATCATTGTCTCAAGAATAAACACCCTGAAATGTCTGTTGGACACCACTGATTCGAGATAAGTGTTGAGTTAAACTCAGTTCATATTGCATGCAATTCTTTCAAATAACTTATTTTCAACAGTCTCTGAGAAAGGGAGAGGGATGAGAATTACAGTGGCAAATCTACGGCACAATGTAGTTACATAATTGCATTTCTCACATTCAATGGGGATTTCAATAAGTTTCTCTGTACAGGTAGGTTTTTCCAGATTGCCTTGCAATGTCCTGTGCAGTTGTTTCCTTGTTTAAATGGTTGCCAGGGAAAAAGAAAAAAAGAAGCTGAGCATTACTTGTCCTTGGTCCACATCATGCACTGGTAAGTGGGAAAGGAACAGGAGATCTGGTTAAACAGGAGGTCCAGGATAAGGATTTTATATCTGTCTTGAAATACCTGGAAACAAACATTACTTTCCAAAACTTGAAAATTATTAGAGAAGACTGATTGCATAGGAGCCTCAGAAGACTGGAATAAATATCAAGACAGAATATCCATTAATAATTCAGATGGGAGGCAGAAATATTATTTTTCACTGCTTTCAGGTGAAGACATTTACTTAGTGTGGGAGAGAATGACTACAAACTCTGAAAAGGTAGTGTGGATACAGCAATATGTTGGAAAATATTATGTATATCCTGTTGCTTTCATCAGAAGTTGCTTAATTCAGCACAAATTCAGATTAATAAATAAGGATATTTGCAGAGGTTGGGATTTTTTGAAGCTTTACTTGAGAATTATATGCAAGTGGCATCTGGATTTATGGCTGTGCTGCACAATGTCTCTGAGATGCTTATCCAAAAACTGACTACAAGCAAGATTTTGGCTTATGACACAACAGCTTTCATTTTCTCAAACTTGCCATCCTGATAGGTGAACTTTTATTCTTTCTGCAGGAAGTTTTGATGTATTGCAGCTTTTCAAATCACAGCACCTATTCTGTGTGTTACAGAGTGCACAGCAGCTCCTCTGCCACAGGACATCTGTGAGCTTGGCCTGGATTTCCATGTGCACCTTTGCTTCGCTGCTGAGCTCCAGCAGCAGTCAGAGCAGCCTTAAAATGTGTTTGGCATTCCTGAAGAGGAACTGTGGCACTGCCTGGAATGGAAATAGCACTTGCTGTGTTCACAGGACCCAGGGCAGCTTTTGGATACACAATTCTTGTGCAGTCCCTGCTTGCAGGAAAAGGGTAAAAAGCTAGCCTGTCATTTCTTCTAAGTACAGCTAACAAGTAATTTGTAAGTTCACATATGAAGCTGTTTTGAGAATGAGAAGTTTCTTTAACACAACCATCTATTCTGAGGGTGAAAAATAAATGCACCTGTAACAACAAGGGATTTGTCCCATGAGAATCAGTAAAGAAATATGTAAACAACCCAAGAATAGATAGATTTGATGGACAAGTAAAATGCCTTTTGCTAACCAACAGAATAATTAACAAGAAAGCTATTAAGCAATTAAAAGTTGCCCTCGAGGTTTGTAAAAACTGTATAAAAGACAGCATGTGGCCATGATAAAGGGAGTCTTCTTTAAACTTTTACTCTGTCACTCTATGTGTTGTGACTGTCCCTACAATGACACCTGCTGAGAGCAACAGATCTTCATGTCTGCCTAACACAGGTTTATTCACTTCTTTAACACAACATGTGGCTGCCAGACAGGAGCTGAAAAAAAGGTTATTGTTGAAACAAGAAGTCACTGATGGTAAAAGCCATGTCTAAATAACACCCATGACATATCTAACAAGTCTTACTTGTGTGATTAAGGCCTGAATTTTGGATTCCTGTATTGCGTAAGGAAGAATAACTCTTCTTCCTTTAATAGAATTATTCCTGATTTAATTTGGGACCACAATGATCACTACTTTGTCAGTGAGAGGTTATGGTGTAAATCCTGCCCTGGTACATGCATGCCCTTCTCACAACTGACAGAAAACCAGAGGGAAACTGACCACAAGCAGTAACAGGTACAGGAACAGAATTTGGCCACAGCTGTTGGCACTAGATTTACTGCCTGATGAGCCTAGCCAGTTTGAGCTTACATCATAACCTAATAAAAACCTAATAATACCTTTCCATCTAACTCAGCCACATATATCAGGCTTTGGAGGTGTCAAGCCTAAAAAAAGAATTGTACTGCTGTCTTGAAGGTATTTTTATTGCTGAGAAAAACATATTGCAAGCAACAATTCCTTACACAGCAGTTCTTTCTTTTCCACTTTGGAAGAAAAAAGGTAAGAAAAATAAGCCAAAGCAATAAAAATCCACGTTTGATATCAGATCTGTCCAGATTTGATGCACTCAAACTTGAAAGCTTCTTCTCCTATGTCTTGTAAGATCTTTTAAATTCTGAAAAGGCTTGACAGGCAGAAAATGAACAGATGCACAGTAGAGGTGGGAGATGATCTTGTGGGAGGTCTCCCATGCCTTGTGCAAAGAGAAGGGTGTGGAGGCGTGCCTGCATGCTGGGGTGCTGTGTGGGGAGGGAGCCCCAGCATGCAGCTCTTTCCAGGGCTGGAGGTTACATAAGGCTTGGCAATGCTTTCCTCTCCCTCCCTTTGGAGAGAGGGAAGATGCCAACACAGAGGCTTTGCACGAGGGACAGGCTGTCCTGCAGGCTCCACACTTGTTCTTTCTGTGCCAGCTCCCCTGCTGAGCAGTCACCTTTCCAGAGGCCCTGAGCAGGCTGTTCCTCTTGCTCCCACGGGGGCATTTCTCCTTCCTGAACAAGGTGTGCTCTGGCATTATCCCTGCTCCCTGGAGCTTGTGGATACCCCTGGCTGCAGGAGTACACTGAGCACTGTTGTACTCTGGGGTGCTTCTGTTTCAGACTTTGGATGACAAACTCCACCTCTGGACATGCAGGCAAGGTGAAAAAGCAGATTTTTCAGTGTTATTCAATACTACAAGATCAAGAAGAGCCACTCAGGAGGGTAGGGAAGAACTGTTGGTGCACATCTACTTCCCTGTGTAAGAAGCATAAAAGTGAGAGGTGATTTTGGTTTTGATAATAAAATATATTTTTCATTGCTGAATACCCTTGATAACTTGTCCCCAAAACTTGGCAGGACCAGTTCTTCACATTTCTGGAGAACAGCAAAACTCTAAGTTAGTCAGAGATGTTTTGGAATATCACATTCAACTGGATATATTCTGGGGACAGAACCCTGTAAATATGATTTCCTCCTCTCATTGCATACCTACCTTTTGGTCAGTAGTTACTAGATTCACATTAGCTTGATGATTATGAACAAGAAAGCTCTTTATGTTTATTCTTTTAATATTGCAATGAATTCTTTAGTCTGATTTTTGAAGCACAGATATGAACATTCCTTGTCAAAAGTCAAAGTTTTGTCTAAAAGCTTTTGTTCATTTTTACTGAAATCAAAGGCAGAGCCATGGTGACTTCCCAACAGTTACAATGCTGTGTGTTTATTGATTTATCTGTTCTAAACTAAGCCATTCTCCTAAAACATAACAAGCTTTATTGTTAATAAATCCATGTTTGAATATGCATTGAATATGTATTTTTGGCCACATCTCATTTACTCTCTACTACATTATTTAAGTTCTAAACCTCTTTTAACATTCACATAGTGAAAAGTAGAAAAGTACATTGCAACTGTTATTTGTGTTGCATGTACAAATTTAAATTGGAAATATCAACACTGCTATTGTCTGTGTGATGATAGCCTCTTGTTTTCTAGTTTCACAACCAACCCATCAAGAACAAATTTGAAAAGTTTAGGGCCATAGTTCTGGAAATCCAATAGAGAACTGGAAAAAAATACGTAGTTGGTGATATCAAATGTATTTTAGGAAAATGAGGGTTGCAGTAATTTATTCTGCTCTAGGCAGTGTTATGAATCCGTCATGGCACACAGTGAGAGAGAGAAAACATTCAAGAATGCAGGAATACCTTTCCTTACCATGAGACACCCACACAAACTAATAACAGGACAACAGCCAATAAAGTAGAAAATAAACCTAATAGAAACCAAGTTACAGAAAGGATTTTCCAACTTCATCCTCTGTACCACACACCTAAAATCTCTTAAGTTTTTAACTCCCTCCTTTTTCCAGTAGAAAACCACACTATCAGAGGAGGCAAATTTTAGTTCAATGAACACAAAGACATAGAAGTGAGCGGGAAGGACCTTTTAAAAGTCATGTAGTTCAACCTCCCTATACAGAAAATAGTGGCAAAACAAAGCCCTGTCTTCCTCACACAGTTCAAGAGAAACAGTGAAATTACTGATGGGGAAGTCTAGGAAACAATGTGTTGTGGTGGTGTCCTGTGTGCAGAGCAAGGGCTGGTCACTCAGATAAATTATCATCCCAGCACAGAAATATTTTGTGAGCTGAATGTCACGGAACAAGAGAAAGACAGGTTGCCATCTTTCCCTTCAAGTAGCTTCACTTGTTCTTTCCATACTGTAGTTGAACTTTACATTTTATAATCACGATTAAAGCTAACAAACACAGACTAGATTTTTTTTTTAAATCAAATTCTGTCCAAAACTTACCTGGGGTTCATGGCTATGGTTCATGGTTCATGGCTTCTATCAACAGCTGTGGAAACCTAAAGTGACAGCTTGATTCCTGAAGCTTTTCTGTAACATCAGTGGGAGTATGGAAGCTGGAAAACTGTAGCTCTCCAGGTCTGTGCAGAGCCAACAGAGCAGCACACACAGAGTGTAAAAGTGGGAGCAGTACAGGTTAACAGAACCCCACTGAAACTAAACGAGAGAAAATTGTGTAAGGAACAGAGTAATTGAAGTCATCACAGGAGCAAGAGAAGGCCTGGCCCAGACACTCACTCTCTCTAACTGGCCCTCCTTGCTTTCTCTTCTTATCCATTTCCTCATGATGTTCCTAATCAGGTTCAAACGAGGTGTACCATCCCCATCTTGGCAAGCCTGACCTGCTTCACAGGGATTAGCAGCTCCATGACATGTCTCCCCTGGTTTAGGAACACTCTGTTCTCTTTCAGGAAGGAAACCAACTCTGCCTTCTTCCTGATCAGCACTTGCCTGAAACACAAACCTCCTCTGCGTTGAACGTGGCTAGAAATTGCTGATAAATTAGTTACAAAGTAAGTTTTTCTTTCCTTGTTCTTTGGAATTCACAGGAACACGCCCATTTATTTGGAGCCATCATTTTACATGTTGTTCCTTCCCAGCCCCTTCATTTGCATGTTCTTTAATGACACAGCTATAATTATTCACCACCCTGTACCACCACCAAATAAAATATTCCTCAGCCTTCCCTTTTGCACATCAGTTCTTTGTCACACAAACTCTCTTGATTTGGCTCCGCCAGATCTCAACCCTCTCTCTGCTTTGGCCAATCACTTTTTCTTTTTTCTCTAGAGAATCTATAGAAAGATTAGCATGTTTCTCTCAAGTTTTCCAAGTTCTTATCAGCAGCAGGAAAGAAAAAAAAGTCCTTTCTGTATTATCTTCTCACAAAGGAACTTCAGCCAAGTGTGTATCTTCTCAAATAATTTCTACTGCTGGTGGTTTTTTTGCTGTTCACTATATATCCCAGGTCTAAACATTGCTACACCATCCAATTTTACACTATCCATTTAGGAAGAGCAATAATAAATTAGAGAAAGTTGGGGGTTTTTTTTCTTTTATAAATCACAAAAGGATTAGAAAAATTGTAATACAGAGACTCTGAGTTCATGTATCACACGGAAAATATTACAAGAATCATGTTCTGAGAAGTTCTTACTTATTCAATCCACAGCTGGCATTAACTGCAGTGGCAAGATGGCTCAGAAAGTCAGGGATCTCTGCAGTGCTAGGAAGCTGTCAGCAAAACTCTTCTTTGGTAAGGGCAGGTACTGTTTGGATACCTGCTGAGGAGAGTATCACTGAGGCTTTGGGAGAGGTCTCATTACTCCTAAGAAGTAACAAAAGAGAAAAAAAAAATTCTGTCATGGTTCCATTTCTGCATAGTGAGAGTGGTACTAGGGGCATCTTCTGCTCCTGTGACCAAATATTAACCCTGGGTCTGTTTCAGTGACAATAAAGGTCAGACCAATACTTGAGCTTTAAGGAATGGTTTGATCAAGCCCAGAATCCTGTGGGGAAATATGGGAGTGATGTAAAGGAGCCTCATAAAATAAACTGGTAAAGTGCAACAAAATTCACAGGTGGTAGATGCTACTATTTCCTCTGCTGAGGGAGAAAAAAAAAAAAAAAAAAAAAAAGTGTTTTAAGTCCAACAGGACTTACCTGCATTGTGTTGCAGTAACTGTTAGAAAATTGTTCAGCACAAGTTACTTCCCTGACAAGATAATCTCCAGCCAAACAAAGATTTTCACAACAGACAAGGAGGCAGCCTAGACCTGTACAGTGATCTCTTCCAATTTTTTTTTCCTGGCTAATTTACCAGGTTAACTGAAGAAGTCGATTTTCTAAATTTTCATTAATTAAGAGTGCAGTCATTCCACTCAAGGGCAGGGCTGCTGTTCTGAGGGACCTGGACAAGCCAAAAGGATGGGGCTGATAGGAATCTCATTGAAGTCAAGGAAAACACAGCGTTATATGTCTGGGATGAGGTAAAGAATGCATTGGGATGGGTGGGCTGCCTGCCTGGGGCAGAGGTAGTGCCCAAAGACAGAAGGAGGAGCAATGGCCATGAACTAAAACACAAGAAGTTTCACCTCAACATGAGGAAGAAATTCTTTACGCTCAGGTTGACGCAGCACCGGAATAGGCAGCCTGGGAAGGTAATGGAGTATTCCTGTCTGAAGAGATTCCAAACCCACCTGGACGTGTTCCTGTGCCACCTGCTCTGGGTAACCCTGCCTTGGCAGGGGCCTTGGACTGAGGTCTGCTCCAACCCGAATTGTTCTGGGATTCTGTGAGTCCGCGACAGTCCCTAAGGACGGGGAACATTTGCTTCAACGCGATCCCGCAGAGCCGGTGCCTCACAGCACCCCAGTGAAGCCATGATCGTTTTTTAACCAGCCCTCACAACGCTGCGCCGCGACAGCGCCCAATTACAAGGTCGGTCAGAAAACCTGACCGAGCGCACTGCACACTGTGGCCGGAGCAGGTGCGCAGAGGCCCTGTTGGAGGAGAATT
>VZSR01000001.1:2490795-2681556 GCA_013398615.1 Brachypodius melanocephalos | reverse complement strand
GGAATGAGGGATATGGAATGAAGGACGTGGAGGTGTCCGAGCGAGCCCAGAGCAGGCCACCAAGTTGATCGGAGGAATGGAGCATCTCTCCTTCGAGGAAAGGTTGAGGGAATTTGGGTTGTGCATCCTGGAAAAAAGAAGGCTTTGGGTAACCTAAGTGGGCCTTTCACCTGAAGGGAATTTACAGGGGAGATGGGGAAAGACTATTTACAACAGCATGTCATGACAGACCAAGGAGGAGTTCAAATTGGGTTAAATTGGATATTGGAGAAGAAATTATTTGCAGTGGGAATGATGAGGCCTGTCACAGGTTGCCCAGAGAAGCTGTGGATGTGTTCAAGGCCAGGTTGAACGGGGCTTGGAGCAAGCTGGTCCAGAGAAAGGTGTCCCTGCCCATGGCATGGGGTTGACCCTAGATGGTCTTCAAGGTCCTCTTCCAACCCAAACCATTCAGTGATTCTGTGAAGCAGCTGTCCCTCAGGTTCTCATCTGAGTGTCCAAGGTTAAATGAGTCACTCTGAGAACAGTGTCCAGCACTGCTCCTTGCCCTGCTCACCTACCAAGGGGCTGGTGATGGGTTCTATGTGAGCTCCAAGAGGGCTGAATCCTGTAGGGAGTATTTAGCAGGAGTAGGCTTCCAAAGCAGTATTACATAATATCCCAGCCTTGACTTGAGCTCAGAGTTTTCATTCAAGGGAGATGCATCAGATTTCATTAACTTCTGACTGACTGTACTGTAGTGGTGGCTTTGCTTGTGACATGACACCCGTTTTTGAAATGCATGTGACTCTATTTTTGCTAAAGCCTCACTCACTTGCTTGTATTTAGAAGGAGGGAAAGGGGTTTGAGGGGTTTTTTAAAGATAGCAGTGAATAAAAAAGTAGTTTAAGTAGGCAGTACAGTCACGTGGTACCTGTGGGCCGTGCAGCTATAAAATAGGATTTTAGTGTGGTGTGTGTGCTACTCTGTGCAAGTGCTTGAGTTTAAAACAGTTTGAACATCTGAACTCGTGCTCCCTCCTAAACACTTAGCTAGTTACTTAAAGTTTTGGTTTGCTCTTTAATTTGATTTATCTCCAGTCTCTTCTTAGTGAGATGTCACTGCTCTTAGAACTTTAGTGCCCAGGATCCTACTGGACCCTGGTGTTAATCAGTGAATAGGTGGTAACAATCTTGATAGTCACCGAGGGATGCCAACTGTTGTGGTTGAGGATTTAGTATGGATTTTGTGTCTCTCTTCTTTTTTTTTGTGATCTAAAAGATGGAGGAAAAAATAAATTTGTTTTCTCCTGATCCAAGGTTATGTTTTAAATTGAAGTTTTTTCACTTGGGACGTCTTAGTCCAATGTGGAAGAAATTGTGTGAAAGTTACTGATTCATACACAGGTTGGTGAGTTTTAAGGAGAAGGATTGTTTATGGTGACTCAAAGTTTTTATTTCTTAAAGGAAATATTTAAATAAGTAGTGGTGCATGCCGCTGAAGAAGAAAAAAAGAGAGGAGCTGACTGAAGTCAGAAGTTGTTGGGATAGCAAACAATTAAAATCCTTTGGAAGCCTTTACTCCAATTGAAAAACTGGTCTTGGAGTGAGAGGTTGCTGACAATGGCAATGGTGGCAGGAGTTAGCTTTAGTGTTAGCTGGGCATGGGGCATGTTGCAGCATTGCTTAAATCAGACTAATTAATTTTATGCAGTGTTTAATGTGTGAAAGATCCTCGGGTCTCCACGCTATTTTCTGTGGTTCATTACTGGTGCTCTCTGCTTTTTTCCCGAGGAGGAACCTTTGTCTTTAATGAGGATGCAAACTCAATGCTGCTGGTGTGGAATTAGTGAGAGTTGGAGCTCTAGGGTTGATTTTTTTAATGTTTTCCGGGCAGAATCCGATCCGGATTTTTTCCCCTCTCTGCTTTCCAGGTGAAATCTGACCCAGCTTTCCCCCCATCCCTGCTCCCGGTCCTCATAGTCAAAATACCTGTAAGAGAAGGGAGAATTTTTTTTTTATTATTTTGGAAGCAAACCTAACGCAAACAGCATCTTACAGCCAGTGAGTTTTTCCATGGGCAGCAGCTATGTCCCTTTTCCCTAAATATTCCTGATTGGGCTTGTGACAGAAACTGTGTGAGAATTCTCAACCCAAGTGGCTTCAGTGAGGAGAGCAGCAAAAGCAGACTGATGCGATTCTTGCAGCAGTTTCCATTCTGATGGATTTTGGCTTCTACTGCTTTTTATCTGGTTTAGAGCTGGTGATGCAGACAGGAGTCCTGCGTGTAAGTCCATGGATTCCTTCCATGATGTCTCAGCCTGCTTGGCAGGACTGCAGTAATGTTTATTAAAACCTCATTTGTTTGAAGAACTTCCTATTTATTTATAAGGCCTTAGTTTTCTGAGCAGTACTTTTTCAAATGCAAATGTTGCTATAGCATCTTCATGAAAAAATATTATTTTCATCAGCTGCTCTTTTGAAGCCTCCTGCCCTGGTAGGAACAGATACAGCTGCTGTTTAATGTCAGTTTTTGTATTTGGAAAAGTGGAAAATC
The DNA here is from genome assembly GCA_013398615.1 of Brachypodius melanocephalos. Taxonomy (NCBI): domain Eukaryota; kingdom Metazoa; phylum Chordata; class Aves; order Passeriformes; family Pycnonotidae; genus Brachypodius; species Brachypodius melanocephalos. Next base: position 2,679,021 of record VZSR01000001.1, on the reverse strand, counting down.
ACTGTGTAATTCCACTTTCTGGTTGTTCCCAGGTATATAAATAGAGAAACTTACGTTTGAAATTACTTGTGTGTGTCATCTGTAGTAGAAATGGGGTTTTTCACATCCTTCATCCCTCCTAGCTGAGGTGTGTGTAAATACTGGCTTTTTGTAACTGCTTAGTTATTCATGGCTGGAAAAAATTGCAGGCTCTGGAAGCACTGCTGCATTTTATTGATAAAAATGTTTTGGAGAAGGTTCTGTATCTGCCAGACATTGCAGCATTTTTTTGGGTGCTGTTACTATCACAGCACACAGGTCCGGGCTGGAGTGCTGTGTGTGTGATGCTGGAATGAGCTGTGTTAAAAAGTTTCCCTATTTCCTTATCTCTATTCTGTAGCTGTGAGATAATGAATCATTAATTTGAGGAGTTTCTTTTTGTCTTTAATATTGTGTCTGTTTGGAATGCAGAAAACTAATTTCTGGTCTGCTTACTTAAAAGTGCATTTTGCATTTGTAAACAAAACTTGTTCCAAGCTTGATTTATCTTAATTTAACATCCTCTTCTTTTTGAAATAAATTAAAACAAGCAAACAAAAAAGCCCAACTCATCAGTGAACTTGTTGTCTTCGTGCCTCTGGTTACAAAAGAAACTATTTATACTCTTGGTGCATCTGCAGTACTTTATGCCCTTGTTCCCACAAAGGGTGTTAAATGTTTTGGTTCCCCTTTGTTTCATCACAGACTTATTGCTGTGTGTACCTGAAAAAGAATGTTTTCATCGTCTATTTTAATTCTAGCCAGGTGAGAATCAGGAGACCAGTTAATAGTCATGTTTCCAAGGCTTATTATACTTACAGTGTAGGCACATACTTTTTATTTTTTCATTGTCATTTATCATTAAACATTGCCCTGCTATCTCCTTGGCCAGTTGATTGCAAGGGTTCAGCTCTCCCACCAGCCCCTTCTGTCACTCAAGGGTATCTAATTTCTTACTTCTTGTTAGTGTCCAGGCTTTTCTTTGTCCTATTCTTAAAAATACCCAACAACCCAAACCCCAATAAAAGACAAAAAAGAGGGGGAATGAAAATCAAGTTATCAAAACTGTTTTGGTTCTGAAGCCTCTGCTGGCTGGGTCCAGAGGAAGTGTCCAAGCATTTTATTTAATAACTGAACACACAGCTGAGTGCTGTGCAGGTCATTGACTGAACAAAAACTGCAAAAATGTGATGCTGAAATACCCTTTGTAGCAGAAACAAAAATAAACAGGTACTGAAGGGGACATAAAATTATGTAGAATGATGGAACTTAATCGGCTGAAGCTCTAGAACAATTCACATCATTTTTCATTGATTGATTTGCTTTCTATTTTAAAAATAATTTCTCCTAAAAAAAAAAAAAAAAAAAAAAAAAAAAAAAAAAAAAAAAAAAAGGCTTGTCTGGTTTGGAGGGGTTTGGCACTCTGCAGGAAGCTCCTTGTCAGCTTCCAGGGCTTGTGTTGTGGGGTAAATGACAGGGACCAAGTTCTGTATCTCTGGCTGCCACCTGCTCCCTTGAAAAGTCTTTAAAACCACACAATTGATCTGGAGCTTTTCTCTTGTTGGCATTGCAAAGCTGCCTATCCTGCCTTAAGACCTAGCTGTATTTAGAAACTATTTTTTTTTTTTTTCATTTTATATTCCTGTGAGATCTGTAGCAATAAGGCAAAACTATTTAAAACAATAAAAATAATAATTTCATTCTGATACTGCTTTTACCACTCTGTTGGATACTGTCCCAACATTTTCACGCTCATTTTAATAGCATTCCCAATATGAACTCCATCAGGCAGCTTGGTTTAAGCAAGTTTTGCTGTTTTCTGTTTAGCAAATCTTCTCATGGCTGCACTCATGAGCTGTTTTTACTTTTTCTTAGAGTCTTGCAACTTGGTGAAAAGGCCATTGAAACGAAGTGTGGAGTGCTACTCAAGGTTACATCTGTTCACTGATATTGTTGGTAATGATAGTGAAAAGGCAGATGAAAAGGGTCAGTTAAATGCACTTGAAAAGGAGTGAAATGGTGAATTCAGTAGCCAGGCAGGTACGAGAAGAGAGATAAGTGGCTCGGAACTGGAAACTGTGTATCAGGACATCTTAGCAAAGTCCTTCTGTGTTTACTGATCTACTGGGGGTTATACGGCTGAATGGCACCTTTGCTCAAACTGGTTTTAACTTGAGTAGGGTTTTTTGTATTGCCTCACTGAAGTTGTCGGTATTTGAAAGCCAGAGCTTGTTCTTTTATGCTTTAGATCAGAGATAAATAGAAGTCAAAAGCAAAGTCTGTGTCTGAGAGCTTCAAACTTTGCTTTTCAATTGCTTTCTTTATGCCTTCTGCAGAAAGCTTTAGGTATTGTAATGGAGTAGGAGCAGGAGAAAACACCTGGCTACTTGGAAGTAGTGATTTTAGTCCACTGAGGTCAATCGTTGTTGCAGTGATAGATATTTGCAGCGTTATTTATGGAGAGCTGACCTTGTGTGAGAGCATTTCAGCTGTAAAACTGCTATGGAAGAGGTCTGGCAGCATCAGGAATGAGGGATGTGTATTGAGTAATGTGCAATACCTGCTTGCAGTGGATAGTTGGGCAGTGTGTCACTTTTAGCTATTTTGGACATCAGCAAATTGCCTTTTAATGTGTAACAGGCTACTGAAAGCTTTCTTTCCTTAATGGAGTGCCCAAGTCTTGGTTTAAATTCCAGCAGACTTTGATTTTTGGCTTGGAAAGACCTGTTTTCTTGGCACACCTGTTTGCACTGCACCCTGTGCCCTATGAGTTAATAGAACGGCCCCCTTGTGCACAGGGAGGAGAAGTGGGAGTGATAGCCCTAAATTTGGTGGTGTTGACAAAGTGCTGATTGTTTCCTGGCCCGTCTGGAGTAAGGCAGAAGAAATTTGGTTACATCTGCTTTTGCCAGGGACCTGCTCTCGCATTTTGTGACTTAAAAAGTAACAGAGACTGGTTCCACAGCAGACACGAGGGTCTGTTCATCTGCTCCTACAGATTATATTTTTTTCTATGCATTTAAGAATGGCAGTTGGAAACTACCGTTCTTAAATTCATAGAAAATAACTTCTGTGGATATACAAATCAGCCACTGTTCCAAAGGATTCATTAGAAGACCCTGTTGAAATCGAGTACTTCCCTCAGTCCTTCAGGGGCAGAAAGTTTTTTGAAACTTCTGATAAAGATGTCCTAAATGTGAAGTATTTTGCTCGTCAGTAACTTCCCCCCCACCCCCTTACATTTACTATTTTAAGACTGAGAAAGAGACACATTAAAGCCTTGGTAATGTAAATTTTGTTATTTCCAGAAGGCAGTCATGAATTCCTTGATGCCTCAAATGCTGCACAAATGCAGGCATGAATGCTTCAGGAAAGTGAGGGTGTGGAGGTAAAGAGCAGTGGTAACTCTTGCAGAATTCTGATGTCTTTTGCAAGTTCTCTCTTGAACATGTGGGGACAGGCTGTTCCCTGGCTGGCAAGAATTGGATGCGTAATTTCAGGAATGTAAAGCAGATATTTTAATCCTGATTGTCTGTGCCAATGTTCAGCTGGAGTGGCTGGATCTTTTAGCATTATATGGAATTATTGCCATCCCATGTCCAGTATTGATACTAAAAATTAGACAACCAACAAAGCTTTCTGTGAAGTTCACCATTATGTCCTGTCATTGCTAAACTGTGACATGGGTAGATTTTCATGCTGCTTTGAACTAAAGGAAATTTTTTCAATCATATGAGTGTTAGCTGTGCGTTGTATATTCCACTTCATTCAGGAGAAATGCTCATGCATGTCAAATGTAAATATAAATTTGGATGGGGTCAGAATTTCTATTCCAAAATCAGATTAAACAGGATAAAGGATATAGGAATTTTGAAAATCTTGTGATGTGAATTTGAGACATCTAGGGAAGCTGGATTTAGAAGACAGTCAAACTTCTCTCTTTCATTTTAGATGAACACCAGCTGCATTATCTGATGGATGTTTGCAGTTTCTTATTTATTGGTCAAGCTTCTATAATAAAATAATCCTGTTTGTAAAGTACAGTGTCTGTCTGACTATTATTAAAAGCTCTCTCTGGGCCAGCAGCACAATGGAGAGCATCGCTGCATGCGAGACTTGTTTCCAGCATCTTTTGCAAAGATACTGAGGGGCTGTCTCTTGGCAGGATAAGATTTATGTCCTTTTTTCAGATGCTTTCACACAGAATGATGTTGACTTAAAAAGACAAGATATGAACTTTCACAGAATCATGAATTTCTAGTAGAGTTAAATACGAGTATTTTTAAGTTGTGTCCTTTTAACTGCAAAGTGACAAGATTCCCTTTTTTTAAATGCAGGAGTTTAAAAACTACCACGAAGCACTCAGAGTAAATTTAATGCTGCCTCTTGTGTGAGAAATGACCTGTTTTACATTAAGTTTTATTCATATGAAACATCTGGGGATGGCTGGGGATATCTCTGTCTGCAGGCAGTACAGGAATAAGCATTCCTGCTGACAGCCAGAGAACAGGATGGCCAGTCCCTAGGTCCGGTAGCAGTGGTGGCAGACAAACCAAAGGAGTAGAGAACCTTGTGAAGGCTCCCAGTGATGGTTTTGTGCAAAGGATCTTGGACTCTGCCCAGGAGGGAATGTGTTTGTATGGTTTGCAATGAATGAGGAGCGTGGTGGCATTTGTGGAGCACTGTGACAAGGAGAGTGTCCCTAGACTCACTCCTTTTGCTGCCGGAAACATCCGTCCCCCGCCAGGTAAATCAGATTAAACCCCATAAAGGTCTCTCCTCATTAGTAAAAGGCTGAGTCTGTGCATGGGCATTTGCCCCAGCTCAGTCTGCCCCTCCCAGTCCTGGTTTCCTTGGGTCTGACAGAGCATGGCAGGCTGCACAAGTTTCATGCAGACTTGGCCAACCAAGTTAGGCTAAAATACAGAAAGGTGGGAAAAGGGATTTTATCATCAGTGTCATCTGATATTATCCTTTATATTAGCTGTTCTGTTTCCAGATTGATATTACCAGTAGGTGCAAAATTTGTTTAATTATTCTGATTAAGCGTGTAAAAAATTCAGCTCTTGAAACGTGCACTCCTGTCTTTCAGAAATGAATCCTGAGCAAAAACAAGACAATGAGTATGAGCAGTAGGAATTTGATGTGTGCTCTTTTAAAGTCTCTAATAACTGCTATCACAAAGGGCATGCTGTGATGTATGGAGTAGTGGGTTAAGGCAAATGCAATTTCAGGAATTTCTGAGGTGTGGGAAATCAATACAAAATGTTGTGATAAAGGATACTGCTTCAGGTGACAGCCTGGCATCAATAGCTCAGGTAGCTGACATGGAAATGTGTTTCATTTCCTATGTAAATAGAATAAATCACAAGTGTGAGGAGTTTGGATATGAATTTCTCAAATTTGTGATTTGTTTTTATAACACAGGGAGGAACATAGGAATTGATAAAAAACCTTTGATTGTCTTATTCAGTAGACTTGATTAAGAAAAACTGTCACTTTTTTTGCTTAGTGATTGATATGTTTGTGTTTTCTCTGTACAGTAAATCAATTTGAATGTCTTTAAGTGTAAGAGTATTAAAATATTTCCCCTGCCTTCCCCCTTTAGTTACGCTCCTTGGTGTCCAGCCTGTCAGCAGATTGAGGCGACCTGGGAGAGCTTTGCGAAGGAGAGTGAACGGCTCGGCATCACTGTAGGAAAAGTGGATGTCACTCAGGAGCCAGGTACAGCATGAAACAGAGTGTTTTAATAACAGGAATTATTCAATACAAGTACCATTTACTAGTTATTTAGGCTTCAAAGTCAAAATAGCATTCTCCACAGTTGGTTTCTCCATACAATTCATATTTCTGAACTGAAGTTTATAAACTCAATTTGAAGGATTAAAGAATTGGGGTGGGGTGTGATCTAGCTTAATACTGACTTAAAAGAGGCTTATTCTCTATTTTAATCTTCTTCACTGGAAGCTGTTGGCTGTCTCATTCCTCCAACCTGTCTGCAGAAGATTCCAGCTCTGTAGCCTCCTGTTAAGAGAATTTCAGTGTGTGGTAGAGGAGCCTTCTTTAATTAAAATTACTGTTTCCAGCATGGTGCTGGTTTATTGATTGGTTTGATTGTGGCAGTGCTTTATATTACAGATGTTATTGCTGTTTCCTGTTGGTTGTGCACATAGCAAATATAGTGTTTATAAAAACACTTTCCTAACTATTCACAGAAGCATAAGTGCAATCTAATTTATTCCTTTGGTGGCTCCCTTCAAAGTTTTAAATGTGTCTTTGTACAAGCACTATTAATATTGTATAAACCTCTGCATCTCTTGGGAGCGAGGGGATAAAGAATTTTATCAGCAGTATCAAAAGACTGAAAGATGAGAGGTTAGGAAAAAAGGGCCAAACTTTTCTGATTTTTCTTAATTTTTGCTTTATAAAGTGTGTGAAAAATGTGTTTATTAGTCGAAAACATGCTGAACAGATTTACTGTATCAAAACTCTTGTCTCAGTATCAGTAATCTTAGTTGACAAGAAAATGCCAGCTGTTGTAGAACCTGTGTAGGTTCATGTCTTGTTAAAAGTTCACAAGTATACAAAAAATCTGGTATCAAAAAGCTGCATATACTAACCATTATATAGTGTAGTAAACAGATGAGTTTTAATATTACCTTGTTTAAATAGATGTAAACTTAATACTTAAATTTTTAATGTTGCTGAGAGTCCTGATCCCTAAGTGTGGGTTACTTCAGAATCAAAGGACTGAGCAAAATGATGAATTTGTACCAAAGCTCATATAATAAACCTACAACATCCAGTTCAGCACTGGAAGCTGCAGGCACTTCTGAAACTGAGGAACGCTCAAACTGGAAAACTAACATTTATTACGTATTTGGCCTTTGGTGTTGATGTAATTTGGAAGATACAAGTTTCTGTGGAGCTCTCCAAAGTTACTGAGGTATTTTTACTGTGGGCTTTGCATCAGCCTTTCAGTTGTTGTGTTTAAGTGCTCTGTCTCCTTTCTTGCTTGCACAATGGTACTTTAATTAGTCTTAGTTATGTAACCCCTTCATTGAATTGAAAGTAGTCAAAATGTGTTAAATTAGAGGAAAACCACGAGATGAGTGCACGAGATGAGTTACATAAAATTGCAGTTCCCAAACTGGCAGGAGAAAGTGGCCATTCATGGTGCTTAATTGCAGGAGATGCCTGAAGAATAAATCCACCAGAGTCTTAATGGCTTCACAGCGGATTTCAGTCCCTTCATGTTCCAGCCTTAAAGTGCTTCCTCTTGCCTCATCTTCTCCATTGAAACATTCACTGTGGAACAAGCAAATAGTGGAGATGCTTCTGAACCCTTAAGTTCTGCATATTTCTGGTGCCTTGTTTAAGCTCCTGATCACAACACTTACCTTGTGAATTACAACCAGACCTCTTGGATCTTCTGTGTCTTCTTTGAGTAGTTGTTGGCTGAAAGCAGCTGGAGTTTTAGATGATATTTCTATCCTCTGTATATTTTCAGGGGTGTGCATACACAAATAGAAGGGTTTTAAATTTTTGATTAACTGTTGATTTTATAGTGGACATCAGTTTCTGATTTAAAGACAAGAGACAGATGCTTAACTGTAGCCAATTCAAGACTGTATTAAACAGGCACCAAAACAATTTAATGTGTTCTTAAATTTTGTAGGTGACTCACATCTGGTTTTACCAATCTAGAGAGGTGCCTTAGATAACCAGCAACCCTCCACCTAAAATGTTTGGGATGCTTAGATGCATTTCATAACTTTTAGATTTCAGAGTTGTTTCTGAGGTGTTCATTCAAGGATAAGCCACAGGTAAGAGGTTTGAGCTGTTTTATTTCCTTTGCCTGGCATTTGTAAGAACTTCAGAGAGCCTTTCAGTGTTCCCATGACTTTCTCTGTTCTTAAGCTAATTATGTTCTTTGTGACTCTCCACCCAGTTTTCCTTGTGCAGCTCTGCTGTCTGCTTTATTAATTCTCCTGTTACACTTGTGGGTTTGTTTGCTTTATATCTCCCAGTGCTGGCACAACTTTTAGCTGTTTCAGAAAGTTTTTCATCACCCTGCCTCTTGTAGCAATAAAGGCAGAAAGCTGAAAAGTTGAAGTAAAGAAGCTTTCCTTTCTGGAACTCTAAAGATCATTAGTTTTAAATCTCTTCAAGCAAAATACCACACAACAAAAAAAGCCATAACCCTTTTTTGCCTATTCCATAGAGGAATTCAAATTGAGGAAAACATTACCACTGAAACTTTTAAAAATACCTGGCTTATTTCAGCATGGCTCATCTTTGTCTCTAAAGGCAGAAACCCTCTTGCTACAATACTTTTCCATGCCTAATCCTGTTGCCTAGAGCTGTTTGCTTTATTGAAGGCTGAATAAGGCCTTCATTTCCCAAAAGATTTTCACAGAATTATATAAAAGACAAAGTTAAATAACCATACTCTTTACGCTGGTATTTTATATGAATTGCAGTTGGCTATAGGAATTCAGCCCTTTCTAATGGACTGAGTGCATCCAATGCTGGCCTGGTCCAGATCTTCAGCTGGGTGCAAATACTGAGGAGACACATCCATTGATGAAGAAGATTACCTCTCAGTAAACGTTCTTCAAGCTAAATATTTTTCCTTAATTTATAACCAGTATTTAGTATCTGTTACTGTTTGTAGCATATCTGAAGACAGACTGTTAACCTGTATTTACAAAGCAATGGTGAAAGCTGTGCAGCCTGCTCTAAAATACAGATTTGTAGGTATTTATAGATAAGTCAGAATGCTGAGAAATTTCAGTGTTACTGAACTGTTTGTGTTGTTTTCTTCCCTTTCTAGGCTTGAGTGGTCGTTTCTTTGTCACAACACTTCCTACAATTTACCAGTAAGTTTGTCATACTGGAAACTGCAGCTGTTGACTCCTACTTGTCACTTGATTTAATCTCTAACTGAAAATAAGGGAAAATGAAGGAATAGTGGCTTTTGATTTCAGTTCAGGTTATTGTAGCTTTGATTGCATGATGAAATCCTTATCTGAAGCTTTTCTGTAGTTTAAGTGACTTTACGAAGTTTCCCTGGTATCCATACTATTAAAAATGGATCAGAGAAGACATTTGCTGTATCTCTTTCCCAGTAAGGTGATGTCATCCTTAAAATAGTGAACTCTTCATCAAGTCAGAGTATTATGAATCGTGCAGACATACAAACAAATACGTGTATATGTGCACTTTTAATTCTGAGTTGTATTTAGAAATGGTTTGGTTGTTAACCTCACATGCTTTGTGTATTTGCCTTAATGGTAGTGAATATTTAGGAAAAACAGCAGCTTTATAAATGGCAAAACCCCATGCTGTTTAAAAACTGAGATTTTCCATCATGTATGACAGTTCCCAGACACTCAGCTTTGAGCAAGTGAAATCTATGATGGGTGTGGGGGTTTTGGTTGGATTTTTTCCCCCAGAGTTTGGGGGCTGTCTGTGCTGATGCGGGTTTGTTTTGCAGTGCCTACGATGGAGTGTTCCGCAGATACCGCGGCTCCCGGACCTTGGAAGATCTTGAAGGCTACATCTTAGAGAGAAAATGGGAAGCTGTGGAGCCTGTAGCAGGATGGAAGTCTCCATCTTCTATAATGTAACACTTGGTTTTTGTTAACAAGAACAATGTTTTATGTCTATTATTCCTTAAGGGTCCTGTGTTGACAGTTTAAAGACAAAAGGCCTTTATTCCTTAGACTTGCAGGCTTTGCAGAAGCAATCAGTATTGACAGCCTGCTTCCCAGCTTCTCACCTATAAAGGCAGCTTATTTTCTGCATTTGCTTTTGTTTGTGCCTGCTAGGGCTTGTTTATATCATCTTTGAAAAGAGATTAAGAGAAAAAATACAGCCACTGAGCATTTATGTAAAGTGGCATTTCCAATATCTGCTGAGTCCTGGAATCAACCGTGTGTTTATGTAGAGTATTGGTTCATAACTTCTGGCTATTGGGCAGCCTTTAGCTTTAAGGATTTCTTGTTTATTTCTTTACAAGAGAGACTTTTGTCTCCCTTTGGAATAGCAAACAGAATATATAAGAATTTGTTTTTAGAGAGAATGATTTGCTTAGAAATGTTGTAGAAAGCTTGCATGACACAAAGGATGAACCAAAGATGTGAGCGTCCTGCAGTTCATTCTGGCTGAAGCCATTATGAATAAATTCACATGAGAGATCCAGAGAGGGTCCTGATTTTTTATGTGAGAAAGAAGAAGACCTGTAGGATATTTAGGAATGGGGAGAGGAGCTACAGGGCTGCTGTGAACTTGTGCTTCCATTTCCTTGTTCTCCAGGATGCATGGCATGGCAGGGCTGTTTCACTTTTCAGGATGGATCAGGGTAAGTTATTGTATAGGGTCTCAATACTCCCTTTCTATGCTTTGAATAATCATGTCAACACATAACTGAGTATTTTTATTTTCCTTTTATGAGAGTTGCATCATGTATTGCATAGGAGAAGGGAGGGCAAGGTTTTTTTTTTTAGTAATAATTTGTGCATGGGGGGTTCAAACTGGCAACACCACTTGTATAGGGACATGATGAATTTTGATAATAGAGTAATTATCGGAAGTAAAGAAGAAAAGCTTAGCTACACTGAAGTGTGCTTTAAAATATTAAAGCATATTTTACTTTAAAGTATTTCAAGATGCTTTCATTTGGGAACAATCCAAGTTTTTCCATAGCATCCAAATACTGAGAATTTTCAGACCTTTTAGATTCTGGTCAGGAAACATCCTCTTAAACCCTTCCAGTGTCAGTGAGGTTGAGAGACTGCATTTGATTACAGCAAAATATGTTACTATTGTAATGTGTGCTTCAGAAAAGAAGTGGAGTTGAGAGTTGGAACAAGTTTGTATCACTTCTACTGAGCATCAAACCAATATAGAACCAAGCAGATCTCTGAGTTGTGTGTCTTAAATTCTTTTATTGGATAGTATTTACTTTTTATAACGTTCTGATGTTTCTCCTCAATGGTTGCTCTGAAATGGTGTTGTTTCTTTAGTCTCCTTCCTGAAAGATTAACTATCCTGAGAAGAAACCTCTAATTTGCATTCCACTTTGATGAATATTTCAGGTGTACGCTTCCTCACTCCTCCTGCTCTGCTGTCTTTGTTTATGCTTTAATAAATATCAAAAGATGTTCTGACATTTAAAAAGAAGACTTTGGAATCTCTGTATTTAACCTCTTGTAGATGTTGATTGTGGTTTGTTTTAAAAGAGGTTTCATGTCATAATTGACTTCCTACCAGCTTGTCTGACTCAATGTGCTGCTTGACTCAGCCAGTTGAATTTGTAGGTTTGAGGAATAGACTAAAGTTTGAAAGAAATCTTAATACTGTATTTGGGTGGTTATATTTAAAATTAGAAATGAAATAATTTATTTACTGTATGCTTAGAGTGTGTGGCTTCTTTTAACAGCTGAAAAGCTTAAGTAAGAGCTGAATGGCTTAATTTTAGCTAATGAATAGATGCCACATAAGGATGAAGGATGTTGTGATACTTTGCTGCATGCTCTGAGGCTCCTCATCCATCCATCTGCAGTAAAGGTTGTGTATGGCATCTGTAATGCTGAGTGTCTTAGGGAGAAGGAATTGTGCATCCTCTGCTTAAAAAGCCTTTTAATGTGAACAAATTAGTAAAAGCCCCCAAGATTTAATGGTGTCAAAAGGGGAAGACTTCAGTATAAATACTGTTAAATGAAAGGGCTTAATCAGACAGCAATTTATGTAATGGTGTTGGCATTAGAAATCCTAAGTGGTTTTAGGTATGAAGTTATTAAATACCTTGTTCTATTTTCCAGCAAATTCATAACTACCTCACTGGCACTCTTGGATTTCATGTTTGGATTTCCTATGCCGTCTTCATCCTAGCTACCTTACTGATTGGCCTGCTCCTGGGTTTGGTAAGAAAACATTACTTTTTTCCTCAGTTAACTAGAACTATTGCTTTGTATTATCTTGTGAAAAAGAGAATACCAACTTTGCTCATAAGATATACTTAAATATACCTTTCTTTAATAATATATTACTAAATGCTAGTATCTCTTCCCTGTGCCATCCAGAATGTGTGAGAGTGGATTAAAGCTGTGCCAGGGAGGTTTAGACTGGACATTAGGAAGCAGAGAGTAGTTAAACACTGCAATAGGCCCCCCAGAGAGGTGATCAGTGCCCCAGGCCTGTCACTGGTTAAGAAGCATTTGGACAGTGCCCTCAATACTGATCAGGTCATCTTCTTAGGAAATCTTATGAAATGCTTCAATTTAGATTTGTTTAGTCAATGCACTGAAATGAGTGATTCTTGTATTGGCCTTCTTTTATCTAAGACTTCTCTACTTAAGGATGGAATGTGTGTGGTCAGAGTTGGTCAGGACTCCAACTTTCTAAGAGCAGAGGCTTTGTGGAGAGTTTTATTAACCACAGAGGAATTGGTTTTGTGGGAGTCAGCAATGTAAGGGTTCTGCTACACTGTTACTCAAACAGTTACTCAAAGGATGAAAATGATTTTTAAGGCTTTGAAGATTTGGGGGTTTAAATTCTTTCAGATTAGTTGCCCGTTCCACGAGTGCCTTCTGCGGCTGCAAGGACAGTTCCAGCAGTTCTGCTGGCACCTGGGTGAACCTGCTGCTAAGTCACTGTTCCTTGTAGGAAGTGTAAAAATTGTTTCTGGGACGTAGATCTCTGCCCTTCAGCTCAAACGTTAGTGAAATTAATAAAACTTTCGTCAGTAGTATTGGGAAGTGATTTCAATGCAGTTCAAATTTGAATTTAAGCAAACCCATGTTTTTATACTTGATGTGCATACAGGATTGTTGTATACAAGCAAATGTTTTTAATCATTCAATTTCAACAGCTGCATTTTTCTAGATGGTAGATTTTCACTAAATGAGAGCAAAACAAGTTAGTATAACTAGGAGCAAGTGAATATCCTTCTTACTCCTTCACTAAAAAAAAACCCAAACTGAAAAAGCTAAAAAAATGTGCAGTTAAACTCCCAGCTCTTTCCAAAAAGCTTTTCAATGATTGAAATATATTTCTTTGACATGGTGTCAGCTCTGTCTTTTTCTTTGCACTATTCTTAGCATGTGACAGTGAGGCACAAATGTCTTCGTTGCATTTTGAGTGTCTGTGTTCTGCACTGGGCTGGTTAAATAATGAACACAAAAGGTGGAACATACACCTGTGTTGGGGAGCCAGGGATAGGAATGGAATAACATCTGCCAAATACAGGAAATCTTGACCAAGATTTTTTTCATACATTTTTGGAAAGTAAAAATTCTCAACTGTGTTCTGAGCTGTTCTTCAACTGCGAGCAATGTCAGTACTGAATAAATTTAGGATAGTAGGAGGCTGAAAATGGGTAGTAGAAAGCAGGGAATGCTGGTTAGTACACACTGAGAAAGCAGTTTTTTCCATGTTTTATTTAGCTCTTATCTCTAAGCAAGATAGTATAATTTAGTATATTTTATTGTGTATATCTATCTAAAAAGAATGAGTGCAGGGAGTTTTGCAATTGCCAATAAATGCTGTTTTTATTGTTGCTAATAAATGCCTTTTTCCTTTCCTCAGATCCTGGTTTTGATTTCAGACTGTCTCTGCCCAGCTAAGTCAAAATATAGAGCTGAAACACCTGGTAAGATCTCTCAGAGGGTGAGAGGCTGTGGTTTAAAGTGTAAATTTGTAGGAGGAAGGGTAATACACTGTTCAGATCTTGGTGTGAACCAATAATTCAGGAGCCAAGCAAAACTGGTTTGTCTTTGGTCTGTAACTCAGTGGAATAAAATGAAAGTGTATCTGTGCCTGATATTCAAGGAAAATAAATGGAAGTGGTAGAGAAATCTGCTAAAGACTGAATGAAATAACTGAAAAATAAGGAAAAGTTTTCAACCATAGAATGGTTCAGATTGGAAGGGACCTTAAGGATCATCTGGTTCCGATCCCAGTTGTAATAATAATCCTAATCAATTATGATGTTCATCAGAGTATGTCCCTGGTGCTGCAGCTTTCAAAGGCTTTGTTGTGAGGTTCAGTCTAACTGCAGTCTCTGCTTTGTTTAGAGGAAGCAATCACCAAGGAGAACGCGGAGAACGCGGCGCTGGAGGAGCCGGAGGAGGCTGCAGAGCTTTCTGCCGATGATGCAGAAGAGGCTGCAGATGAGAAAGATCTCTCAGATGGAGAAGATGCAGCAAATTCAAGTGCTGATGAGTCGGAGGAGGATTTAGCACTTGGAAAAGAATCAGGGGAAGAAGAAATGGAAGACTTAAGCGAGCAGCCTTTGGCTGAATCAGAGACTGAAAGCACAGTAAGGCAGCGGAAAAGTCAGGGGGCTGAGAAGGAGCTATAGTTTTCCCAGTGGTGTATCTTATACACTTGGACCAAAGAAGTGTCAGACCTCTTCAGGGTCTGAAGCTGGAGCTTACACTTGATTTGTCGTTGGTGTTTACGCAAAGCTCTGCTCTGCCAGCAGGCTCCTCTTTTTTTAAGCTTAGTACTTGCTTACTTTCTTTGATAAGCACATTTGCTGTGTGTTGTGTGACCTTAGCCATGACAATCAAAATCAGTGTCTTATCTGTTCCATGTCCTCTCAGATAAATAGGGGGTATCAGCTTCAGTTCACCAGCTCTGAAATGATCATTGTGTGTGTGTTCCTCTAAGGACTGACCTGGGCAGGATCAGGACTTTTAACTCCACGGTAGCTTGGCAGGACTGTGACTTTTCTGTCTGAATGTTGATTGTTCCCAAATGCCACAGAAGCACAGAGACAATTCACTAGTGAAAGGAGGCACCTTACTGGTCTTCTATCAGAAATGTTGTGTACTACAGGTTTGTTTTTATCACTTTCAACCGAAGCACCTTTCTCTTCCATTTCTATTTGTGTTTGTTTTGGAAGCTGATCCTGCAGCTCACCCCAAGATGTGTCACTTTTTGGTGATCCAGAGGCTGTGCAACTTGAGTTGTTTGACCCAAGGAGCTGGAGTAATTAAAAACCTCAGGCAGAAAGAGAGTGGCAGCTAAATGTTTAAAGTGTGTCAGAACTTTTAAAAGATTTAAAGGAAATTATTTTGGTCAGGGGAAATTTTGCCAAAGCATGACTATTTTTTTTTCTTTTGATAATTTGTTCCCATCGGGAGATTGTAGCAGAAAATATTCATTTTGGAGTCAGTAAGTTGTTTTTTTTCTTGCCAGTACAAGTTTGTCATGCGCAGTGCAGTCCTGACATTTCCAACTCGGAATGCTTTTGGCAGAACTCAAGCTGCTGTAGTGATGTTATCTGATGATGCACTTAGGGTTTTACCTTTGATGACTTTTCTACTTTTGGAATCATCACATTGGGAAAAGAGAGGGGGCACAGGTGGGTAGTGGTGAGAAACTTTGGGTTTTACTACATCTATCAAAATAAACATGAGTGTGTTGAACTGTGTAAAGTGAAAATGGCTCGTCAGGTAGGCAGCATTAGATGTGGTTAGACTTGGGTCATTAAACATATCAGTGTATATCACTCCTTTGGGTTAATATATAAGTCTTTTTTGGTAAGGAGTACCCTCAGTGAGATCCTGTATGTTCCTGCTTTGTTGATGTATGACCATGAACGTAAGATGTGTCCTAATCTTGATATTATTTTAAAATATATATATGTTGCATAAACCTCGCTAACATGCATGAATTTTCTCTTGTTCTTCAAGAACAAAGAGTAGTCAGAGATAAGATCATCTCTCATTAGAAGAGAAGTTGCAAGTGCAAAATGCTGGTTTCCTTTGAGACTGATAGGGCGAATTTATGTTGAAAGCTGTTTTGTTGTCGTTTTTTAATGCTCATAAAGAACATATTTGCCAAGAAAGCTCAACTTTCTCATTGATGTCCTGTCACATATGTTTTCGAACTATATGGTAGAAACTTCGCATTTGTTTGTAGAGCTGCTCAAAGAAGAAAATTACACAGCATATCCTGAAATTTGAAATTTCTTAAGGACTACTCCCAGTCTGGAGTTTGAGTTCCAAATAGTGGACACCTCTAAATGTTCTTTCACATAGGTGAAAACACAGACTTGATAATATCTATACATTGCACTATCTTGAGAACAGTTTGTGATGTTTGGGTGTTGTCTCATGTTACTGAGCAGTTGTAAAGCTGGCAGCCGCAGAACTCAGCACTAGGTGAGGCACTCAGCAGCCTTTTCAAAGCTACACTTTTATCTGCAGAAATCAAGAAAACCTTGTGGCCACTACAGTGTGAAGAGAAGAACTGTGCACTTCGAAGACAAAAAGGTGTTCTCGCAGGAGTTGGGTTTCCCTGCTGTGTCTTTGGATTTCACTAGCAAACAAACCCCTGAATGGCACTTTGCCCTAAAAGGCCTTTTGAGAGATGCTGTGGGAGAGCTCAGAAGCCCCTTTGTCTCATGTGTCTGAATTCTGTGCTCACATTTCCTCTGTTTTTGCATGTCACAGTTGGGTTTGTATTATTTAAACCAAAGATAAGAAGTGTTTTCCATCATGATAGACTGAACTGTAAATCAATGACGAGCGGGGATTGAATAAGCAGGCAGCAGGTGACAGCAGCTTAGGTCTGTCTTCTGAATGTAGAAATGAGTTTGGTCAGCCTTCTAAGGGTTCTTGAACATAGGATGGATGTTGTTCCTGTGTTTCCATGAATAAAGTAGGGAATATTAATGCTGGCTGGCTTGGACCATATTTGACATGTATTGGTGTACCTTATTACAAAGATCACTGAATTGTGATTAAGGCTTTGCTTAGAAAAGGTGATACTGTGCAACCATTTATCTCTCCAACTTAATTTTACATTTGTGAATTACTTTCGTGTGATACTGGAGATACTTAGTTTTGACTAATGTTTATCTGGGAAACAGCGAGCAGCAAACACTGTAAAGGCTAACTTTGTGTTTAACAGAAAAACTATTAGCTGTGCAGTAGAAGTGTCATGCTAATATACCTTCCAGGATCAGGGTTTTTTTCCACTAAAACACACTTTAATTGAATCATGTGAGTAGTGCTAATTAGACTATTACAATAGTTTTAAACTTGGTGTGTTTCCAAAATGTCAGGATCAACTTTGTGCAATCTGGGTGTACTCTTATCTCTGTTCTGTTAGGATTAATCATGAAGAAATGGAACTTGTTCTCACAACCTCAGTATAGACAAAAGGGCCTTGGAGAAGCTGCTGCTGGCACTGTTCAAAATGTTTTGATGAAGGACAGGGCCTTAAGGCTTGTGAACTAGAGCTGTGTGTCAAAATTAATTTAAGATTGTTGAGAAGCAATTTAAATATCAATTGGGCTGCATGCCATTAGAATGGGAATGCTTAACAGCAAGTCACAGAAAAAATCTAGCAGTTTCCTTCTTCAAGAGGCTGGAAATCCATCCAGCATTCCAAGCCTCCTGTCCTTGGGATCTGTGTGAAACTTGTATGTGTGTCTTGGAATGCACTGTATCTACTGCCCCTGTGGGGGTGGCACGTGTTACCTGGCTTTTCTTCCTGGAAATGTTACACAAGGTTGTCTGTTACATGAAAGTGTTGCAAATTTATACTTAGGCATATTTTTACTGAAATGCCACATAAAGTTTTGTATTTATGACCTGCTTGGAGTCATTTTCATTTCCTCAGTTCAGAGTCGGCTCATCTGTGTCATTAACAAAAGTGGGTTTTTTGTTTTGTTTTTTTTTTTTTTTTAAAATAATCATGATCTTCCAGTTAATCATAGAGGTTGTGACTTGATTCTTTAAAATCTTTAAAAGAAACCTGGCCATCAATGAATTGCTTCCTTTTGGAGGGTTTCCCTGGAGGAACCCAGAGCTCTCAAAGGTTCGGAATGGAGCTGGGCAGAATAACATAACCAAACCCTTAAAGGCTTTACCTCCACATGAGGCAGTTCTTTCCCCTCCCTGAGAAATCCCTAACTCTGCCAAAGCTGTGCTGACTCCCTCTGGGATTTGGAGGCCAGCAAGAAATGTACAGACCTAAAAGAGCCATCCCCAGGTTGTGGTTCACGTTCCAGGCAGTGCTGCAGGAATAGGCTGTAGGGGCAGCTGTGCCAGAGGGAGAAGGGACTGTCAGGAACCATCCCTGTGACCTCCTTGGATGGGGTGAGCAGCTGCTGGATCTGCACCTGGATTCATTCCGCTCTGGTGAGTTACGGGGCTGCCTCTCCCTGTGAACAGAGCAGCTGCAGGACCTGGGCCATTTGCCCCTCACTTCGGTTTTCTTCTTTTCTACCAGGTTCATTTCCAGATGCAAAGTGGAATTTGGAACGGTGAAAATGAAGCCTTGTGAGCATTTTGTTTGCTGTTTCATCAGCTGCTTGTTGGTCTCTTTTGTGATGGGAGAATATGAAATGTTCTCCATGAAAACAGCGCATGGAATACTACAGGCAGAATCGGAGCAGGTTTTGATCATGCTCAAGCAATCAGACAAATCCAAGCTCTAGTTTTGTAGAGAAAATATGGAAGATACTCTAGTGGCTGAACTAAAGTGGGAGAAAAACTTGATTTTCTCTCTGGAACTGGACCAGTAGTAAGTGCCAGCTCTGGGAATGCAGCTGCCCAGTAGTGTGTGCTGTCATTCCCTTCCCTACTGGGGAGTACACTGTGTTTTACTCCAGTGAGCACTGTGGTGATTACTTATTTTTAACCAAACATCTTCATTTCTCTCCCATTAGAAAAACACCTAAAACTCTCTGCTTTTATTTTATCTTTCCTGAGGAGAAAGAAAAGCTCCATATTTAAACACACAGGGAACAAATAGGGATGTAATTATCCTAATATTTTCATTTAAATTTCCATTTTATATGGAAAGGTTGTTTTTTTTGGCTCACTAGAATTACTTGGAGCCTGCTGGTACTTCAGACTTTTACATCTGTTAATCTGGATTCCAGAGGAGTGTGGGAGCTGAACCTGTACACCACGGATTTTCCTGCATAGGCTGGGCCAGTGCCTCTTGTGCTTGCAGAGGATGCAGAAAGGACAGTGTCCATTTGAAGTGTCAGTCACACATCAGGAGATGAAAAGATCACCCTTGGTAAGGGCACTTTTTAGGTCTTTGTTGCTAAGGTTGCAGGAACAAAAGTAACACTGAGATCTCTATAAATATGCCCTGGATTGGTTTCATTGTACTCAGAACTATCCAGCTCCTCCCAGGAGAATCAGTCCTGTGCTCAAAGCTCTACTCTTCTGCCATCTCAGCAGTCTCCAGACTTCTCAGGTGAGTTTCCAAAACAGCCATCCAGGGGCCTGTTCCAGGCACCTGCTCACTGCTGTATGGCCAAGGAGCTGTCCTCATCCCTGCAGCACCCATCAGCTTTGACTCCCACAGATGGCTGCTGGGGGGAAAACCCCACAATATTTTCTGTTGGTTCTTCTGGCTGGCCTGGAGGGGACAAAATGAATTGGTTCAGCTTTGATCTGAGATGCTGTCCAAAAACACTTGAGAAAACAGGTGTTTTATGACTTTATTTGGAGAAATTGTTTGTAGGGAATTTGGAAGCCAAAATAACTGTTTTACTTAACGTAAGGTGCTTGATAAAACAGCTTTGCACAACAGTCTAGAGAAATGGGCAATGGCTTGAACATTAAAATATTCGAATTATATGCTGCAGTTAACTTCAGTTAATCTTTACTGCAGTTAACTGAAGGGAGAAAGTCCCAGCTGTGTCATCTTTCCCCTGCAGAGGGGAAGGAGTTTTCTTGTACTGAGGGGAGACTGTTGATGTCTCTCTGATCCTGCAGAAGGACACAGGTCCAGACTGGAATGCTGTACACATTCTCTCTTTTTAGCAAGTAACAGACATCAGGACAAGCGTGTGGTTTTTCTCTGAAATCTTTTTGGCTTTTGCAAGTAGTGCTTTCTAAGCCACAAGTTGTGTCTCTGTTCAATAACCCTCTGGGGGGTTTTTCAGCCAGAATTTGCGATTGACCTTTTTGAACCATAGAGAAGTTTCCTTTGCAGAGCCTGCTTCAGCTGAGCTCCAGGCGTGACCCCATTCTCTGTAGTTCCTGCCAAAGGAGTGAGGGAGAAGCAGGAGATGTGGGAGGGGTTGTTCACACCACCCTGACTCTGTTGGGTTTTTTGACATCGGCTGTGGCAGTGAGTTGCTCACACAAACTCTTTGCTCTTCAGTCAAGATGCTGTTCCTTGGCTCCAGGGTTAAAGGTCAGATTGCTGATGCCTCATTAAGCAGCCAGAGGAAATCTCATCCAGAGACATTCATTAAAATGAGGAGCCAATTACTTGGAGGGAAGCTGAGTGTGTTAGTGTCAGATGTGCTGGGCAGACCTGGCATTAAATTTCACATTTTCCTTAGTTTTGCTTCCCTTGTGCTGATCCTGGCACCTTCCACATCACCCCAGCTCAGCAGCTAGCCAGCATGGGAAGTGGTGGATCCTGCTGGAGGCTCCAATTTTCCAGTTGGGCCCTGAGCTCTGTGGAGCTTCCCAAGGTGTGTTGGCTGGATTGCAGCAGGAATTCAGTGGTCCCAGAGGGGCTTTGGGATGTGACTGGCGCAGGTTGGAGGATCCATAAAGGGTGGCACCTGAGGAACTTCACAACAGGGGAGGGAGGTGGAACTTTCACCCTGAGTGGCAAATATTGGCAATTCAAGTAAATCACCAATATCCTGTGAACGTGCCAGAGAAGCATCCAAGTGGAAAAAGAAATACCAAGGTGGGAAGAGTTTTGAAGGATACAGACATTATAGAATGGGGAGAGGGGAACAGTGGTGCAACACTATTGTTGCCTCCAGAAATTTTTGCAACTTCCCAACATAAAAACCTTTTGAGTTCGTTAAGGTTGAGTTCAACTGCATGTATTAAAATGTTCAACTATCATGCAGCATTTCCTGTCTCATGCTCCAGGATAAATACCTGTTTTTAGCACAGATGATGCAAACTTTAAATAAATGCAAGCAGACATGTCCCCAGTTTTTTGCTGCAAGCGCAGTGAAATTCCAAGGTTAAAGCAGTTTGCATTTGAATTGTTTCTGACACTGGTATGTGACAAATGCCTCGTGGTGTAATTGTGTGTAAATTGATATTAATGTGCAGTCTGCAGCTGAAAAACTGAACTACATATATAATATACTCTTAATTTCCCTGTCAAACAACTACTGTAAGCCTGTTGCAAACTCTGCACATTTTTTAAAATTTAAAACAAGGAGAAATCAAGAAATGTTAACCAAGTCTGTGACACTTTGGATAAGGGTTGTCTCTTTGATAAGATGATTTTATTTCCAGCAGTGAGTGCATGTAACTCCTTAACGTTTTAAGAATAACGAGAGCCCTCTGGGTTGTGGAGATGGAATTACCTGAAAATCGGGAGCTGTTTGCCCAAGGATGTCTGGCAGCTGGGTCTCTGCAGCTGGCCTCGGTATCCAGGATTCTAATGGAAATAACTGCAATCTCACCTGTGTTAGGTGTTACCCTAAATGTGCAGGCTGGGACCTGCTGTTAGAAATCATCTAAATCAAGATTTTGCTTTTTGGGTGTAAGCAAACTTTCTGCTTTCAATCTCCTGGATATTTTGGATGACAGAGGGGAATGTACATTACTGATATTGGAGGTTTAACTGCATATTTCTTTCCTGGCTTACTCATTTTCTTTTTTTACCATATTTTATTCTGTTATGTTCTAGGTTGGCCTTGACCATATGAACTAAAAGATGGTGCTGAAGTCCACAAAATGAGAAGTTGGTGTATTTATTTTTTTGGGGGGCGGATGTAGATAAATTGAATCCTGATGAGGTCTCATATTAATGATTTACAGGCAAAACTCCGGAGTTTAAAAGAGTGGGAAGTGGGAACAAACTAACCCAGTGAGATCTGCAAACATGTCTGGCAAGCCAGTGTGCATTGCAGATTTTGAAGATTATGCTAAAACCTTTCTGCCCAAATCTGTGTATGATTATTACCGATCTGGGGCGGACGACCAGGAAACGCTGGCAGATAATGTTGCAGCATTTTCCAGGTAGGAGGATGATTGAAGGCTGGGGTGGGAGGCAGGGGGTGGAAGTTCTGCTTTATTGGTAGATCTGGTGCAATTTTAGATTTTTCTCTGTGAACAAAACTCAACTTTTCTGCAACTTTTTTCTATTTTAGCAAAAACACTCTCAAAGAACTGATTTTTCAGGATAGCTCTCTCTCCCCTTTCACTCCTCCATGTAACATTTTATGTCAAAAAGCAGTCCCTAAAATCCATTAGCACCTTTTTAGCTTTGCCTGCTTTTGGGTTCTTTTGTTAACAGAAATTCTCTCCAGAGTCCTTCAGCTCCAATATTTAATCAGCCAATGAAACTGTAATTTCTACATTTGGACTTAGAGTGCCAGCAAGGGGTTCTTGGGGTGGGGTTGTACTTTTTAGGTCCTTAATCAGTTTTGCCTTTTCCTTAGTTCTCCTAAACTGAATCCCATGGCCTTCTCAGATGAGAGCTGCAGAGCCCTGCAGGAAGGAGTTGCATTTCCCAGCTCTGGGGTGAGCTGGAAAAGCCAGGGCTCAGTCCTGGGTGGCCCAGCTGTGCTCAGGGGTTTCCAGCAGGAGGTCAGCCCTTCACCAGGAGATATTGTAAATGCTGGCAACTGTTCTAAACCAGTTTTGACTTTAGACTGACCCCTGAACTGTTGTCAAAACCTGGGCTCAGGTCACCTTAGCCTCAGAAGGACAAAGTCAGCACAAAGTCAGTGGGCACTTGCTGTAGGCTTTGGTGGAAGTGTCACAATTGGCATCACATCAGTTGGTTTCCTATTCCCAAATGTCCCTGAGCAGGGCAGAGGGAAGGAGGCAGCTGGAGGCTGCTCCCCTCAGCCCAGCTGAGCCCAGTCAAGCTGCTCAAACAGCTGCTGACATCTCCTTCCTTCAGGGGCTGTGTTGGTGCAGATGTTTAACCCCCTGCACTTGCCGTTGTCTTTAGTTCCTCCGAGTCTAACAAACCAAACCATGATTTTCCTGGTTTATCCTTAGTCTTTCTTCCTCCCTGCTTTGCTTTTCTGCAGTCCTACTCACTGCTTCAGTTGCTTTTTCATAGGCTATGGGCCATTCAGCTGGAAATATGATGCAAGGTGAAGGTTGTAGAAAACACTGTGATAATTCATTTAGCAGGATCCCAAAGGGCCCAGAACCTTAATTTTAAAGGACACACATAGAAAAGCTTTATAATGTCAAGAGAGGATGACTCACCTCCACTGCTTCTTCCAGACCTCCTAGCTCCATGCAGAAGCTGCCATCACAGAAATTTCCCTGCTCAAACACAAGCCAAAAGATTGCCCTGAGGAGTGAATTGCAGGAGTGGATGGAGTAGAGCTCACATGATTTTTATTGGACCTTTTTTATGCTTCCAGATGCTCTGATGCTACTTGCCCTCATAAAACCAAAAGGAGCCATTAAGGAAAGGACACTCCAAGGAAGTACTTGCAGGCAATAAAGTGTGGGAGCAGTGAAGGTTTTACTTGTAGCTGCTGAAGATAATCATGATGAGGGGGAATCCAAAGCTGCCAGAGACAGGCTGTCAAAGAGCTGGGCATGGCTCTTGCTGTGCTGGCATCAGCAGAGCTGGGTGTTGGCAGGGAGAGAAGGGCAGCTCTCCTCTGAAGCTGTTTCCTGCCACAGGGATGAATTCCTCTGATGAGACCCCTCCTTCCCCCGGGCTGGTTGCTTGTAGGGTTCAGGCTTACCTCATCTTTCCTGAATCTTCCATCAGATTTGCAATAAAGCCCTCCAGTTTTAGGTGTTCAAAGCTGTGATGTTTGCAGGCAGCCTGGGACTGGAGAAGATGTTCATTAGCAGTGCCTTGAATGGCCTGAGACATTAAAAGAAATCAGTTGACATTTGGAGTGGCTAAAAGTCCCTCATTTGATGTGCAAGGTCCCTGCCCCTCAGCAGTGTGGGGATGAAGGGGCTGGGAGGTGTTTCTCTCTTTGCTCTCTCTCCATTTTATATTTATCTGAAATAAAACGAGATCCCATTTTCTCAGCACGTGGGATGCTGCCATTAACAGTCCTTGGGCCATGTTTGCAATGGCTTCCTGGGAATACATCTCTAAAAGGTAGAACCTGCTATAAAGACTTTGTCATATTTTGGTTTATGAGACCTATTTGACACAAGGGACTTTGAAAAAACCTTTTTCTCTTGGATGCTGTTGGGAGAAGCATGGCCCAGCTGTTACAGATGGGGAAGTGCTGCTCACTCTGACCCTCACATAGTCCTGATGTTTCTGCCTGTCACTGACTGCAGCTTGTGGGTAAATATAAAGGCAGATGAACTTTACACCCCTGAGGCACAAAGATCAGCAAGTCAGATAATTTTGGGAAAGATAGGAGTATGTTCAGCTTCATTTCCCATTGATTTCCCCTGTCAGAAGCTTAGTTGCAGGGTTCAGTCTGATTTTAAAAGTTTGCAGTTTAATAAATATTTATATTTATAAGTTTAAATAGAAGAGAAAGCACAGAACTGAACCAGAAGCAGGAATTGTTAGCTTTATGGTGCAGGATTATTCAGGTGAGGTGTGAGGGTGGAAAACCAGTGCTGGATTCATCTGTGAGGGGTTTTTTTGTTTTTTGGGTTTTTTTGGTTTTTTTTGTTTGTTTGTTTGTTTGTTTGGGGGTTTTTTTGTTTTGTTTTTTTGGTTTTTTTTGCAAACAAATGGTTTAGTTTCTGGAGAATTAAATAGATCTTATTAAGGATTAATACTACTATTGTTATTAAGAACTAACCCTAATGGATGGTTGTGGTTTTGGATCCTGCAGGATCTTTGGAACACTCCATGCAGTTTTTGGAGCAGCACAATTCATACTCATTGAATTATAAAATGAATGTCTTGGCCTTTTGACCTTGAGGTGCTTTGTGTAATGAGGTACCAGAGTACAAACTTGTCATGTTGTTTGTATGTATGTATGTATGTAAACATCCAAAGTATTTAAGGTGGTTTAACACCAGGTACAGCAGCTCTCCCCCAGCTCCCAGTTCTACTGGCATTGAGAGAAGAACCGGCACGCGGATGGTTCCACATCAGTGTGTTCCTGCTGAGGCCAGATAAATACTTCTTATTCCTAGTTCTCAAATGGCCCTGGCAGAAGTGAGGCATTACGGCCAGAAAGGATGATTTGGGGTGGCAGAGCATATGTCATTCCCTGTGGTGTCTGCCTGCCTTCACCCTGGGTTTGCTCTGCATCCCAGAACACCGAGTGTCCTCCCAGCCCCGTCTGGAGCTGAGATCCCCTCCCGAGTTGTCACAGAAGCGAGGGGGCTGAATGGAGAAGAGATTTTTGTGACAAGGTCAGGACGCCTTTAGCTCGATGGCATTCAGGAAGTCAATCTGGAGTCCCCTCTCGGCATGCCAAGGAGGGGGGAGGTCTCTGTGTGTAGGAGCAGGCTCCTGCTAATCCGCCCTGGCACAGAATTCCCAGGGGCCTTGGGAGAAGCGGCCTCGTTGTCGTGTGCAAGGAACAGCAGCTGCTGCTTCAGCAGTGCCAGCATCAGTGCAGACTTTCTGCAAACGTGGTGTTACCTTATGGCAATTAAAGGCATTAAAATGGCCACGGGAGTAATCTAAACACTGGATAAAAAAGCAAGGCTGAGAGAGGGACTGGGTCAGACAAGTCGGGGAAGTTACGGGGGGAAAAAAGGAAAGGAATGATTGGAATAATAATCTAGTTATGTTGTGATGTCTTTCACCTCGGATTCCCCGTGCACCACGAAAAGAGTGTGGAGGGCAAGACATGCTGGGAGGGAAGATAATTTTCCCCAAGGAAAAGCAGCTATTGCTTAGCCTGGCTCAGCACCAGCCCCTGCTCCTTCTGAAGGGAACTGGAGGAGAGAGAAGGGCAGCAAACTGGGTTGGGTTTAGGATGGAGGCTTGGCCTGAGCAGTGTGCCTTTTCCCAAATGTGTTTCGTGCCCTGCAGCACAAGGGGATTTGGGATGACTCAGGAGAGGAACAAGAGGAGCTGCTTGAAAATATGGTGCAGTTTGAAAATTTCAATGTTTTTCCCAGCTGAAAGCAGCCAGTGCTTCCCTCTCACCTCACCACAAGCTAATTTACAATCAGAAATTTTTTCGAGCATGGAGAAAAAAGGAAAAAACCCAAAAGATTAATCCCCCTTCATTCCCTTTAATCCTTCCTTCAAAACAGCTTTTAGCTGAAGTTGCCTAAATCGGGACTGCTCGCTGCCTTCCCCACTGCGGCATCTCCCACTTCCAGCTGGGAAGAAGGATGCATTCACTCTCAGTTGCTGATTGCAGCACACGAGTTTGGACTTGGCTGGAAAAAGGTTTGGGTGATGAGGAGATGATGAATTTAAAAAAAAAAAAATCGAAGTTTTTATCCAAAATATGCAGGACATGTTTCACTGACAGACTTGGAGGAAGCAGGTGCTGTGTGGCAGCCGAATCAATGTGTGCCCTGGTGACTGGGAAATGCTGCCCATGAGGTTTCCTTGCTGCTTTTAAGGGCATTTCCCTGTCCAGACAACGTCTCGTTTCAAGTATCTGTCAAACTTAGAGCTGGAAACACCCGAGTTTCCAAAGCAAGATCAGGTTTTATTAAAGGATGATGATACGCAGGTAGTGAACCTGTTTGGTGTTTTTGTGGGACCAGTCAGCTCTGGATCAGGAGCACTGACTAGATGTTGGTGCAGAGGATGTGATCTGATAAGGGATCTCTGCTTGGGACTGCATCATTTTTTCTTGCGTGCACTGCTGGGAGGATTTTGGCTCCTCCTGTTTCTCTTCCCAGCTAAAAGCACCACAGGGATGTTGTACCTCGGGACTGACCCTCACAGGCCGGCTGTGAGATGGCAGTGGCAGGTAACAATCTGACAGGTCAGAGAAACCAGGAGTGTGGGGAAGAGGGAAATGCTTCACATCCTTTATGCTTTTGGCTTTGGCTGTATAAATGAGTAAGGTTACAAAGGAATTTTTGTTTTCTTTCTTTGCTGGGAAGATACCTCAGAGCAGAGTGGTAGCCTTCGGAATGAGAATTAGGAAAAAAAGGGGGAGAAAAGAAAGAAGTCATGTTTTCTTTGTCCCACCCTCAGCCCATCCTCCCCTGAAAAATAACAAACTGTTACAATGGCATGAAAACAAGCGTGAGGAGATGTTCCTGCCGTGTGTGTCTTGGCACGGAGCAGCACAGCTGACTTCCACGGCCACACATCTCCTTCCAAGCATCATAACTGTCCTTCTCCTCCCTGGGGAGCACTGCCTGGAGAGCTGGCATGGCCCCAAGCTTCAGGCCTCCAGAAAGGTGGGTTTCATCCTGGCTCTGCCCCAGGCTTTTTGGGGAAACGTCTCTTGATCTTTCTATAAAACAGAGATTTTTGTCTATTCCCCCCCTGAACTGTCATTTTAATACACAAGCCCAAGCTCTCCCCTACTCCCTGTCAGAGGAAGGAAGTGGCTCTGGTTCTCTTCCCACGCTGGTAAATATAATATTTTCAGTCTCGAGCATTCTGGTGCTGAGCAGTTGCTCAAGTACAGCGGTATTAGACCATACCTTTTAAATTCTTTTCAGTAATTACAGTTCAGGAGCCATGGGAGCCCTTTCGGAGGGAGGGAGGCCTCAGTGAGAATCTGATTGGTGCTTGCAGGGAGGCTTTGGCCAGCCCCAGGTGTTGCACCCCCTCTTGTGGCTTCTAGTGGTGGCAGTGCTGTGACAACATCCGGCTGATGGGGAAAGGTCCCATGGCACAGGTATCCCCAGGAATGCAACCCTCCTCATAATACTGTGAATGTTATGGTGTCTATAGGGATCATGATCTTGTGAGGCTGTTTTGTGTGGGGAGGGAAAAAAAGGTAAATTTCTGTGTGTGCAGATATGTGGTGTCCAGCCTGGCTGCAGTAAGCAGTAGTTTCAGTTTAAGTGTGGTTTAGTTTGCCCTGGTTTGGAAAAGGGAGTTCCAAGCATGCAGGCCAGGCTTGTGTTATCCAAAAATCCCAACCAAAAGTCTTTTGGTTCCCTAGTCCATCAAAGGGATAACTAAGGGTGGCTGATGACTTCTCCCATTTGCACACAGCTTCTGGCACCCAGTTCTGCCCCGAGGCCTTCAGGGGGCTGAGACTCACCACGAACCTCGTTGTTTTACAGCTGCTACCTTCCCTTTCAAACAATACCAGCCGAGAATGTTCAAGGGGTCTTTGCCTCTTTCACCCTCTCTGTTCTTTGGCCCCTCCTTGCCTGCTCTCTCCAGGTTTTGTGCCCTGCAGGGGCTTTGCTGCAGCTCTGGATGATATGGTGCCGGATTCTGCTCCAGAAAACCTGCTCTTGCCCACTGTCAATTCCCCGCATGCTGCAGGCGTTTGAAATGCGGTTTCTTTGTGTGTGTGCCAGGTGGAAGCTGTACCCGCGGGTGCTCAGGGACGTGTCGGTGCTGGACCTGTCCACCTCTGTCCTGGGGCAGAAGGTCACCGTGCCCGTGTGCGTGGCCGCCACTGCCATGCAGCGCATGGCTCACCCCCACGGAGAGACGGCGACGGCCAGAGGTGAGCCCTGCCTCGGGCTGGACAAGGACAGGGACAGGGCAGGGCTGTGCTGCTGCCTGGGCAGCCCAGCTGGGCTCCGTGCTCCTGCCTGCGTTGGAGTTGCTGCTCGGGGTAACCCGGCTGATTCCCGCGTTTGTTTTTTTGCCATTTCATTCGTCTGAGTGCCATTTCTCTTTCCATGAACCGGGGGGAAATGAAGGATGAAAAAGGGGAATAATTTGTCACCTCTAGAATTGAAAACATCCATCTACCTACCTTACATTCTGTGTAACTATAAACACTGTCGCAGCAACACTCTTCCTATTAGAAAATCGACTCTAGAAATTCCAAGGCCTTTGTTTGCCTGGGAAAAATCCTTGCTTTGAAGAGAGCTCTTTGAGAGCATCCCAGGGAGGCGGTGAGATAAGGGCCCCTCTGGGCTAGAAGCTGCACAAAGATGTTGCCAACACAAAGGTTGCAGCTTAAGAGAATATCAACCAGAATTCAGATGGGGAACTGTCACCTACCCCTTTAACTCCAGCCGCGGAATGGCACCAAATCTGAGGAAGAGGTGTGGGCTCTCTGCATTTCAGTTCTCCAGTGCTGAAAGGGAAAGGGTACAAAACCTAGATAGGTGACATTAAAAAAAAAAAAAAAAAATCCTGTGCACGGTTGAGTTATTCCTAACAGCGTTTCCATGCCCAGTGCAGCAGACACCGGCGTGAAGTGAGTCGAATTCTCAGCCTTGCAGTGGGAGCTGCTCTCAGTTCTCATCGTGTGATGTGCGCGGGGGTGAGTTACAGCACAGCTCCAGCGTTATCCTTGAAAAACACACCTCTCCCATTTTACACGCGGTTTGGGGCCGCGTTTTCCCCCTTCCCAAGAGCTTTTTTGTAGGAAGCGGAAGCTGTTTTCCCCATTTGTTAGGGCCGGCGCACTCCACGCGATGGCGCTCCAGCACCTCGGATGGCTTTGGGAAGGGCCGGCGGACGCCTCGGCGCTGTCCCATCCTCTGGCAGCTCCTGAGGATTAGTTCTGGGCCAGGTTGTGGGCGGAGGAAACCCTGAAACATTAAGTGCAAACGTATTAATGCAGTGGTGAGAGCAAGATTTGAAACACAACATTCAGGATGTTTCTTAGCAAAAATTCCCACTGATGCTGCAGCCTGGCTACATTTTAAGGCATAAATCTACAATGGCACACAAAGTTGAATGGTACAATGAGGCTGAGTACCACATTTTCAAATTTAACACATGATTTTTGCATTTAATGTTTCTGGGTTTTCAAGCTGGGACAGCTCAGTGTACTGAGCCAGTTGGAACGTGTGGTCCAGTAAACTTATCCATTGGAGCTGGTGAATTTTTCATTGCTTTCAAAGGAGGACAGCATTAAAATCACTCTGCATTGCATTGGCATGTGGGGGAGAAAAAAAAACGGCTTTGGTTTTGTGCTGTTAGAGGTGAAGTGGGGCACTCAGTGCCAAGCTTTTCGTTTGACCCTATAAGATGACAGGAATTAACTGTAAAGTACACAGTTGGCTTAAAGATTCTTTTAAACTTGGGATTGGGGGTTGCCACATCCAATTTCTCTTCTGTTCCAGAGGTAGCAGAGAGTTTAAGTGAGCAAACTGTTGGTTGCTTTAATTCAGCTTCTGCTCCAGCTGCACTGGTTTGCACAAGCCAAGAAAGTCTGATCCACAGTCCTGTGGCTTCTGCACAGCCTGGCATGCTCACTCCATAAACCTGGCTTTTTTTGGCTCAGGTGTGCAGGAAGTGCTCTATGAGGTGGTACCTCTGCTGTGGCCCTGATCCTTGAGAAACATAGCATGGCCTGAGTCCTGCCCCTTCCCTGCCATGGCCCTGGCTTGTGTTGAGGGCAGAGCAGCTCCCAAAGGATCCTCCCTGTGTGCCACGAGTCTGCCTGGATGGCCTTGAGCCCCAAGAGATTATACTTGTGCAGAGCAGGGTGGTGAAGAGAGCAATGACAGCTCCTTCCCTGAACTCCTGGTGTTTTGAGAACAACAACAACTCCAGGAACTTCCTGGAGTGACAGCATGTTGCTTGGAGGGGCTCTGCTCTCCCGGCAGGTTTGCCCACGTGTTGTAGGGTAAATGTCCCCTCTAGGGACAGGGGCATGTCACGGGGTCCCTTAGAACTCCGTCCCTTCATAACTTCTTGCTCTGTGGATTGTCAGGGTTTTGGGGGCTGCTGCTTCCTGAGGGATGCTCTCCCACAGCAACCAAGCTGGTGGAGAGGAGTGTGCACTTTCCCAGACCAGGGCAGGGTCTGTCAGCTCACCTGAAACACCTCTTCAGGGGCACTTCTTTTGCATGAGTAAAAAATCTTTTCTAGGAAAAACATCCTAATGTCATTTTAAGAGTTGCTGGTGACAGGCCAGCCAACACAATGGCATTCCAAAGGTTAAGTGACCCCACTCTGAGCAGAATAAACAGCAGTCATGGTCAAACCTTGCACAGCCTCAAACCCAGGTGTTGGATTTACTTGTACTCCTCTTAGCTAGACTTTAAAATAATAAATGAATTTTTAAAGAAGTCTATGCAGTCTGTAATAAGGTTGCTCCTCAGTTTTCTCTGACACATCTGAATGTAGCAGAAGCCCTTCCTTACAGAGAAAGCTCTCTTGTCCTTGAAACAATTTCATGCACCTTGGCAGTTGTCCCAGCTTTTCTAGGTCTTCCTTCAAGTATATTCCCTGGCATTTTAGTTGTAGCTCATCAGTGTATGTGGCAATTTTCCAAAGAATGGATTTTCTGTTCAGTAGAAACTGAAAAATTGGGAGGAAAATTGTTTTGGATTAACTGAAATGTTTCATTTGATCCAAAACATATTTTTTTATTTCATTTTCCTACTGGCTAATACTTTTAGCTATAGTTCTGTTTTGAAACAAAAGTGTCAGCTCAGGAGAAAACATTTCCATTTTGAAAAGATCAACACATGACATTTTGACTTAGGTGTTTTTTTCTCATCCTTCCCACTCCAATTTCAACCTCTTTGACTAAAAATATTTGCCAGATTTGATGAATAATCTTAGCCACTAAAGAGCAAAAGGTTGTTCTCTAAACACTTTTCAATAGAACCCTTCTGATTCTATGGGATCTTTTTTTTCTTGCTTGTCCATCAGCAGATTCACTGTTGCTCCCTGCCAAGGCATTCATTTGCCACCCTGAGTTCATGCTGTGCTTGCAAACCAGCGTGGTCCCTGTGTCAACAGGACCCACCTCGAGTACACTGACTCAAAATCTTGTGCACCATCCAGCTGCTCAGCAAGAAATAGCAGTTTTTTGCCACCTTAATTGATTATGAACAGATTTGTAGCTCTGTTTTATTGAGATTTGTGTTTGTATTCCTGCTTATTCCATATTGCACTTGCTGGGTAGTTTAAATTCCTATGTTTTCACCCCACAGCAGCATTGAAGTGCCTGGTTTTTCCACGAATGGCTGAAAATCAGGCTGAGAACCCGACTGTTTTCTTGGCCAGGTCTTTTGAGAGCTGTCACTGACAGTTGCTCAAGGGCTGAAGTTTTTGTGTTTGCCCTCTGCAGCTGCACTCAAAGCACTCTCCAGGCTGCTGCTGAGGCAGGAAGGGTTTCACCATCACCTGCAACGTGACTGCACTGTTTGCTTTGCCAAATGGAGAACAGGAATATTGACTGGAAAGCTGTTTTTCTGCCTGTTTTAGCTGAGTTTCTGGCAGCTCTGTCATTCCCACTAGAGGGGGAGCAACACCTTTGGCTCTTTACAGGCTGCTACTGTGCTTTTAATCTCTGTGATGCTGCTGAGCACTGAAATTTGAGTTTCTTGTGCCCATCAGCCATGCTTGTGACTGGGAAGGGAGGATTTGGCCATTGATTACATTTTGTGCTCAGCCACAGTGCAAACAGCAGGACTTTGTACCCACGTGTTGGTGGCGTGGTGGTCAGCAGATGAGGTTAATGTTGAGATATGGAAATTAATATCGATCCAGAGTCATGGACAAGACAATATTTACATGGGACAACATGGCCTGGTTTGGGCTGGTCTGGATTTCCCCTGGAGAGCAGCATGGCCAGGGGACTTTGTGCTGCAAGTGTGCCCAGGCAGCCTGGCATGCCAGGCAGATCCCAGATCTGTTTTGGCTGTGTGTCCCTTCCCCTCCAGCCTTCCTGCACAGCTGACAGAACGCGTTGTGTCAAAAAGAGGATGGCAGGCACCGCTCGCATGCAGGGTTTTGTAAGGGCTGAGAGAGGAGAGGCTGACAGGGATCTCTCAGCCAATTGTGGTTTGTCAAGAGAGTAACGTGGAGTTCTTTAAACAACTCTGTTCCTTGGGAGATGCAGCTCCAGGAACACGGCTGCTGCTCCTGAGAAATACCCCTGTGCCAAAAGGACATCGTGTTGATCCCAAGGAATGTCCTCTGGCCCTTAGCTTGGGGACAGTGGATTCACTGGTGGATTCTGGGAAAAATGCCTGCAGTGGGGCAGCTTGACTGCTGGCCTGCAGCGATGGCCCTAAAAGGGAAATGATGGGAATTTGCCCAGCTAGAGGAAAAAAGCGAGTTCCCATTCCCATACAAGGTAACCCTGACAAAATCTGCAAGCTTGAACTGGGCTCCTCTCCAGTGCCCTCCCTGAAGTATTCTTCCTCTGAGCTGTCCACAGGGACAAATTCCCTACCCTTCCCAAACCACGTAAGGAGATGATACTCCATTAGCTGGGGGGAGGATGCTCTGAGGCTTCAGGATGAAGAAAAGGCTAAGAAAGGTCACTGCTCTGTTCCCCACTAGAGCTCCCAAATGTGTCCTGTCACATTTGTTGCTACATAAAATACTTCAGCTGAGTTCCTCCAGAGTGAATGGCTTCAAACTGCCAGAGGGTAGGTTTGGTTTGGAGATGAGGAAGAGATTCTTTACCATTCTGTGATTCCATGGACTTCCCCAGCAGCCTGTGTGGCTACTGCTGTGCTCTCTGTGCTGTCATGGAGCCCAGCAGGAGCCTGCAGGGTGTACAAGGGTGTATGTGTCCTTTAGGCAATGCTCAGGATTAAAAGATGACCTGGAAAAAAAAAACCATTAAAAACAAACAACAAAAAGCAATCTTGAAATGGCATGAGGAAAGGCTGGTTTACAAAAACATCTCACTCTTAAACTCTGGCAAATGTCGCATATTGCAGCAAGAGCATCCTGTGGGAATAGGGCTGTCATAGGACTGATTTGAAATAATAATTTGCAGCACCCCGAAAGTGAAGTGTAAAATATGGTTGTTAGAGGAAATGAGGTGCTTCTGTTTATTTCAACTGCAGCTAAATGTGTGAGAAGTGGGAGTGTATTTTTAGAGAAACCTAATTTGAGGTAGAAAAAAACCCCCAACCAGACCTGGCAGAACTTCAGGCCTCTGTATCTCATGGTTTTAGAAGTCTAGAAAATTGTCAAAATAAGTTTTAAAATTATCAAGATCAAGCAGAAATCGACCAAAACTTGAACTGGAAATTTCTAAAACTTTGAAAAACTTTGTCTGTGAACTTTGGATGTGCCTGAGAGATCTAAACTGTGTGTGTTGAGCTGGTGCTTCACCAGAGAGCTGTGAACTTTCCAGGAGAGACGAGGGGAATTTTGTGAGCATGCTTGCATGAAAATGCCATAACCCCGTTCAGAATGGCTGAACTCTCATTGAACCAAACTGCTTAAACCTAGTCTTAAATAAGAGAAAAGGACTATTTTCTCTGTTGGTACACATGCAGCTAAGTTGAAAGGATATGATGATATACTATGATTTATATCTTCTCTTCACCAAAAATGTTTTATTGTGCACTTTCTAACTAAATTTTTGCTTTTGCAGCCATAGGGCTGTAGGGGTAGACTTGGGAATAAAAGGAAAAATGGAAATAAATTGATAGATACCTAAAGGCAGATTGAGCATTTACATTTCTCCCTTATCTGATGTGATGGTTTTGCAATTCCCGGATTCACAACCCTCCCACGCATTCCCAATATAGTGGGAACTCTGTCCAGTAATTTAAGGAGAGGAACAGAATCGTTATGAACTGGAGAGGTTTGGGTGATTGCTGCTGTATTTCCAGTGAGGGAAAACTAGCTGGTGGCCCTGGGAGGGTGTAACCAATTTGTTTGAATAAGCTGCTCATAAGTTTCCACTCCAAGAGGCTTGTAATCCTTATTTAATAAAATGTTGTCATAAAGACCACTTTTTAATTCCTCCATGAGCTGGGTATGATGTCTTGAAACAGAGGTCCGTTTACATTAAAAATATGCATTCTGTGGTAGACCAAGGAAAATGAGACTTTCTATAATATTTTTGAGTTTTACAGTGTGTTTCCCTTTATTTTACAATAAGTGACAGATTACTTCAAGAAGAATAAGTGATAGATTCAGAAAAACGTATCTGTATGAGGTTAGCTGGTGCAGCCAGTGCGAAGGGTGATTTTTGGGAGGCAAAATGTGGCAACATTCGAAAAGCTGGAAGCCTTAAACGCATTATTTTAACTCTCCTGCTTAGAGAATCCCACTCTGTGTTCCTCCAGCCTGCCAGGCCGTGGGCACGGGGATGATGCTGAGCTCCTGGGCCACCTCGTCCATCGAGGAGGTGGCCCAGGCGGCTCCAGCCGGCCTCCGCTGGCTGCAGCTGTACGTGTACAAGGACCGGGCGCTGACGGAGTCGCTGGTGAGGCGGGCGGAGCGAGCTGGATACCGAGGGATCTTCATCACCGTGGACACCCCGTACCTCGGCCGGCGCGTCGCCGACGTGCGAAACAAGTTCCGGCTCCCCCCGCACCTCAGGTACCTCTGCTGCTGGGTATGGGGCTGTGCTGGGGCTGCTGGGGGAGAAGTGTGTCCTGGGCACCAACCCTGTGGAGCTGTGCTTGGGCTGGGATCTGCTTTGGGTCCGAACGAAACTTTCCTGGCTGTCTCCACACTGCCAAAGGTGCTGTGCTGGGCAATGTGAGGCTGCTGAAGTAGGAGACATGGGACATTTCTTTATGCACGTGGCAATGTATTCTTGGTTATCTTCAAACCTCAGCTGGGCACAGCCCAGAGTGACCTGCTCTGATGTTGAACGGGGATCCAGCAGCAGAAATGGCTGGGTTCTGAAAGGGGCCTGGACTTTGTGGGCCAAAACTCCCTTCCAAAAGATGTTATGGTTCCTTCTGTGTTGTCCCATGACACTGCTCTGGGTCCAGGGCCATGTTGCTATTGACTGCAGAGCCCCTTTTCGAACAACTTCAACCCTTCTTTTACTCAAATGCAGAAACATGTGGGTATCAGTCTTTCTAAATTCTCCATGAGGGCAATTTTTACCCCAAAGTGTGTTTTGGGACATTTTCTATGTGTCAGAATTTCTGGCATCATGACTGACTTCAGCACTAATTCTAGTTTCTCCCCACTGCAGGGCCAATGAGGAATTCAACTTTAACAGAGTTAAACCAGAATTTTAACCTTACAATGGTGTTTAAAGGTGCTGATTTGCCTGGCCTTTTGTAAATATGAATTGATAGACTGTAGAGACTTCCCTGATAAACATATGCTGAAGTGTTGGCACAGTTGCCAAGGACTAGCTGGAAGAATATTTACTTGATGGGATATCCAGGACCTGAAGCTAAAAATCTTGTGAGGTTCTTGCATGTAGGTCTTGGTAACAACCACAGTCTACCATGGCATATGTTAGAATTACTTAGAGCATGAAAATGAACACAAAAATGGAGAGACAGAGGAAAAAAAAACCAAAAAAAAACTTAATGTATTTTGAAGCAGACAAACTTTGAGGTGAGTTCTGGGCAAAAGCTAGAATATTATCAATGAAATTTAATTGTTCTATGTCTCCAGAGACTGTTGTGTTATACTATACACACATTGTACGTAACATGTACTTAGCAAGAATCACATCCAGAGTTTTTTCCTAATTTCCATACTATTCAAAAGGAAGCTAAGCCATGGGACTCTGCAGTGAATCTGATTCTCTACCTCACTGGCAAAAACCCCTCCAGAGCTTGGGGTGTCGGCTCTCCCCCATGCACTTGTACTTCCAGCTAAGAGATGAAAGTTGACAGAGCAACCTGAACTCTGCCCTGATTTCTGTGTTAAAGCACAGTTTTAGGGAGGAAAGCACCAGAAAGCAAAGAAGTCCTAACACATCTAACATGAAAATGCATCACACTGGTATCTGTATGTCCTGTGTTGTAATTGTGCTAGAGATATGTGTTTGACGCATTATCAATATAGACTGATCTTGTACTCTAAAAGATAAAATTAAACAATTATTTAAATAGCTGATTTGTTAGGGGCAATAGAATTTTAAGGGTTGGGGTTGAGGAGTTCTTGAGTGCGAGTCCAATAACCCGAAGACATTTGAGGAAAGCGGGAGAGCATTTACGAAGCGCTTTGACCCCACCTGCCCAAACATAACAAGGTTTTGAGTGAACCCTGTGAAATCACATGAAATTGGAGCAATCCTTAAAGGTTCCAATTAATCACTGCAGATTCCCGAGCGCCGCTTGGGCAGCGCTTTGTTGCAGAGGCCGCGGTGAAACTCTCCTAGCGCGGGGCTCTGCTCATTTACGTGATAACTTTTTCTTGGCTTCGGGTTTTCAACAAAGTTTCAAAGCAACAACAAGGTGCCATTGTGCTCTGAGATGTATGTAAGGCAACATTCATCCAAGTGTTGATCTGCATTTTCCAGGCCAAGAAAAACAACAGTTATTTATATAATCTTATCCATGGTTCTGTTTTTCTCTGGGCACCCCACCCCCCACAAACCAACAGCTGAAAAGCTGGATCTTGCTGAGAGCTTGCTCCTTTCTCGTTTGCTTCTGGGCCTGGAGCTGAACAGAAAAGCCATGTGAAATGCTGCTTGTTGCAGGCATGAAATCAGCAAAGAAACCAGCCAGGTTCCATGCAAAAACACTCATGCACTTCCCAAAATGTGAAACGTGAGTATTAAATAGCCCAGTGTGGAACAGGACACAGTTTCGGAAGAGCAGGGCAACTGGGACATGGATGTGCTAGAATCTGTGAGATTTTGTTGCTGAAAATCCCAAATAACAGCTAATGTTTTCACATGAGCTTCCTTTCCTCCCTACATTTTACAAGAAAATGTACAAACGGAACACAAAGTAAACAGGCTGGCTGTTGGCCTTATTGGACAGATGAAAATTCTGCATTCTTTGCAGGGCTTCATGCACATCCATCTATTTCACGGAGCTTAAGAAAATTTAATTTCCTCCTTCTCCTCTCCACCTCCCTGATCCCCTATTCCTCTAATAGCTGAATTCCCTGGATTTGAAAAACAACAAAACCCAACCATATTTCTTTTGCTAAAGTAGGACAATTACCTTGGGCCAGAGAAACCTGTCCCAACGTTATCACAAAACCATCACAGAAAGGTAGAAAGGCTTTGATTGCAAGAGACATTAAAGATCCAGTGCTTATGTTGATTATCAAATACTTTGTCAGCCAAAGGTTCTGGATCACTGAGGACTGGGGTCTGACATGCTAGGACCAGCAGGTTTTGCTCCTGCCTTGCAGTGCAGCAAAGCTTTAACTCAGGTATACTGAATGCTGGCATTTGGGACCGAGTGTGGCTACAGCAAATCTTCCTCAGACTATTTTTCTGTGTCTGTCACTTTAGATTAAAAAACTTCTCCAGCAGTGACCTGGCAGTTCTCTCAAGGAAAGACTTGGGAGAAGACAGCGGGCTGGCTGTGTATGTTGCCGAGGCCATTGATTCCACCATCAACTGGGAGCACATCAAGTGGCTGCGGGGGCTGACCTCGCTGCCCATTGTGCTGAAAGGGATCCTCAGGGGTGAGTAGCTCTGCTGCTTCCAGGGGAAGGCAAGGGAAGAGCTGTCACCTCCTCCTGCACCGTAAGGAACCCACCAGAGAAGGTCTTTGTGGAAGCAGCTGCTTAAATAAGTGCCTAGTGTTGTCACCAACACCACCATTAATATGATCATGCCAATAATTTTGCAGTGGACAAAATCATTCAGCAAAAGAATTTCTTACTGATGAGCTCTGGAACATAATAGAGAAAATAAAGGCTAGCAACCAAAGTGGCTGCTGATCCAAAGGGATAAAATGTTCTGCTCTAACATTACAAACTACTTTTCTGGTTTTATTACTTAAAGATAAAACCTTTTCTGTGTTGAGGCGAGGCTCTGGAAGGCCAAAGCCCTAAGGTGGCTTTGCATGGGCTGACAGTGGTGTCTACAAGCTCCCACTTATGGAAAGACACATCCTGTTTGATGTTTTCCCTAGCTGATGATGCCAAAGAAGCTGTAAAGCTTGGGGTAAATGGGATCCTTGTGTCAAATCATGGAGCACGACAGCTTGATGGGGTCCCTGCTACTGTGAGTACTGATGCCAATATGCTCCAGCAATCTCTAATTTTCTCTGCCTTTTGGCTTCTTATTTGCTTTCTCTGAACACATGGAAGCTGAAGGAAAAACCTGGAATAAGTGTTCTGTGCCTTAAGCCATGAGTAAAAACCTCTCTCCAGTTCTCTCTGTATGTCACATCATACTCTGAGTTAGACACAGTCTTTCCTTGGTAGATCAAATTGGAAAACCTTTTAGAATTTTTTTCCACTCTCCTCTTTCATTTCTTCTTTCTCATTCTTTTTAAAAAACCCCTCGTTGCCATTTGCAGCACACTGAAGGTTGTTTTAGGGTTGTTTTTCCTCTTTTAATATTCTTTGGAGGGTTCTGAAAAATTACAGTGAAGGAACAGCTAAAAGCAGAATGAAACTCTCCATTTTTCTCCTTTCAAATATTTTTCTCCTTTGGAAAAGAGAGAGAGTGGTTAAATTACAGTTTTTCCTTTTTCCTTTTCCTTGTCGTGCTACCCCATGACTTTTCCAAAGGTGAAAGGGATTTGAGAATTTCTCAGTCGGCAAAAAATAAAGAAGTAAAGGAAAATGAAAAAGTGTGTGCTCAGGATGAAGGAAAAACCCCAAAATTCCAGTCATCACTCATCTTGCTTCATTTGGTGTGGGAAAGCTGCACAAATAAAAAGAGAATGAAAGGGAGGAGAATCAAAGCCCAGTTGTGCCTCTCTGAGTATTTCCAATATGTTCTCGATGAAAAACCTCCTGTTTTCCATGAGAGTTCCCTGAAGGGAGAGGGGAACAGGTCCTCTTGTCACCTCGTGGGAATGAATTCCCCAGTTTCATTGAGGGTATTTAAAACCCTTGGGCAAGCCTGTGTGTGAGGTAATCCAACAGCAACAGTGTATAAGGTTGTTAAAAACACCATTTTGAGGAATGGGAGAGCTCAAGAAATACAAATTAATTTTTGACAGCTGCAGTAGAAGAGAAATTTGCAAACTCCCTGTTAGGGGTCACTTCTTTGCCACACCAAAGGGCAGAGGAGAACTGCTAAAGCTGATATGTTGCCTGGATTTATGGTACAAAAAACAACACTTCAGAATGCTGTTTTTATAATGTATCTGTATCAGATCATGTTAAATGGTTCTGATTTAGAAACAGAATAATTTGCTTCAGTTTCGTGGGGTTTCAGATCGTGAGCTGAACCCAAGCTGGTCAATATTTCTAGTGTCTAGTTACACATTGAGGAAATCTATCTTTTAATTATGGTTTGCATCATGCTTTAGTTATTAGAGCACTTTAATGTTGGTACAGTTTGTCAGGATGTAGAAAGTGGTCTCTGGATATGGAAATAGATCCAAAATATGTCTGGCAAGAGAGCAAAACCAAAGGGAGGGGGAAATCACAGCAAGTGCCAAACGTCAAGAAAATTTTAATCCAAATCTAGAAACAAACTGCACTTTCAAGTTTTTCCCCCCATCTTCTAGTCATTTTTATCCATTAGAAAGGAAATTAATTACATCCGTATTTGAAAGACATGAATTTGTGTGTCTTTTGTCTTACTTCCACACACTGTTTCCAGTCTCCTTAATACTTGGCTTCTGGTGGTGTTCCTTTCCTGATTTTCATGAATAGAAACTAGGTGGCCTTATAGGAAAAGTTGCCCTGTAATTAATGCTCCAGGCTTGAATTCAGGAGGGTCATCCTTTCTTTGGGATCTCTTGCATGGCAAGAGGAATTACTTAATTCCCTGGTTACTTACTTGGGGCTTGGGAACAGTAAAAATACTTTCCCCCCCTTGTATCACTGGTGTAGGGGATAAGCTGAGAAAGGGGATGAGCTCAGTGAATGCAACATACAAGTGCTTTAAAAGAAATTATTTCCCACCTTGCTCAAAACTTAGAGGAAAGATAATTTTTTCTTATATTAAGAAGTTTTTCCTCTGTAGTCATTCCTGTAATTAGATGCATTTTCAAAAGGGAAAGTATATTAATTAAAATTTTTCAGCCAAGTCTAAGTTCCTCCAGGCACGTGTTTCTCTCACTCCTTGTCTATAGGTACAGTGCCTGCCTCTGGGCTTCTGGGTTTGCCCTCAGGATAAATGAATGGGAAATTTAAACAGGGAAGCAAAGATGATTATTTAAAAAGTGAGCTGATTCAATTTCATCCCCAAACCAGTGAAGACTGGAAGTTTGGGAGGCAACACCACCGAAAGGCTTCCTTAGTGCTGCTGTTTCATATATTCTGCATAAGAATCAGATACTGGCTTGTGTCAGATATGTGTCATGGAGTCAGATTTTGTGAGACCCTGCTGATCCTCATTCTGTTTATGTGACTTCCAAATGTATTTGCCCTTTGCATGTACCTTCTACCCTGCAAAGTCATTGCTGCTTCTCAAGACAAAGCTGTATTATTTGAGTATAGATTTAGGCATGCAACTGCTCATTAAGCTGCTGTAAAGCTTGCATCCTATGTGTAAGAATTGGCTCAAAAAATAAATGGGGTTTCAGGAGCAGCCAAGGTGTGTTCCTGGTTTCTCTCTTTTAGATTGATGTCTTGCCTGAAATCGTGGAGGCTGTGGAGGGGAAGGTGGAGGTGTTCCTGGATGGTGGTGTAAGAAAAGGCACGGACATTCTCAAGGCATTGGCTCTTGGTGCCAAAGCTGTTTTCGTTGGGAGACCTGTCCTCTGGGGATTGGCTTATCAAGTAAGTGAGGAAAAGCTCAAATGCATGGCTTTAGGTCCCTAGACTCACTGTTTATGCACATATGTGTGTCTGTGTGCCCAGAGAAGTGTGTGTGTGTGATGCTTCTCTGTGCATCCAGATCATCTGATTTGCTATGACCAACCCTCAGGATTTATGTTTGCGCATAAAACTTTTCTTGGCAGGCATACACATGTCTATACATACACACACATACATACACATAATAGTTCACATTGTCTCCTAATCTCTCAGGGTGAAGAAGGAGCAAAGAAAGTTCTCCAGATGCTGAAGGAAGAGTTTCGCCTGGCAATGGCACTGGCAGGTGGGCCATCAACATTTCCTCTCCGTAATCACATTTTTTCAGAGCTTTCATGTGCCTCAGGCAAGATGCTATAGCAACTTGCATGAGGGGAATGTTTGCAATCTAAACATGTAAGTCTGTGGAGAAATGGGGAAAATACTTGTTATCCCTGCCTTATAAATGGGGAACTGGGTAGATTAGGTGAAAGCATTATTTTGTGGGTTTTTTTTTTTTTTCACAAGGCGAGCAATAAATCCATAGAAAAATAGTGGCAAATCTTTGGTCGCTGAGGGGTGGATTTCATCTGACAGAATGTAGATTTTTATGAGGCAGAAAAAGAAAAGGCTTAGAGTGGGTTGGAAAATCAGGGGCTTGAACTGATCTGCAACTTCTCCTCCAGGATGCCGGAGAGTAGAAGAAATTGGCAGGACACTGATCCGAAGACATCAAGTATTGTTTTCCAAGATTTAGGTCTGAAGACTCTTGCCTTGTGCATTGCCTGTCGTGCTTCCAGACAAAATCCAACTGCATTCCCTTTATGGGCCTCCTCTTGCAATCCTGACTGAGGGAATGCTCTGCAGGAGATCACTTGCTGAAGAAAGAACTCAATGCAAATTTTACAGGTGTTCCCAAATCTCTCAGGCTCTTAAGGAAAGCTGCTGCACTGGGAGGTGTGATTAGAGATGGGCCTTTATACAAGACCAGCATAGAAACTTCAATGTGTTTTGCAACAAATGCTGACAATTAATTTCCATGCCTGGGAGTAATTTAGCTGTTAAAGTGAAACTATAAACAGAAATGTTTTGATAGCAAACAGAAATGCTGAAATTTAAAATGCAAAAGATGCTTCTTGCTCACTGTTTAGAGAAACTAGACTGTAGATTGCAGAGATTAAATCTTGCTTTCTCGTGAACAGAGTGTCCTTTCCCTAGTGACTTTATAAGCATCTGGGCTTGTGGCACGTAGGCTGTAGGAGCCCAGAAGACTCTTCATTGTAAGGAAACAAAGAGCAAAGCAAAATTGGGGAAAATTGGGGAAATTCAGCTGTTTAAGTGGGATGAGCCACTCTGCAATCAGACAGCTGCTATGTACGTGCACTGGATGTACATCAGATCGTTGGCTAATGCAAATCCCTGCAGCCCAAACTGTGCCAGCTGCTTCCACCTGGAGCTCCAAGTCACATTTTTCACCTGGATTGATTTGCTAACAGTGGCAAAGGGAGGCTGACACTGCCTAAGAGAGTTTGTAGAATTTGCAGCCATGTGCAAAAGGGAAACTTGAATAATTGAAGCATTAACCCATGACTTGGGAAGAGCCTTGTGGTTCTATTGAGTTTCCATGCATACCCTTAAGTCAGATAAATCTTAGTGTTCTTCACTCTGCTTCTGATGAGGATGCAGAGACAGACAGGATCTGTGCCTCTGTTCTCTAAACAATTCAAATATCCACTGAATTCAGGAGAAATTTTGCAACGGTAAAGAACAAAGGGCTATACTCTTCTCATCTTGGGTAAAACCAAGGGCAGCTCTTCACCTGTATCACCTCCCTTGCAGTTATGGCAGTTTTACAGGTAGCAGAGAGAGGCCACACAGGTTTTGAATACATTGCTGTGAAAATTTAATGTTCATTTTAAAAGAAGACTAAAAAAGAGAAAAAACTCTTAATTTCTTGGTTTCACTGACATCACCAGCCCCACCATTTGTTTCCCATCAGCCTCGAGCATTCTGACTCTCCCACTTTGCTCAGTTTGAAATATCCCTTACTGAGCTTTAGAGGCAGCTTTGTAATGAAATGATGGAATATTATAATGTGAACTAAAGCTGGGGCTGGAACTCAAAATGGGGAGAAAACCCAAAAGGCCACATGCTTGCCCTCCAGTTGTAAAATTTGTACTCTTATTTACTGCAGAACGTGGTCTGTTGTGTGAGAGTTGCGTAGCAACAAAATAAAGTTTATCTGTGCAAGGAAATATGAATGTTTCTCAGAGCACAGAGAAGCATAATTTCTGCTGTTTACTGCACTTATCATATCTGTTGCAATGTGGACTGTGTCAGATGTCAATTACAGACTAACTTTGGCAAGACTGTTTATTTGAGATAATATAAATGTTACTTAAAAGACAGGGGCATAATATCTTATGTTTACATGTTTAAGATCTATTTCTAAAGCTCAGAAGATGCAGTTTCCTGTCTTTGCCCCAACCAGATTCAAGGAAAGTTCTGAAGCTCTGTGGTTCAGTAGAAGTTCTGATGGTGAGGAAACCAGTTTTGTTACTTGTGCGTAATTCACTGTTCCGAGTTCCTCTGGGAT
The DNA here is from genome assembly GCA_013398615.1 of Brachypodius melanocephalos. Classification (NCBI taxonomy): domain Eukaryota; kingdom Metazoa; phylum Chordata; class Aves; order Passeriformes; family Pycnonotidae; genus Brachypodius; species Brachypodius melanocephalos. The sequence goes on along the minus strand of VZSR01000001.1, from coordinate 2,634,884 downwards.
AAGGGGTTTAAATTGTTTTTTCCTGCCTGTTATCTGAGAATCGTCTGATTGCCTTCCAGTCCAAACCTAGTAAGACTAGACAAGCATTGAAAACCAAAATTAGAGCCAAATACTTAAAGGCTGTGAGACTGTTAACAGAAAGTAAATTCATTTGTCTGGTAGAATTATCTTTTTAAAATATTCCACAGTGAATAGAATTTCTTTTGATTTTGAGACAGCCAAACACAATTACTTTTTGAAATCATTAAATTAAAAAAAGGTAGGAATTCTGTTTGGTTTGGGTTAAAAGACTGAGTGCCCTCAACCATTTAAAAAGCTGAACAATGTCCAGGCTAAGGAAAAAAAACCCTATCTCCACACTTGCTTCATCTGGAGAAGCTGAGAAAAAAACAGAGCACACAGGTGATACTAGATCTTTCTATGGTTTGTGAGTGTGTTTCTGAGGAGAACATAAGTAATATAACAAACAAACAAACAAAAAAGTCTTTTTAAAATATGTTAAGTAGAAAATGATTTGTCCTAAGTAAGAAGTGAACCCAACAAACTTTTAGGAACAATTAGTCATAGTTCTTAGATTCAGGCACAGAAGTAGAGGGGGACAGAAGTATTTTGCATTTATGATGCTTTAGTGTAACTGCCTACCCAAATGTCAAATAACAAACATGATGGGCTTAATAGCAAAATTAATTTCTGGCTTTAATTTGGCTTCATATTAAGTCACAAATACAAAGAAAAAATATCTGCATAGAAAAAAAACCTAATAAGGGGAGAACGGTGAGTGATACTTTTGTACCCAGAAAGACAGCACTCAGCTGGTGTGCTGGGTACTGAGAAAGATCTCAACTGGTTTGGGAGGCTGGTGAATGATCGATAACTGAATGGGGTTCTCTAACCACCTCCCAAGATGGACCAGGAACATTCCCTGAAAAGAAGATTGTAGTTCTTAATGAGAAAATATTTATCATATGTTTTGTGAAGAGAGACCAAAAGCAAAACCTGAGGGTATGAAAGAGAAGGATGATCCTGTGCTTTTTAGGAGAAAGTGGTACTTCCCAAGAGGTTCAGATGCGAGGCAGGCTCTTCCATACTGGTGTTTCGTGTTCAGTGTGGACTTATCTGCTGCTGGCAGTTCAGAAGTGTCCCTTTTTGGAAGCATCGCCACAAAATCATATCCTCAGCCCCAGTGAGCTCCGGGAGGATTAAACCCACTGAAGAGTGTGTAGAAGAGGGCGGTGTTCTCCATAAGATATGTAGAAACCACTCAGGAGGTTTGGAGAGGCTTCAGCTCTACTTTGGGATCTCAACAACTGAGATCAAGACACACATTTTTAGCACTAAGTTCTAAAGAAATCTGTTTCAAAGTGGCAAGGTCAGTGAAAGAGCCTACAGTATTTTCTGGACAACTGATAGATCACATCAAGGCTGGACATGCAGGTAGCAGGGTTCTCCTAAAGACAAAAACAATATCCTCCTGGAAAAGCCCACCCTGAGCAGATTTGGTTGCGCTGGCAACATCTTTGCCACGAAAGCCTGGCAGTTTAATTCAGCAGAGAAGAGCACAGTGGTGCAGAAGTGCAGGACTGCAGGCGTGGCTCCGCAGATGGCAGGAGTCAGCCGAGGGTTGTGAGAACATCCGACCTTTCAGATCAAACGTGGAGGAGGAGTTTACTGTAGCTTCAGGACAGATTTTCCTCTCTCTCTCACTTGCCTGTCAGTTCTTTGAAGCAGAGACCTGCTGCTTTTCGAATGCTTGGAGCATGCACGCAGGGTGGAGAATCCAGTAAGTAAATAATAGGAGTCATAATTCAGTGCACTGAAGCTGAGGAGCTGTGAAAGACATGATCTGTTTTCTTGTGACCTCCACCTCTCGCTGTGACTCCAGGACACGTTATTGTGTTTTATTTTCACTAGTGGCCAAGTCAAACAAATAGCTCTGGAACTGGTAAGAACTCCACCCCCATCCCTAGTTTTTAGGTTGAGCATGAAACTTGTCTGTCTTACTGGGAATTTCTGAACATAAATAAACAGACACTTAGAGTAACTCGCCTTGATAAATGGGCAGTGTAGGTCAGGGCCTGCTGGATATGCAGGCGACTCAAAGATGAAGCAGAGCTGGGGAAGTAGGCAGGAATGGCTCTGCTTTTCTTGGCTTCTCAAATGGTTTTCAGGCTGAAATCAAATACTTGAGTGCATGAGGAAAGCTGGCTTCTGAAGTCATGATTTTGCACTGAACCTCACTGTAAGGATATCTCTTATAAAGCTACTTTTGATGTGGAAATTTGGCTTCAAACCACACTGAAGGCCATTATAAATAACCACTTCATCACAGGACACACAGAAGTTGGCTTCCTTGAACACTCCTAGAAAGCAAGCCTAACCTTATTGAGCCATAACCTCAGCTAGTGTAAATCAGAGAAGCTCCATTGACTTCATTAGTTTATACTGATTTACACCAGCTGTGGCTGTGGCCCACAATACAGCAAGATATGTCAGCTTTTAAATTCTGTCACTGGGTGTTGAACAAAACTGTTTTTAAAACAAGACTGGCAATCCCAGATTTAAATGCTAATGAGACACAGCACTGTAATTGTTTCACGATGCTTATATGCTCCATTTTGTTTTCATTTTTGCATTGCTTCTGTTTTTCTTATCTCCTGCCAAACAGAGGAAGAGTACCACATATGTTACATTCATAACAAAGATGTTTTGCTGTGTCGAGAACATGTCCTCCAGATGCAAAATGCCTTTGCTCATCTTCTTCCTTTACACAGGTACATGGGTTATGTGCCGACATCAGAACGCCCTTGAGGGCAGTCCAGGGTCTGGAGCTCTGGAAAGGGGCACCCAGAGGCTGCCTCAGGGGAACTTCAAAGATCTGATTCCCCCTTAGGGGTTTCCAGCTCCTAAGTCATCATTTTAGGTGGGCAGGATGAATTGTGTCTGAGAGCACCCTGACAGGACTGCCCTGAAACAATCAATACATCTCCTCTGTCACAATCCTGGGTGCTCAGGTGATTATCCACACTGAGTAATCAATTGGCACCTCTGTGGTGTGGAAGGCTGGGAGGTGCATACAGATGGATTATCCAGCCAAAGGGAACACATTCATATAACTAGACTGACAGTGATTAATATTGGTTATTATTTTATGACAGCAGCAGCTGTAAGTCAAGGTCAAGGCAGTGCTGTGCACTGCAGAGATGCTTTTCCGCAGGCAGCAGTCTCTGCTCAGCAGTCAGAAGGGTAAATTGACAGGCAGAGGAAGAGAAAGTCTCTCTCTAAAATGGGGGCAGAAACAAACCGATTCCCCCAGCTAAGTCCCTTAACTTTCCCTTCCACTACCTTAATTTGCTGTTCTCCCTAAGGCAGGTAATTCTGGGGTGGACAACACACACCACAACTACTCAACAACAGTGGGGAAAGTACACAGGTGGACAGAGCAGAGGTAGATTTAGGAGAACTGAAGGTAGTGGGTTTTAAACACTTGTCATTAAAGAGGTTCCTGCAAAGCACTAGATTTATTTCATGTGAGATGATTCTCATTTCTGGGAATAGTCACCAAGACTTCAAAGGAAGGTGTGAAGATCCTACAATAAGGTGACATGGCATAAACTCAGCCATTACACAAATCCAGGATGGGTATTGTACACATCTCTGCTCTATGGTCAGCAAATTAGTTCAGCATGTTGTGTTATTGGACTCAAAACCTAGCATAGGTGTGAGATAAACAATCTTCCTAAAAGGGGAGACCTGAATGCTGATCAGAAATGGGAATTCAAACAGCAGGATCATCTCCCATATCTAAGCTTCCTTCCTCTGGGTCTCTACACATATTCTATCAAAGAGAGAGGTTGAAGAGGGTAGCTGGGGATCTCTGTTATAGTTTTAATACAAATTGTCACTGATTTAGGAGTTACATGACTGCAGCCTTCCCATTAGGCAGTTAAGAGCAGCAAAATTTACTAAATTTGGTATAAATTCTTTTTGACAAGCTTATGTCTCTACCCAAGAACCTGGAAAAACTGAAGAACTGCCCTTCATATAAGAAACTCCACTGACAAGCTCTTTGAAAGAGTTACAAACAGAGAAATATATATTAGCAAAAGGGAACTTGTGCTTTCCTGAGTCTGTGACCAACAGAATATACCTGCAATTAAAGAGAGAGAGTTGGCACTAATCCACCTCATTTCCTTACTGCCTGCTGGTGAGTTTGTCCCACAGCTCCTAATCCTTGGCTGCAGGACTGGGGGTGGCAGCATCCATCTCTTGGCTGTGGCATTGCATCTCACTGCATCCTGTGTGTTTACTGCAGTGCCCACACCAGCCCTTCCTGTTACGCCCTTGGGTTGGATTGCACAGGGAACCTGGGATGAGAAAGATGGATGGGACTTCTGGGCAGAGAAATCCTTTGTCCTTTGGAAATAGTTGGACACAAGGTGTGGACAGGTGTGGGTGTTGCTGGGGGGCTTTTGGTGAGAAGGTAAGAGCTCATTTTCATTTTTCAAGTGCTCCCTACCCAGGATTAAAGTTGAAGGTTTGCCAGATGGGACAAGGGATCTGCACAGGTGGGACTTTGGTGGCCTGTGGTGCTTCAGCAGCACTTTATGTCAGCAGAGAAAGCACAGAGTCTTGTGGCAGAGGAACCCTGTCCCTGGTTCCCATAAACCATCTACAGCCATGGTAAGGAATTTAAAGAGGAGACTGGCAAAGACCTTCAAGTGAACCTACAGGCTCAGTTTTCCCTACCTTCCCAAGAGACACCGAAGTTTTCATAGGTTTCACAGGAAGTTTTGTGGGTATTCCATCAAGTTCATAGTATTTGAATTGGTGGGACGTGCAGCTGCCATGTGAGGTGCTTGATGGCTGATTTTATCAGGAATTTTGAGGCCACAGTGGGAGGAAAGCAGTGAGTTTTCTGGCAAGGCTGCTGTGGTGATTGTTCTTAATTTGGCAAGGCCTGTGCAGTAATCTAAATGCTGCCAGTATTTCCCAGACAAACTTGCCCTGTTACAGAGTTGGTGCTGAATCTTAGAATGGTTTGGGTTGAAAGGGACCTTAAAGCTCCTCTAGTTCCCACCCTCCTGCCATGGGCAGGGGCATCTTCCACTAGACCAGGTTGTTCAGAGCTTCACTCAATCCATCTTTTGCGAATGGAAAGATGAACAGTCCCAGTGCATGACATGCACACTTTAATATATAAATAACCCAAATAGCTTCTGATCTCTGTACTTCACACTGTGTAATTTATCCATAAACTATACTTTAAACAGATTTGGTCTCCCAACCTTTGCTTTTTGTGCACTCCCTGCTAACCTGGAAGACTGTCACAGCTGCACAGCAGGCTGAGAGACATCTCTGATAGCTCCAGCTTATGTTCTGGTTATTCAGTGGTGCCAGAGACACTGGGAAGACCTTCTGGCATCACTGACAGTCCTCCTGTTAGTCTAGGGACAGTGACTTGCAAGTAGTCATGCGTAATTTTGTAACTGCTGCATAACAGACTACAAAACCACACCCGACCGAAATAATTCGCTGGCATGCTAATGAACGTCAACGCAGACAGTTCCACCATCTGCGTGCTCTGCTTTTTATCGGTTTCAAGTGTGTTTGGTTTGGGTGTACATGTCCCCTCTGCAAGCATAAAACCATACATTTGATCTATTGCAGAAAGACCCTTTTACCATAAAGATAAAAAGATTAAAAAAAAAAAAAAGATTCCTTTTGATTCTCAATCCTTTTTCCATTATTGCTCCGATATGGATGGGACCATATTGTCAAGTTATTACAGAGGATGTAGAGTGCATCCAAAGAACAAGGAACTGTAGAGCACATCCAGCCCTGAGCTCATTTATTAATTTGTGTTGCTGTTTACTGATGTGTTTGGAAATCTTCAGTTCTATGAGATGAGCAAAGATGTTGGCTGCAGCATAAAGTGTGTCTCAGCCAACACTGTGGCTGCTGCCATGATTTCTAGAGCTGTGGTTGCAGCACAATCATTCCATTCTGAATTTGTGCACTGGATAATTTACCTTGGAGGATTTTTATTGCCTCTGAGAAGCTTTTTTGTTATTAACACAGGAAAAGCAGTATGTCTATTACTATGAATATTAATATATGGGAATGCAGGAGACAGCATCCTGAGCTAGCTTTTATCAATCTCACCTTTCCACTCATGAGAAAACAGCTATGGAGAAATTCCTTGAAGGGTCTCTTTCCTTTCCTACTTGTAGTTAGCATAGACTCTATTGCCACTGCCTCACTGGGTGTGAGGTGTCACTGTGATTAGTTTTGTTTTTGTTTGTAGTGCTGGCCATAGTTATTCCATCCTGCTGTGCCACATCATCACTGTAAATGCCAGAACAGCGCATCCCAATATTTGAGTGTTAAGTGAAGTGTGTCAATTAATTACTTTTCACTTGTGCTGTCACATAGACACTTCTGTTGCCTTAAAAACAAGATGGTTTTAAGCAGCACAACAGAATGTAAACAGCTGATAAAAACAGGACCATCAGCCTACTAAGAATGTTGGATTTTTGGGTGTAGTGCAAAAACAGAGTGTAACTTTAGGGGATGTTTGTTGTCAAAAGCAGAAATTCCTAGTAAAATATTTTCTGCTTGCGAATTTAAATTTTCCAAATCAAGTGAACATAAGTCCATTCCAGCACGTGATTTAGGTCTGTAAAACAAAACTTTGCACATGTGTCTGGCTAAGGGGCTGCTTGTGGGTCTTATGTGTAATGTGCACACCACAAGGTGTTACTTGTATGTGGGAGCAGAGGAGGTATGCTAAGGTGTGTATTCAACATCTGCCTTATAATTTTTCCTGTCCTGATCACAACTTTTTGGAGTTCACTTATGTCCTGATGGTGAACCTGTGCCTGATTTCCCAGAGGTGAAACCTTTTTGCCATGCAGGACCCAACACTTCTGCAGCCTTTGCCAGAGCATATATTCCAAGGAGTGTACATAGCTGATCAATAAAAAGATGGAAAGAGTACTTGATCTAGGTTTGGAGGTGCAAGTGAGATGATTTTGAGGCTCTTTCATCTCAAAAAAGAACATACAGAGTGCTGTGGCTGAAAGTTGAAGGTATTAAAAACAAAGCATGAGGGCTTTTTTTTAGCAACAAGGATTATGAGTGTTGGAATGTTCTCAAGGGATGTGGTAAATTGTCCTTTGTAGTCTTTAAATGTATTACAATTTTTTTTAGAAGATATGCTCTATTTCGGCCAAAAGATATTGAAAACTTGTTGATTGAAATGTTCTGGTTTTTCATGGTCAAAATCAAATGGGATGATTACAACATCTTTAAAACTTCCTAACTCTATCACCTTCCTTGAAGAAGATGATGTTTTTGGTAGTTTTTTTTTTTTAATTTATTTATGGCTGAATCTAAGAGAATCAGACAAGATAGGATCGTTTGCATGACTGATTTGTGCAACCCAAGCTACAAAAAGGTGATCCAGTTTCCTGATCCTGAATCATGCTGTGCCTCTTCACCAGGACTTCCCAATGGCTCTGGGGATTTAGGATTTTTAATCCTCTATGATCCAGTGTTGATACCTTGCTGAATTAGACTTACTAAAGCTCTGCACTGTCACGTTGTTTTTCTGACATCTCTGCTTTTGACTTTGTTGGTGTAGCTACATCAGATGTCTCTCTGTCTTGCTGACCCATGGTAGGTTTTAGAGCATAATTCCAGGCTTTGTGAGAATGGAACATTTCTAAAGCAGCAGCCCCTCACTAATCTGCAGAGAGAAAACACATATGACAGGCAGTGGGGATTCCATTTTTCAGGATTCAGGGTTTAAGACAGGCTTAAAGGAGTCTTATTAAAAGTGTTTTCCAGTGCATATGGCTCCTTCTGACAGCGCCCAGGTGGTTAAGAAACCAGCATTAAGAATAAAAGCCGTTTCTCTTTTCTACACAACAAATGGTTCAAGTGTCTGGTATTCAATTCAGAAAGGAAACCTGCAGCAGTCATGTCCCCTGAAATAAACCAACCAACATTTTGAGCTGCCAACACTTCTGTCTATTACGTCAAGGCATTGCAAAGTTTAAAGCATAGCAAAGTAATATATATATATATATTTTTTCAGTAATCCCAGGGTAAATATTAGGTAGACAGTATTTCTGCTTTGCGCATTAAAAGCCCGACTGAATTTGAAAAGCCTGCAAGTGCACTTTGGGGATTTCGGAAAGTGTCGTTTGACCATGAGCTAAGACCAGAAGCTGCCATTTTGCAGATGGGGCAGGAGGAAAAGGAGTTTGGCCTCATTCATAACTTCACAGCTACTGCAAATATCAGCTGATGAATATTTATGTTATGACTGGCAGAGGCCCGAAAGGCAAACGGGGGAGGAGCGGAGGGGGAAGCCTAAGTTAGGAAAATGGTTGTCTGATCTCTGTGGGATTTCTTTACCAACACTTTCCATGCTTGAACAGTAGCTGCTGAATGAAATCATTATGTACTGAGCCCCTGTGCAGGAAAACAAGGTTTGTCAAGACTCCGTTCGTTAGCACCTCGTACTTTGTTTGAACCGTGGACATTTGCTGGGCCCTGTAAAGGGAAGTTTTTTTTTTCTTTTCAAATACTCTATGGGGTGGACCAGTCTTCTTTTGTTTAGTCATGGTTTAATTAGTATTGTACTTGAATTTTAAAGAAGCAAAAGAGGTGAGTGCCATTCCTCTCTATATAACGTAATTTCAAAGTAATGTATTTCTTCATATTTGTATTATCTCAAATCAACCACTGAGAGGGGAAAAATCCCAACCTCTTCCTTTTGCCTTCACCAGGCTGTAAATTAACAGTAAGGAGCAACTTTCAATAAAGCTCACCAACATGACTTCAGCGTTGGGATGGATCAAGCCCAGGAAGGAAACCGGCTGGAAAAAGGGAACGGCTGGAAGGCAGCAAGGGCTTAGCAAAGTGATGGTGGCTGCGGGTGGGCAGGCTGAGCCCCCTCCACAGGACCACAGGGTCAGAGGTTTAGGGCTTCATGAAATACAAACGTAAAGAAATAAGGGCAGGCAGCCCGAGTTAGATATACAGAAAAAATAAAAGTGTCCACAACCAGTTAGTGAGAAAATCCTTTCCCAGGGGCTCTGCAGATTCATCACCTTCTGCTTCAGAGGAATAGGGAAAAACCTGGATTTTGACTATAGTTCTTCAGAAAAAAATCCATAAAGCCGGGTCTAATATGCCCACTTTTTCTCTAGGTGTTGGCGTTTCTTATACTGCTTATTTAGAGACATCTCAATGCTTTTAGAAGAAGGAAAATCTTCAGGAAAAGGCCACGTGCAAGAAACCACTCAAAACCTCCTCTCAACTTTTCTTTCTATCCAGTTGGGAGATCCCCGTGTGTCTCATCTACAGGAACCAGCAGATGGTGCTGCAGTACACCAAGTATTTATTTCCCTGGAAGGGGAAAACCTGGGATAGATCTACTCGGGGCTGCCTCTGGCTGCTTCCAGCCCTGAGGGAAATCGCTTCCCGCCTTCCCCCCACGGCAGCCCGGTGCAATTGCAAACGCAGCCGGTGCCGCCCCACTCCGTCCCGAAGGCGGGCGAATGTCCCCATCGTTATTTCCTAATATCCGAAGAAGTTTCTGACGGGAAGGGCTCTTTGGGTCTGAGGGGAAGGTGTTTGGGGAGGGGTTTGGGGGCGGCAAGGCAGCCATGAGGCCCCGGCACGTTGCCCTCACGGGTTTTGGCGGGCTCCCCTCAGGGAAGGCAGCCATGTTTGACTCCCTACCCGCCACTTTCGTCGATGCTGGGTTTGTGCCCGCGGCTTAGAATGGAGGTGCTTGGGGCGTAAGGAAAGTCCAGTTTTTCCTCAAAAACTTAAAAAAAATTTCTCAACCTCCCAAGAAATAATGGTGAATTGGTGTCTAGCCCTGCTGCCAGCCCAGCAGGAATCTTGGGGTGCTTTCCCTCTCAGGGGTGCTGAGGGCCACCCAATTGCTCCCTCGACGACATGCCTCCAGCCTCTGTGGTGAAAATAGCGAGGAAAAGCCTCCCCACCCCACAAAAAAAAAAAAAAAAAAAAAAAAAAAAAAAAAAAAAAAAGGAGAGAGAGACGGGAAATTTTCACTGAGATGCAGAAAGACTTGCAAGGACAATGAACAAACAGGGCATACTCATGTGCAGGAGATCTGCAAAACATGGCAGGGTGAGCTACAACCGATGTAGGTGTGATACTTTATTTTTAACAGAAAGAGTTATGTTGAAAAAAGGCAACTTCTTAAAACATTTAGTATTTATTTGTGACATTGTCCCACCAGCACCTGTAAAGCCATGGCGTGCTGTGAGGAGAAGGGGTCGAGGAGCTGCTCACCAGCAAGCCGCGGGGAGGGAAGGCATAAATAGGGAAGCACAGATTAGGGAAGGATATAGGACAACCCTGTGCAGCTGTTTTTGTTATACCACCGAGCTGTAAAGCTGAAAAATGAATTAAAAAGCAAGGGATGTGCCAGGAGTACTGGTGTCTCCCGCTTATGGACGCTTGGGGCATTCTGTGCAAATTGAACTTCCCCCCCCCGCCACGCACCATTTTTTTTGGATGGCTTAATATTGCAGAAGTGGAAGGGAAGAGCGACAACACGCTCGGAGTGTGGAGCCTTTTCATTGATCCCTCTGGCACCGAAATGCACCAGAGTGACCTGAGGACAGAAGCAAAGCCCAGCTGCTCCCATCTTTTCATTGCTGTAATCTGAAACATGGAGGTTATTTCAGTGTGGAGGTTGCACGTGAAAAGGGCCTCAGGTTTTTGTGTTTGTTTTTTTTTTTTTTTTTAATCAAAAAATTAATAACTAGATGGGATGAGAAGAATACCTGTGCATGATTTACTGGACAGCAGGGGAGCAAGTGGAGGGGCCTTGATGGAGCTGGAGCGATTTGCATCCAGGGAATGTGGGGCTGTGCCCAGAGGTTTGCACACTGATGCTCCACAGACTGCAGTTGCAACTCTCAGGGCTGAGACAGCCTACATTCCTTTCACAAGTAAATAGCAAAACTTTTTTTTTCACTGCAGGATTATTTGATCATTGTGAGTCATGTATGTGTGTTTATGTGTGGGGGCTTCTGGTTGGGTTTTTTATCTGCTCAGTAGCTTTTTGGGAAGGTTTCTAATCAAAAGCAACTATGAAAACCTGCTCCATAAGAGAGGTTATTCATCTTAGCAAGGGAAAAAGGATGGGAAGACAATTACTGTGTTTTGTGACTAATACAATATGTGACTCAAAACATTAAGCAAGAGTGCTGCTGACGTGATAGCCTCATCCCCTCAATTTGAATTCAGTCTGAAGCATCAGGCTGAAACATGAAGTAGTTCCCCTGCAGCCAGGCTGCTCTGGCTTTGTGTCCAAAGCCACTGAAGTTAGTCCGTAACCTAGAGAAAAAGGAGCTGTTTAAGTGGCTCATTCCTATTACAAACAAAATTGGGAGATCTCTGCTGTAGTCTTTATGTTTTGATTTAGCAGGTAGAAGTTGGATTTCAAAAGCAGCCTCAAGGAGTCACGGCCTGCAGCCCATCTGGAGGGTTTTGCTGTGGCTCAGGCAAAATCTGCCAAGTAATCTCACCTTTTCCTCCTTGCTGGACTCTCTTCAGCCGTTCTTAGATTTGATGTATGAGGCAGATTCTGATGTCATCGCTGTGTGGGAATGGATGGTGGTGTTCCTTCTGCAGGATAAGATGGCTGTGAGATGATTTTTCTGTCCTTTTACAGTGTGCCTGTACATATCTCTACTCTGAATGGTTTGAGGAACTGGAAATCAGAGTGTAAAAGGATGGGTCCTTGCAGGAGCTCCTCATGTACAGGGTCTGCAGAATCATAAAAGAGTTAAGTTGGGAAGGACCTGAAAGACCATCTCATTCCACCCCTCCTGCCATGGGCAAGAACAGCTTCCTCTAGACCGGGTTGTTCAGGATCACATCCAGCCTGGCCTTGAGCACTTTGAGAAGGTGAGCTCTGTGCAATAGATCAAATAATTTGTTTAACTTGTCACATTTATATTTCAGAATACAGCTGTCTGAGTGACAACAAAATAAATATTCTGTGAGAAAATTGGAAAGTTAGGGGAAATTCAGTGAGTGTCCCAGAGGACTTAAGTTTATTTTCAGTGAAGCATTAGTAGCAATTTTATTTGCCATATGAAGTGAGGTGATTTTTCTTTTGGACCTGTCTATGTTCTCTCAGGTGCCGTGATGCACCAGTGTGGGTGATACTCTTGATACTCTGAATAATCTGGGTGATGCTCTTGATATCTGGATGTGAAAAAGCACTTGCAGCATTTGAGGTTTTTCAAAATTACATGTTGTAAACATTAGTTTAAAAGAGGCAAGCAATTCAGATGCTAATTACAGAAATATTTTTCCTTCTTCTCTTCCCAAGCTTACCTCTTCCTTCTCTCATACTTTGCATTTATGGTTTTGGGACCTGAGCGCAAGTACAGAGCTGTTTAATTTCTTCATGTGGAAGATCCAGAAGGACACAGAGCTTTAGGCAGGTAAACATTGATTATGTTGGGTAAACCATGTGGCAGCATTTTGGAGAAAGTGCCTTTGAAGGGTGGGGGCTGGATCATCCTGCCTGTGGGAGAGCTGCTAAGGAGCTGAGCTCCTCAGTGTGGGGTTAAAGGCGTTGCGATCTGACTGAGGACAAACCAAAGGTGAGTGAACCCACCCCTGAGCTGATGTTCCTTGGAAAAGAGAGTATGCTTCCACCAGCCCCCAAAATGAGACTGTTTTCACTCTTGTTTCAGAGCCAGTCACAGGATGTAACACCATATTTGTGTGAATCCTGTAGCATTGTACTGCACTGGATGATATTTTTTAGTGAAGAATCATTTCCCAAAATACAGCCCTATCATGTTTTGTAATAGGGTGGCAAATACTGCTTTGTCAACTATGAGGTGTGCTGTGGATGGCGAGTGATTCATTGCCCAGCAGGCGAGAATTTAATTTGTAAGAGATGTCTATAGTTCAACTTTAAAAAATCCCTGTATTTTATATTCAAAAGTCTTGTGAGAATGATAATAAATTGGATGAACTTCCAGAGGTAGTTAAGGTAAGTGGTAGATTAGGCTTCTAACACCTTGCCAGATTTGACCATAGTTTTTTGAAGTCAATTTAAAAGAAAAAAAAAATTTTAGCCATGATTTGGTTTCTGATTTCAAGGAGACTTAATTTTGTACCTTGCTTTGGGATGTGACATGCACAGTTGTTACCCCTGAAACTGGACAGAAGCAAAGCAGATGCATTTCAGTTTTCTTCTGGAAGTCCATGGACTTTGGGAGATCACAGTATACCCTTCCATCCAGGAGAGTCTCGTGTGGTTTGAGGTTTTATTATAGACTTTTTCTACATCTGTACTCAGGGTAGATTTATGTTTAATTGGAAGCCCAGTAAGGCCACAGGCAGGTGTTAGGATGTGGCATGAGTGACTCAGTGGGTGGAAGGCACACTTCCTTCTCCATCAATATTGAATAAGTGTCCTTTGTGGTAATGGATGGGTCAGCTCCTGGCTGACAGGGAGGAAAACAGTCACTACTGAGGCTTTGGTACTTGTCCAGCAAAGTCCCCTGTCCTCTCAGAAGCACAGATTTTATTCAGACTGTTCAGTTGTGACATGGCTGGGCTTTGTGGGTCTGGGTAGTGAGAACTGGATTTAATTGTACCATCCACAATTCCAGGTTCCCTGATACTCCACTGCTTGGGTCCTGTGTGAGGGCACAGGAGAGGCCCCTTCAGCCCTCAGAGGCCTCCCAGCAGCAAGCCTCCAGAGACAGGGATTAAACTATATATATCCCATAGTTTTGAACCTCTCTGAAACCTGCCAGGGCTCATGAATGACCAAAGCATGTATGAGTTCTGTTCTGCTTTAAAAATGAAAAAAAAAACCCATAAGAATAACATCTTGGAGCAGTAAAAATGTTTTTTCACCTTAAAGGTTGTTATTTCAAAGGATATTTTCATAGTGACTGAAAAAGAAACTGGAAATCCCATATTATTTCTCCTTCCCTCCCTCAGCCAGGCCCTTTCTGTGTCCAGAATTTTATCTGGTGTGAGGAGAAGGCTCCCTGGATAAGAGTGAGAGATGTTTGAAGGTGTCATTTAGGTGTCGTTTGCCACCTGGCTCGACTGCAGCTGGCCCACTGCTGAGATGGCATCTCCACTGTGGATGACACAGTTTGGGGCTTTCTTTTCCAAACCCTGCCTTAAGGAACAGAGGGGGAAAATATTAGAGAAATTAGCTGTAAAATGGAGAGAATGGTGCTTCTGAAGTAAGCCCCTCAGATACAGAGAAGTACAGATATAGCTCACTACTCTGTGCGTGTTCCCACAAACAGTAGGATACAGAGTTGTTTCTCTTTGGCTGCAACCGGGCATTGAACATGAAATTAAACACCAAAATTTGTAGTCCTGACAAAATGAAAATTCTTTTCTGGGTTCAGTTTATGTTTTAAATCTGCTCTTTTATAGCCACAGAAACAAAAAATCCTATTATCATAAACTTTGATTATGCAGCAGAGTTTTGCAGCAAATGCCACTTTCTGTATCTCCAGAGTTGCAGTGTTTGTAGGCTCTTGGTCATGTAAGAAAGATTACACTGCTTTTCTGTGTAAGGGTTGGAGCATCATTGGCTGCCAAGATTGCAGAAGGTAGATCTTTTTTCTTCCTGTGGAAATTACATCTATGTGATTTTTTTTACTACATTAACTTATTATATGGGCTTACATAATGTTGTATTACTTTCAGTAAAAGGCATTGTGGCTTTCTGAGTGCTTCTGTGGCCTCACTGTTGTTTCAGTAGAGATCTGGGTGTTCTAAATGTTTGTGTTGCCAAAGGGATGAGGGTCCTTAACCTCTGTAGGGACCTATAATTGCCTACCTGTGCTTAAACAATTTTGAGAGGCTGATCCTTAATCTTTCTCTGAACACCTCACTTCCATTTTTTTCTGTAGAAAGATCCTTCTGACAGAGGGTAATACCAACTTGGGAACTGCTGGTTGTGATGATACTTGTGTCAGTTTTTGCTTTATAACTGGATGCAGTTCCAAGGACAAAATAATCAGAGGCACCTGCTGGGAAACTGCTCCATTCAGGACAGATCAGAGGAAAGGAGCATGTGTGTCTTTACTGGTGAGGGTGGTGGCTGGAATAATGTTTCCACTAGAATGTAAACTGTCTGTACTGCCTGCATTGTAAAAAGAGAGGGTAAGAAAAATACCTTAAGTTATATCCTGGTTAGTCATGCACAAAGGAAGAAATGCTGAGGGAAATTTTCACTCAGCTATAATGCTTACTCATGATGGGTGTTACAGGTTCTTAACTAGAGGCTCAGATGGGAATTAGTGCTCCAGAGAGGGAATGACTACAGCAGGAAACAGAGGCCGTGTTAGTCTTGGGGCTCCAGGCAATTTGTACCTGGTGCTGATGTTGAAAGCATTTTATTTTCCTGAGGAACTTCTGTTGTTTGAAAAGCTGAAAATCTTTTTGCTCTGTGTATTTTAGCCTTTCTGATGGAAAGTTGCAGTTTTCTGTGGAAGGCAAAGCCCTGCTTTGCATGGGACCATACTGGGGGACATACAGGTTGCTTTAAATGGAAATGTTTCCTACCAGCTCCATACATTCAAAAGAAACTGTGTTTCAGTGAGCTTCCCAAGTGACGGTGAAGTAATTTCAGTGATTCTGGTGCAGGCAAAGTACCCTGGGATTGGCATATGGCTGTGTTCATTGCAAGCTGTCCAAATTCAAATTATTTTTTAGACAAGCAATTTTCATTCCAGGACTTCTTGTGCTGTGCAGGAGCAGCCACAAAACACCTTGTTTTCAATAATGAATTTACTGTTATCTATAATAACTCTTGTAATGTGAGACCTTGTATTGAGCTGTGTGATCTAACAGCTGTGATTGCTCAGGGCCTGCAGTAAAAAAAGCTCTGGTTGTTTTTGCAAAGAATGAAACTGATTCATAGCAAAATTATATGAATTTTCTACATGATTTGAAGGTAGTTTGTGGGCTTTTACTCTCACTCAAATTTTAATGGTTCCTAAATTTCCAGCAGAATGATTTTTCACATTTGAGAAGTGGCAAAGAGAACCCTTTAGAGCTTATAGGAGATGTGTGGTTTGAGTGGCAGCTGCACCTCCTTTCAGCAGAGAAGGAGGATGGTGGATGTGAAAGAAAGTAGCCAGGATAACAGCAAGCAGAACATGGCAGGAGAATCTTTTCTGAGGTTGGTCTGGCTGTCTGGGGAAGTCTTGGAGTGCAAATGATGAAAGATGAGAAGATCTTAAAAGATTGGGACCTGCAGGAAAGAAAGGTTGAAAGGTGAGGGACACATGTTGAAAGGGGAAGGAGACAGTCCATCAGGGAAGCCCAAGTGTCCAAATCATGCTTGTGTTCTCCTGATGCTCTCTGCTTTCCGTCACTGAGAGCGAATGTGTCTCTTTCTCCTGGCCTGCTCCTTTTTTTCCTCCCTGACACTGCGAATGCCACAGCTGAAGTGCTTCTGCAGGCATGGCTCTCATTCAGGATGTGCTGTCTGAGCTGGGCTCCCATCCCAGCCTTGGCTGACAGCAAAGAGTTGTATCAGTTGTATCACCATCAGCACTGAGAGCAGAGCTCAATGAATGCCTGCACTGACCCAACAGGATCTCACAGGGCAGCAGCAGGCCTGGTGCCCTGGTTCATGGAACCTGGGCTTACTCCTAAATTTGCCAGTGCTGCTGGAGCTTAGTGTTGAGGTCGTGCCCACCTTACAGTGAGTCTGTCCAGGGGAGGTGAGGAGCACTGGGAGGAGGGGGACATGGGGTGAAGGAAGGGGAGCCTGTAGCTGACAGGCCCTGTGCAGGGCAAGTTTGCATGTCTTCATCTCACTCATCTATTTGTGGCATTGGTGATTCCCGTGACCTTGGGATTTTGCTGTGAAAGGAAAGTTTGAAAGCTTACCATCATTTATTTATAATTATAAATAGTAATAAAAACAGAGACAGTTTCTGGGCTCAGTACATTCCTCACAGCAGGATTCCCCCTTGACACCATTCTCTGTTCCAGAGAATGGAATGCCCTCCCTTCCCTTTTTGCACTAAACTTTCCCTCCTCCGAACAATAACTCTGTGTTGTTTCCCGTGGCTCAGTTGTACCATGGTGTTGGTCCCACTGTTTCCCATCCCAGCACCTCCTGCACTATTGCTGTGCTCTGATGAAGATTTTAAGCAGGGAGTCATCCAGAATATTTAAATTATTCTATAAATTAGGCTTAGAGAAGTGACAGCCAATTATGCAATTTCTACATTTCCAGACAAACTATGTTTTCGCAGAGGTTTTAAAGCCAGTTTTATAGGCTGAGTATGGCAAAAATCAATGTAATCAGCAAATACTGACCTTTATGATAGAACAGGATACTGGCTTTAGTAATTGTGGTCCAGGTCAGGTGATCTAGATCTGGGAAGAAAATGAACTTAATTTACCTCCCAATGTGATCTGATGTTTCTCAGTATCTGATATCTAGGAATTTATGTCATGTCAGAAAACCACAAAGTTAAGACCAGAAAATAGCAGAGAGGTTTTAAAATAAAGTCTCTTCCCCCTGCTTCCCCTCCCCCACCCCCTTTTTTTTTCCCTTGGACCAAAATCTTGAAATATTTTTAAAACAAAAAAGATATTATTGTAAGTATATGATAATATGGATCTAATAATTGCCTGGAAGAAGGAATCAGATCTCAAATGTCTTGTACCTGAGTTGTTATTAAAAAGCCTAGGCAGTACATGGGTCTGAGCTTTACTAATTCACACCAGAAGAGTATCTGGCCATTTAGTGATTTGGGCTTTTGAATTGAGCTTTTTTAGGGGGCTTTTTTTCTTAAGAATGTTAAAGTTAAATTGTGATAAAGACTCTAACAAGGCATTGTGGGAGCCTCTTTTATCTCTCCCTGGTCCCCAGTTTTGTCAGTATGTGTTGGTCTGAGCTTTCTGGGAGTGATTGAAATGTCTCTGTGATATTAGTCTGGATTTAGATAGGACTGGAATCTTTTGAATTCAGGTAACTAATTTCTGCCTCAGAGAGAGAGTAGAGCTGGGGTTTGTACATCATTGTCATGAGGAGCCTGCTCAGTGAAAGCCTAAAGGTAACCAGGGCAGGTTTATGCAAAATGGAAAGAGTGAGGAGGACTGTGCTCCTTGAAATGAATGTTTCTTGAGTTTTGTCAGCTTTATTTTAAGTATTTATTCTTTGACCTTTAACTTTGACCTTTAGCTCCCTCAATATTGATTGAAATCCACATCAGGCAACACAAAGAGCCTGTCTCTAGTAGATTTTGGCCTCAAGTCACCAAGTTGCCACTCATCAGCTGAGCTGTAGCAGCTGATGACACATGTTCTCATAAATGAATGCTTACAATTAATATTAATGGGAACTAAATGTACAACTACCCGAGTGAGATTTGGACTTTTTGTCCAATTTATAATATTTTTTGTTTTGCTCATTTTACTGTGGAGACATCTGTTTGCCTTTATTCCAGTGGAAATTTAAGAGCTAACCTCGGTCAAAGTTTAATTTTGTTTTTAGTGTTACATTATATTTTCAGAAATCTAATCAAGCCTAAGTTCACTCAAGGAAATCAGCTCCTGCTTTCAGTCTAGCCTGCTTTCTCTTTGAAAACTTGTGCTGCATTTTGGTGGTCAGGATTAAAATTAACCACCTGCTCACCTGGATCCAAGCTAACACTGAAACTAAGACAGCACAACCTCATAAAGTTGGATAAGTGGCTGTGGGCACAGACATTTCTGAGCTGTTCTTTTATTGCCCCCTTCATATCTGTCAGCAAGAGAAGCTCACACTTACGTGCAACATTCCAATTTTAAGACCCCTCCGAGAGAATGGGGAAATGTTGGATTAGATTGAATTTAATCCCACTGAAAAGCTTTGCCATTTTTTAAATTGTCTGCATCTGGATGTTTCTGGAATTGCCACTGGTGGAAAATAGGAGTTCTTTCCATTAAATTGGCTATACCTGTAGATGAACTGATCATCAAACCAGCTTTGATGGAGCAGTAAGTACTGGGGTTAGAAACTGAGGAAGTCAGTCAGTCGATGGAGCCGGTGGATGGCAGAAGGGGAAGTCACTCTGTGGAGCTGTTTAAACCCAATTCTTGCTGTATATAACTCAAAATAAGACTTTGCAGCTTAATGAAACTCCTGAATTCTTACATCGTACATCTTCAGCCTTTGCTCCATAAAAGGGGCAGAAACTTCTGGTAGAGCTCTTTGCTTTGAAATGAGTTATTCAGTACTGCATCCATCTAATCCAAAGCTTTTCCATCAACACTAGACTGAAAGTTTCCTGTTCTTTGGTTTTCTGTGGTCTACCTTCTTACTCACCATAACCTCTGGACTGCCAGGTCATACGCGACTTGTAAGTTCTGGCTTGTGTTTGATTGTAATGGGAGCTCCTAAACCCCTTAATTTGGTTACTAATTCCATTGGGAAAGACTGAAAAATGAGTTTGAAAGCCAAATGTTATCGACTAAAAAGCCTCTTTTACTAATATGTAAAAAATGTCCAGTTCCATCTAAACCCTGCTTTTTTTGTCTAAGGATATAACATCCTGGTGACATCAGAGACACACTTACTATATTATTTTTGGCCCATTCACAATGGCTTTAACTCTCAGTCTTGTCTCAGCCAAAATTGTGTCAAAAGGGGTCAAAAAGGAGAATGTAGTAGCCGCACTGAGAAGGTCATTTTTGCTTAATATGTTGGGTGTGCTCCCTTAAACCCTGGGGCTTAGTATCTGAGAAACATTTGATTGGCTTGGATCAAGTACAAGTGCTTCTATACTGGAAACTAATCCTGATAGATTTTACAGGATGTTTCAAGTTACTAAAACACAGACCTCTGGATGAGGGTGAGTTAGAGGGAAGGAGGACCCTGCTGGGCTTGCCTCTGGAAGAAACAACAGACACAGAACCACTCGTTTGCTTTTAAGGAGGATGAGTGAGAGGGCGTTGGGACACTGACTAAGGCTGACAGCCCCTTGATGGCTGGGGAGATGGGAGTTACACACCATTTCCATTATGTTAATGGCAACCTAAAAACACAAATGTCAATCTCAGTAACTCTCTCTGCTCCACAGAGCAGCTACGAACAAACAACAGCCAGCAAAATCATGTGAAGTACTGGCAGTGGCAATGAAAATGTTCTTTTGACTCCTACTGAGATTCCCTTGGGACGGCAATGAAAATGTTCCTTTGACTCCTGCTGAGATTCCCTTGGGACGGGGAGTGATTGCTGTAGAGCAGAAGTTGGAAACAGCATGACAAAGGGAGAATCTTTGGGTTTATGAGAGAGGAAGGACAACTCTGTTTGTACACGTGATCAAAAAACACCAGAGATGGAGTGAGAAAGGGATATGTAGACTAGGAGCCCTCTGAACTGTATTTTCTCAATATGGTTATTTTTGTGGGGGGGGGGGGAAGAAATCCCCAGAGGTGCTTCTCTGCCTCTGAGGAGTTGGGAAGGAAACTTCTGTTGTGCACCTGAGAGTCTGTGCTGTTTGCGGGAAAACAGTGGGTGGCAAAGATCTCCCTTCTGGTTTTAAATAGGATCAACGATCTACTGAATAAGCCACTTCAGCCTTGGTTCATAACTACCTTTACATCTTTTAAAGTTTGTATTTTGAATAAATTTTATCCTCGGTCCTGACCTCTTTTGCTATACTATTATCCCTATGTGTATATACGGCAATTATTTAACAGAACATTAGGACTCCTAACCATCAAAACTTGGTAGAATTTGAATTATCATAGGAAAGGATGAAAAATATATTTAATTTCACTCAGTACCTACCAACTATTTGCTTGTTCATAATCCTGGGCTGCATTTAGATAAAATTTGAAATTAAACTATAATGCACAAAAAGACCACCAAAATGTTTTATTAGCTGTATCTCTTAATGTTCCTGTTTACATAGAGAAAAAATTATTTGAAGGTATTTTGCATGTAAAATTAACCTGTTAAACACAGAAACAGAGAAAAACTTGTGTGAAACTTTCACATTAGAGGCTTGGAAATAACCTGAACAACCCCTCCCCCTAAAAACTCTGATACGGTTCCTACTTCTTTCCTGGAAGCAGTAATGTCTGAGACCTTGATTGAATTCAGTTAGGCTGGTTGCAAATTTTGCTCAAATCTCAGTTGGAAAATCAGGCCACAGTGAAATTAACAACATAAACAATGTCTTATGGAATAAATGCCAAGAAAACTGGAAAAGTAGGCTAAAATTCTGTGTTTGGCTTAGGTCAGGAAGAAAGAAAAGGGGGACAGTGTTCATTTCACAGAGAAATGGACAGGAATCACCAAGTGTGAAATAAGTCAATGATGTCTTTCCACTGCTGTTTATTGGAAAGCAGTGGGAGCTTTTTTCCTCCCTACTTCACCATGAGGAAACAAAAAAACCCAAAGCCAAACAAACAAACAACAAAAAAAGGACTTCTAGTTTTTCTAGTAACTTTTTGCATGTCTTTGATCAAGGGTCTGATTTTATTTTAGCCTTGTTCTCTTTTGCAAAATGAGGATAAAGTCTCTTTTCATTAGCTTCATACATGGGACTTTTCTTATCTAGCTCTTGTCGTCAATAAAACCCTGAAAGACTGAAAAAAATTAATGTTTTTGTCCAAGTTAACCTCTTCCTAGAGCACAAAGAGAGATGTGCACCTACATCCCATCCCATTGATGTCATTTGAATGGGCCCAGCTCCTTTCACTGTACAAGGAGACTGATGTCCTCCATCAATGCCTTATACCTACAAAGGGGACTGTAAGCATGAACTCTATCTGCAACACCTCGCATGTTTGGGCACCAACTCTGGTTTATTTGTACTGGGAAATACGAACTAGAAGCAGTGGTATGATGGGAGGGGTAGAAAACCTCATCTGAGTAGCTCCTAAGACTCCTACCCTCCAGGGATCAGTAAGACAGAATCACTGTGTGGTGCTCTGATTAGAAAATGAATTCAAATATTCACCTACATGATTTGCAAGCACTTAGACAAAAGGTTAATATAAAAGTATTTCTGGCAACAGACTTGTTCTGAAAACATTTTTTTTTAAGCCAGCTTCCCTCTGCATCATTTTGCAGGTAATTTGCACCTCTTTGTGCATGTGCAATGTGACATTTCCACTAAGCCCAGGCCCGCCTACATTTCTGTGCAGAAATCCTATCAAACACATGATTTGGCACCATGAGAGCATGGGGTGGGTACCTGAGTGGAGTTCATACCTTGTAGTTTATTCAACTGGAGATGAATGGAACTGCTGTTTCCAGCAGACTGCTTTTCTAAAGAGTTCACTTGTCTCAGAGTAGCAATGAAAGAGTGAAAACGTTCAAGCCCTCAGCCTTGCTGAGAATTAGACCATAAAGTCACCACCAGCAGCTTGATTGGCCAGAAATGCTGGGTGACACTGTGGGCCTGCAGAACTGCAAACACCCAGTGCTCCATGGCCTGGAGTTTCACCCACTTCAGACAGTGTAGCTGCAATCCTGAATCAGTTTTTATTGTCCTGAGAATGTTTATGATTGTGAGAGCAGAAATCTTGAAGACAAAACAAAAATGCCTAAAACCCAAGCAGGGATTTTCTTCTCTCTGTGTGCATATGTATTGTTTCTGGCTACCATGTCATTTTTCCTCTACAATTTGGCTTTGTTGACTTGATAGTATCACTTTGGTCAAACCAACTACATTTCCAGACCTGGGCTGCACAGCCCATTACTGGGGTGAATAGAGAGGATTTGAACAAATAACCTCATTAAACTGCTACTCTTTTTGCTCAGCAAGAAAAAGTTCACCGTGCAATATCTCGGTTCTTTGGGCTCCTCAAACCAACTGGAGTTTGCCCACGTTGTCATGCGGTGCTTTTTTTCTCTTGTCACATGTTCTGTGCGTTTGCCACACGAGTTACAGATGGCAATTTTAATTTGAAAATACAAATGTAATAAATTCAGCAGATTAGTATTTGGCTGGGATTGAGGGCTGAGATTGTTCAATTGACTATTATGGAAAACACATCAGCCAACCTCATCCCTGACCAGAGAGCAGTGGTTCTATCCCCTTACAAACAAAGCCTTTGTTTTGTCTTCCTTGCTCTGTGATTCTGGTCTCTACTGTGCATTTGTTTCCAAAGCAAAACAAAGAATTCATAATCTTTGGCAGTTGAAATATTTCAACTTGGATATTCCTGTTACACAATTTACCTACTAGCTGATCAAGTAGGAGATGACCTCACTGCTGAGGAACAGTATTTTTTCAGATGCCTTCAGCCCTATTTGTTTCTAGTCTAGCTTTTGCCAACCATAAGGCAGAGTCTAAAGATCTAGGTGCTGGTGCAACTGCCCCACATTCCCTGCTGAGAAGGACTCAAGCCTGTCCATCTGATATGGTTTGTGAAATGAGCACACACATTATTCATATTCCCTGTGATGAAATGTAGAGGGTTATGGATAATCAATGTGTGCCATACAGCCCCTGACTATTTTACCTGCATTCTGCCCATTGCTTCCCCCTGGTTAGTTATAATATGTCTAGACTTCTATCAGATTTAATGAAAACAGTCATAATGGCAACAAAGATTTCATTTTTCCTCCAATGTGCTCCAAACTGACCCTGGCTTGGAGTGCCAGCAGCTTCCTGCAGTGCAGACAGTCCTGTTGTGTTGCAGGGTATATTCTAGAGACAGATTTGAGCTAGGAACAGATTTGAACTTTTAGGTGTAACTGCCACGAAACTCAATTTTCCGTCAAGTCAGGTGATAGCTCTTCCTTAATATTTTGGCCATTCTGTTCAGGTTTTAAGTGTTTCGTTTTTTATTCTGAGGCACTGAAAACAAGAGCCAAAGAAGCGTAGCAGAAGAAAGCAGGAGAAGAACATGTAAAACGATGTAAGGTACTGGACTGCACCTCTATTTTTCTGGTTTTGGTCCTTTGTCAATGTAAACTGCATGATCTATTAACCACTGAGCATGATGGGGTCTTGAAAAAACCAAATTAATTTAGAAAATGTATAGACTACCTGAGTAAGGACAGTACCAGTATTAGTCATGAAAAACAAGCAATGAATGACTCTTAGTTTTTGGATGAATATTTGTAGGATTAACATATAAAGTTGAAAGTTGAACAAAAGAGAAGAATGAAAATGGAAAAAAAAAAAGACATTTCTTTACAAGTCTTCTGCCAACCATTTGATTTTTCTGAGAGTGCATTTTTTGACATTTAGTAACAATAATTTGATTTATTTTAGTATTTGAGGCCCTTGGCCAGGACTGGGGATTTGTTATGCATTGCACATGTTGCACTTGTAGGGACAGCTCTGCTCATAGGACTTGCAAAGTGCAGGAACTCACTGATGTGCTGATTGTTTCCCTGGCATGATGGAAAAGGCCACGCAGGTCACTGGCACAGCCAAGAGTAAGGCCCAAGTGTGCTGACTCCTGATCTTGTGTCCTCCTTATTAAACTTTGCCTCCTGTAGCAGAAGAATGGCAGCCAAAATGCTGCAATTGTCTTGGGTGGGAACAGGGTTGAGAAAGACACTGAGAAAAAAACACGTTCAGCTTTTAATGAATTTGTAATTTTCTGGATTTGTCACTATCAGTGACAAAACTGCCAGTGCAGTATCTGTCTGTTGAGTTCTGCACCTAACAAATTTATTAGTGGGTCTTGACTGCTCACACTCCCTCTGTTTTAACATTTATTTCTGCATGATGTCTGTACAGTCAGATATTTTACTGGCTTATTTTATAACTTTCCAGTAATGAATAGCATTAATCACCCAGTAGCAATATATGAAATCAGGTATCTTTAACTTGAAGCTTGGCAAAGCATCTTTTAAGGAAGAGTTGAACAAATGTTCTGTCCCTTCTCCTGAAGCCTTTACATGCTGGCACACAACACGCACAGTGGCTGCCATAAGCTTTTATTAGGGCTGTTTTTCCATTTCTGAGAGGAAGCACTGCTGCAGTATCTGTAGCTCTCGTGTTCCCTATAGGAAATGGATAAAGCACACCGAGCATACGGGAACAAAGCACAGCCTGCTAGCCCTAAAGATGTATCTGATAAGTTCTGTATGGGTAAGGATCAGCATGCCCAGAGCATGACAGGAGAGCTGGGCTCAGAGTCATTCTC
The DNA here is from genome assembly GCA_013398615.1 of Brachypodius melanocephalos. Taxonomy (NCBI): domain Eukaryota; kingdom Metazoa; phylum Chordata; class Aves; order Passeriformes; family Pycnonotidae; genus Brachypodius; species Brachypodius melanocephalos. The sequence continues at coordinate 2,609,705 of VZSR01000001.1, read as the reverse complement.
GTGAACAGTGAGTTGATTTAACTGCTGCCATTTACCACAGAGACCTGGATTTATGTGTTTATAGTCATTTCTATGTCAATACGTCAGTGCTTAATGCAGATCAGTTCTCTCTAAAGAGGACAGGAATGATCCAATTTCCTCTTTACTGATGGGTGAACAGGAGCCACAGAAAGACTTCATGATTTGTTCACCTAGCCAGCCAGGATGGAACAAGGGATTCCCAATTCCCAGTTTGTTGTTCTAGTGATTGGTGGAGTCTGTTTCCATTCCCAAGCAGTAATGTCTATCATAAACCCATTAAGAACACTCCTTCCTATTCCATATTCCAAACTAGAACAAACTGTACTGATCTGACCCCAGTTGTGAAGCTATAAATTTAATTTACAAGGTCATTTATATGGGAGGAGAAGTAGTGTCAAAATACAAGAATCTATGCAAGTAGAAAACAGAAGAGGCATGGATAACATAACCCCTATAAAATGTCTCCACATGTGATTTGTGTGGAAACAGTTGCTCTGAGATCAGAAGGAAATCTGTTGCTTTTGGCAAGACTGGTAATTCTACAGCTCAGGAGTTACTAGGGCCTCTGTGTGATACTTTCTGAGCTATGGACTTATCTTAAAGACTTCCTGTTTTGGAGCTCTTGGTCCTGCCAAGATGTTTGTCTTAGCATGATTCAGTTCTGTTATTAGAATGATATCAAGATTTACAATGAGCTGGTAAAAGATTAAAAGATAGAACTGTAGCAAGCATAAAGATGAACGTAGTCTGGAATGGAAGGTAGAAGAGTCAAGAAGAAAATTTCAGGCTGGATGTTGATTTAGCAGTATTTTAGGCACTCTGTGCTTTCTGTAAGTCCAGTGAGCCTGTCCTCACTGTAACACTTGTTAGCTATAAAAACCCTTTTCTTCCACTGCCAGCTCACTGTTGTGCAGTGTGGATAGGAGATAGAAATAACCAAATGAAATTGATTTGATTTAAAAAATATTAACAATGTCTTTACAAAAGTAACTACAGGATATAGTCTCTAGAGCTCTTTTGTACGAGGTGCTGACCCAGTTCCTGTGCACACAGGGTGACATTTGGTCTGTTCTTTGGTAACTTCTCTAAGTGATGCCGATCAAAATAGGGAGCGGCCACCTCTGGTTTAAGCTGTGGACACGCAGGGCTCATTTTGAAGCCAATAAAGGCGATTACAGCTGCATTACTGTGGAGCTGGGAAGAGACAGCTGAAAAATAAACTATTATTTGGCAAAAGGATCTGAACATGCGAGGTCTCCCACAGGCATTAAAGGGTCTGACCATCAGTGGGAAACACTACAAATTTCTTTGGAAAACTTGTGACCCTTATACCGTAACGACCACGTCCTCTCAAGGCTCCAACCCTGCCAAAACCCAACCTAAATACTCATACTAAATAGCGACAAAAAGACATGAAATCAGTTTATCTTAAAATCACAAATCAGTGCACTTGGGGTAAAAGTTCTGTCAAAGCAGAGTTGGTAACTCCTAAAGACAGGGCAGATAGAAACTTGTCTTGCTTGGACAGTGGGAGTGCTCTCAATTTTGGTCAATTTAATTCATCAGGGTATCACTTAGGTGCTACCAAAATGTGGTAACAAAAAAAATAGACCAGGAAACTAACATTAAAAAGCACAGCAGAAACATTATTTTACCAGCAGTGCTTGAGGTGTTGGGCAATACTTTCTCCACAGGTTTGGCTTTCTTTCCCTAGTAGCATCTCAAGGATATGGATTCAGGAGTGGAGCCCTTCTCTGAGGTTTAGCCATACTCTAAAGAAAATACTAGCAAATTTGGGAGAGAATGTAGAGAGAAAGAAACCCCAAACTATTCAGAACTGCTGCTTTTCTAAGCTTTTCTAGCTAGGACATATGAGAAGAGAAACCTTGGTTCTGATGAGATTAGTGGGAATTTTTCTTTGCTCTTCCAAGGGGCCAGGATTTTACCAACACCTCAAGAGCCTGCAAGTCTGAAGGAGAAGGTAAAGTGCCTCTTGTCCAACTGTGTAGGCAATCACTGGGCTAAGCTGTGTGATCTGGGCATAATTCAGTATTTCTTCTCAAACCACTGGAAAGGTGAGAGAACTTTTGGAAAGTGGATTCTGACTTAAATGTCAGAACTAAAAAATAAAAAAGTGTGACTGGATAAATGAACAGAATGAGATGATGGATTAACTCATACATTTGCAGTTACTCACCTGGTCTCTTCCACAGTATAAAGTCACCTTCTTCCTTTCAGTGGCAGGTTTTGTTGTCACTTGTAGTTAATATTGTAATTAAATAAACATAGATTTGGCATGGAGTTTTTGCTGGCCTCTCTCACATTCATGGAGTAAGGAAAGAGGCACCTATCTGACCTGGCTCTGTGACACATGGGACCAATCAGTCAAAGGTTTTGCTCTACGGAACAGTTGTTTAGATAGCAATTCACAAGATTTACAGAGGAGATAAATTATACTGGACTCCAAACCACACCATACCCCTTGCTTGTCTTAAGGTTAAAAGGGGAAAAAAACATTTATGAATGGATAGAGGACAGGATGGGAGCTCTCTCTCCCACTCCCTCACAGACATACTTGTATGTATAGTTGGGGTTTATATATATATATATATATGTATGTATGTATGTGTATGTGTGTATATATATATATATGAATTACAGCATTTAAATATACAGGGAATAGAGACTGAATCAGCTGCTGAATTTGATGGAGGCATGGGCACTCAGAAAGGTGCTGATTTAATACCTCTTGAACTCTGTAGAGGCTCTTGAGGAGATGTTGAAGCCTCTTTGGAAAAAAGCACTTCATTTCTGTTGGTTTTGGGAGAAGAGAGCTTCAGTGGCAGCAAACATCCTGTAAAAGAGTGGATTTTTTATTGTGTTTAAAAAAAAAAAAGAAAATCTGTTTTGAGCTGTTATTAATTGTCACTGTGCAATTGAAAGGTCAAACCTGATGTTCTTGCTGAAGCAAAATGCTTTGGAAAGCCAATGGAGTTTTGCCTGAGAAAATACTGGATAGAAGCATGCACAAATGTCAGCATTGGGACTGGATTTGAACTGGATTCAGACATTAGTTAAGAGAGTTCCAGAATAAGCTCTAAATGTTGAAAGAGTGCTATCTTTAAAGGGTACTTCTGCATGAGAAATACGGGGTGATACCCTCAATTTATAGACTCTCAGGATGAAGGAGGAAGTGGCTGTCATTTATGGCACTGTTCTCTTGGTCCTAGGGGTGTGGGGCTACCAAGGGTCATTAAATAAGTCTAAGGTCAGGCTAAATGCTGCACCTGAAACTCCCAGCTGGTTGTCCACATCCTGTCGCTCTTGAGCAGGTGATTTCAGGGTGATTTTCAATCCAGGCCTGTTCAGAATGTCTTGGCATCCATTTTTTCATGAATGTCCATGAACCAGCAAGAGTGTTCACAGTGTAACAACTATCCATGGTGCAGCAACCAGGAAGGTGCTGGAAGAAGTGGGATTTCATTTGTTCAGCTGCTGCAGAGGCAGCTCTACTGCTCATCTCTTTCCAGCCTGAACTTACTGTCCCACACCAAAGCTCATCTGCTCTGCTCTCTGATCTCTCCTGTAGCACTTACCCTGTAACATTCACAAGATCATTTTTTGTGTGGCTTTTCAAGCACTGACTGAAACATTTCTTATTTCTGTGTCAAGTTCCTAATTTGGCCTTTGCAGATCTATTCAGAGTAATCAATCATGGGATTGAAAAGGTAGTGACTAATTTTTGTGAACAGCTTACACAATGCAACATCTTAAATTAAATAATGAAATGTCAACAGCAAATTTCTTGTAAGTTATTCTGAGAGGGAAATGGAAAACAAGTTCACAAGTCCTTTCAAATAAATCTGAAAATATCTCAAGACACTCACAAACAAAAGAAAAGAGATGGAGGTTTCCCAAGAAATTTATGATACTGCTCAACTCCATTCCTGTCCAAAAAGTTGGGAAAATGAAGAGCCACTTCTCATTTTTGCAATTTTAATTTCCAAACAAGACAGAATGCAAAGTATTAAGTAGATTGTGGGTATTTCTGCATTGAGGGATGTTTCCTGAAAGTAGAATCAGATGTTTGCAGGTCTCATGTCACTCTGATACTGATGAATGAGATATTTTTACTGGTGTTTTGTCTGCTCAGTTATGGCATGGTAGATGGAGCTGAAGAATATTGAGGTGTTCTTAACTTTTAAAATAAGAATAATGATGATAATATTAAAGGCTGGAAAGTCTGAACCAGATCTCAGCTATCCTTGTGGTAAAACTTGACACAATCTCTGTGTAGAGACTATTTCCATACCCTATTTAAAAAGCAAGATAAACTAGAGTAAATAAATAAAAGTCCTTTGCATCAAAAGATGAAAAAAATCCAGGCTCTTCATTTTGAGAATGGCCTTGTTCGTTGTGTACATTTTTCACAGTCAAAAGATTGTGACTGTGGAGTTTGCTCTGCTCTGACAGAGGAAGGCGTAACAGGAGCCAACAAACAGAAGGAGAATCCGTTCAAAGCAGGAGTAAGGCTGGATTTTGAACAATGAGCTTATTTAACCAGGTTGGAAAAAATTACCCAGGAACATTGTGGATCTCCATCACTGGAAGTCTTTAAATCAAGAATGGATGTCTTTCTGATGACCATGCTTGTTGCTACAGCAGGAGTTATAGGCTTTGAAATTCCATGGCTCGTGTCATCCAGGAAGCCAGGGTAGATGATTGCATTTGGTCTCCAGTGGCCTTCCAGTCCCTGCGAAGCATTCAGCTGGATTGCTGCTTGCAGCATGTCTGGAAGAGGAAAAGTAACATTTCTCATAGCTGGACAATAGATGACAAGTGGTTTCCACTGGAGTTACAGATCAGGTTTTTTTGAATTTTCCAGGCAATGCACTAATTTTTCAGGGAATAAGGAAACTGCCAAAGGACCTTTTGATTATTTAAAATTTTATTACAGCATCTTTTCCACTCCTCCCCCTTGTCCTCCCCTACAAAATCAGTGTAGAGGTGAAAAATGCACAGAAGTGGGGTACTGATCCAAAATATGGAAACACTGGCCCTGAATAACTGTGTTTGCATTGGGCATCCTTTAAATGACATTAATTAGGTTCACTGAATTTCTCTGAGTGCTCTGAAATTACTTTTGAAAGAAAACAGATTTCAACAATTAAAAAAAAAATCTATTTCATTTGCAAATGGCACAGATCGACTGAGGCTGGGCCATACTGTTCATGAATTGCCACAGACATTTGAGGAACAGGATCTACACAGTCACTTCCAAACCTCATTGCCAGAATCAGTCAATTCCTACAGCACTCCTGATCTGATACACCAGGCAATGGTAAATATTATGTATGCAAAAGAGAAGAAGCAAACAGGCATTTCTTAATGGTGTTCTGCTGCAAATAGACCAGCACCGTGCACAAACTTGCAGCAGCCCATAGCAAATTAATCAAACCACAGAATATCTGCAAATATTTACCTGATGGCTGGGGGTTGAAAAAGCTATAACATAAATAGCTTAGTACATAAAATAGATCTGATTTACATTTCAACAGATGTGTTGGTGAGAGTAGATGATGGGGGCAAAAAAAGAAAGAGGAAAAAGCTAAAATGAAAACAAATAGATTATGTTTCCAAAATCCTACCAAGTATGTGATGCACTGAAATGATGAGACTCTTAACTGCTTGTAAATCTGCCTAGACTGCGGTTGTGAAATTATTTTTAGGGTGACAGCAGAAGCTTTTCTAATGCTACCATTGTGGCACTGTGTCAGCTGAGTAAGAAGCAGCAAGTATGGCATAAAAGTCAAGTGGGCAATCTGAGAAGGAGGCAGTTTGGCACTACAAAAATTTCTGTCCAAGTAGAGGAAATATCCTGATGTAATTGTATTTATAACCTGTGAGCTTCTGAAATCCTAGGGAGAGTACATCTGAGGACAGTGCTGTGGCTGTACATGGCCCAACTAGGAGCTGTTTCATTTTTGAGGGAGGGCATCAAGAATTCCTGCTCAGCTGCTTAATAGAGTGTGTCAGAGCTCTGCTGTCCTCTGTGGAAGTGGTACCTTCCCAGCACAACAGTTCTGCATCCAGTCCTGCCAACCTCAAATATCCCCCCGAGTCATATCTTATGCTTTCATAAATCTCAAACTTGGTTTCAAAAGAAAGAGCTTCAAACAAATGTCTTTCAGTTACTTTTATTTCCTGTCTGGTTTGGGAGTTTGATATTGGTAGGCAATAAAGTTTTTGTGGTCTTGGAAGCTTGCTTTCTCCTGTTGGGCATTTGGCATTCCTCATGCATCAGCCTTAGCCATGGTGGCAGCAAGGACGACCTTGGAAGAGGAACAAAGCAGAAGAAGATGCCATTGTGGAGGAGTTCTGGAGATTGGAAGGGTTGCACAGACGGATTGTGGCTGCATATTAGGATTTGAGGTTGGGGTTTTTTAAGGCACTGAGTGAAAATGTGGGAGACTGCAGAAGTTCAGCAGAGCATTTCTGCTGACATCCTCAGCTGGGGAAGCGTTAACAATGTTGACACAGACTGTCAGCTTCTGGTTTCAGATTCACTCCTCCAGGATGAGAGACAGGAGTTCACATCCCTCAGTCATTGTTTCAAGCTGTCTACAGGCTAGAGAAGATAACAGTGCATCAGCTTACATTTTTATGGGTTCACATGTAATTACAGGAAAGGAAAATTGAGGTTTTGAGTGTTGATTTCAGTGGGAGCAGAAATGCAGAGGCACTTCTGAAAATCTTGCCTGCAGTTTATTTTGAAAACAGAACTGTAAGTTTTTAATCTCAGTTCTGTGAAAAATGTCAAAGATGGAAAAAAATATTAAGTCCTGCATGTGTGCAGAAATAGATGTGACAGTTCTACCTGATTAATTCTGAAGAAAAGCAGCACAGCCTTATGCAAAGGAAATTTCTCAAAAGTACATGAAAACCTGAAAAGTTACACTAAGGGAGGTTAAAGCTGGCTTTTGAACATCAAATTCAAAAGAACTTCTTACTTAACTTTGTGAATTGTAACAATTCAATTTCTTCAAGATGCTCAAACAAATTGAGCTTTGTCTTCCAGGCCAATGGAAATACATTACACAGTGCTGTTGCGAAGTAAAATGGCTCCAGCAACTTTATGGAAAGGGAGAAGGTTCCCAGGCTTTCTGTTCCCAATCCAGTTTAGTTTCAAGCCTCATGTTCAGTTTCACTTTCAGAGTGCCCTAAGAGAAAATGTAATTTAGACTAGAGCTGCATTCACAGTTAATGGCACTGACTGTAATCCTTCAAAATGATGGATACTGGAATTTCCCCCCCTTTACAGGAGGAGTTGCATTTCTCAATGTCACATAAGGGAGAGAAACAAACATGCAGAAATAGCAACTGGCCCTCAAATCTTTGAAGATACATGTGTGTTGCCAAAGCTGAAGTAATTTTCAAGCCAGAAGTCATTGTGAAGGAAAGTTAGATCTCTTGTATCTGTGTCCTTTGTACTGTGCTGACCTGGGTAAAGATACCATTCTGTATTGGAGAAAAAAATGGGAATTGTGGGAGAAGCAGAGAGATCCTCAAGCAGGTGAGGGTTTGTCTCCTGTGGTAAAGGAAAAGCTTAGACACAAAGCCCAGTTTCTGTTGTCTGTCTGCTGTGTTCGGCACGTTGTAGATTCTCAACAAGTGTTTGAGCAGCAGTATTTATTTGTTTGGGCTGGTTTTGCAGTATTGTATCTTCTTTTGCCTTGTTTTGCATGGGCTGATTTGCTGCTGTTGCTTTGCTACACATTCACACCTGTGCTGGTCACAAAGAGGTCTGTGCTGAAAGGTGATATCCTCAGAATAATCTTCAAGAGCCTTTGAGAGTAACAAATGGATGGGTTTGCCTGAAAGAACTGGGTGGAAGGATGAGACAGAGCCATTCTGATCTTTTCCATCAGTAGTACCAACACTAGTAGCAAGAAAGGAGGTCTAAGAGGGATCTTCTTTTTAGAAACAACATAGGGAATGTTATTTCACTTAGACTAATGGAACCACAGACCCAGACTCTGCATCCCTGCAAAATTATCCTTGTCCTCTATGGGAGCTACATGGGAAAGGTCAGTCCATCACTTTGAGACTGTTGGATAGGCACAGTCCTTACGCTTGAGCTCAACACTATCAAGCACAGCAAACATCAGAAACACCTGAAAACATTGAAAGCAACAGCTGGTAGAACACAACAGCATAACGAAAAGCAGGTGGAAGCAGCTGTTTGTGCTGCTAATGGATCCACTCTGTGTCTCCTTCTGAGGGGCACATCACACTCATAGATAAATATCAGGGTTTAGCCTTTCAGACAATCAGCACTCAAGCCTGAGGGGCTAACTCTGCATGGACTGGAGCATCCCCAGGAATCTGGACAAGAATATTGAGTGGAATAATATTAGTAGCTTCTCATGCCCTGTTATTGCTGATCTATCTAGTCTAAGGCATATCCCATTATCCTAAGTTAATGCAGTGTTTACTGAGGCCTGGTGTTTTTCCATGGGTTTACATGTGACTGCCATGATATGGAGGACCAGAGGGGGTCATACAATCAGATGATTTTCCTGAGCAGTAATGAGCATGGGGTCTTGGTCGATATCTATGTTCTCTGCTCTTCTCAGGTGTCTACCTCCAGCAAAACTCCTTACCAGTAGGGGTTTTTTTTCCCCTTTAAACAGGCAAGGAATAATACCAGGGGAAAAAAGCTACAATAAAAGGAAGGCTACTTCTTTGGTGTTTTGGGAAACATTTTTGTGAAAAGACTTTAACATTTCTTTTTGCAAGGAGATACCTTAAAACACTGACAATTGACAAACAGGCTGGAGTAGGGAACTGGGTTATATCAAGACTGTTTGGTGATGCATTGACATTAGGTGTCACAGCTCCATTAATCAAAAATATTTTGGAGGAAATTCTTCCTGCTTCATTCATGCACAAATAATTTACACTGGGAGCAGTGGGTCTAAACCTCTTTGGCAGACTGAATGGAGGAGCATGATGAACAGCTAGGCTGGCTCCTGAGTGACCAGACACTCACTCCTTTACCAGGGCTCTCCTTTTTTCCAGGTATGCAGTCGTCTGTTGTGCCTGGAGGGAGCTCACAGTAGATATTTGTGAATGATAAAATAAAAGGGGGCTGATGGCCCAGAGACTCAACAGAGGATCTTAGGTGAAAGAGAGCTCAGTTGTTAACCTTCCTGTGCCTGATATGTGGTTTGTCAATTAGGCAGCAGAAGCTGAGTTGGTTGTATATTGACCTACAAGCATTAAACAACTGGCTGGGAGCCATATCCTGTGAAGTCTGTACTGTCCTTTTGATTTGAAAAGCAGCAACACAGTTGCGGTTCCACTTAAGAGTTTTTGAAACACAGGCTTTAGTTAAAAAAAAAAGAAGAAAATTTGAAAAAAAAAAAAAAAGAAGAAAAAAGTATTTTCACCAGGTGCACTTTGACTATTTATTTGGAAAAAATAAAAAGGGGTTTGCACAGAAATATCCATAGTGTTCCAAGGGTTATTAACATGCATAGCCATGCCTGGCTTGACCGTGCAGTGTGCTCCTAGACAGAATGACAAAGCTGGAAAAATGAAGTCAAGGAAATATGAGCTGATTTATTTTTTATGTGTAACAAGCTAAACCTTGATCCAGTGCATCTGTGGAGCAAAAGAATATTTATTCAGTTCCACCATCGAAAACACTGAGAAACACGAGGTGAGTGTGAATTGTCTCAGCTGAACTCATGTATTCTCCAGACATAATTAAACACTGGCCCAAATTTAATGTGGGCTACTTAATTGGATGTCAGAAATTCCACTTTTGGAGGTTCAGTTTGACCTTTAGTTACATAAAAGAAGCATTTAAGAGTCTCCAGTGAGTGTCAGTGTCTGAATGCAGATGCCTTATTTGAAAACTGTGCTCCTTTACAATGATGCATTCCAGGAGGAGAAAGCCCTGATCCTGCAAACAGTTTGGAACAGGCTTCAGCTTGCTGCCAGTAACACCAGCTTGCTGGAATCCACTCATTCCAGGGAATGGCATGCTAGTAAATACAAGCAGATGGGAAAGCAGTTGCAGGATTCAAAAATAGCATGAGCTTTTTCTCCCTTTTCTCTCTAAATACATACAAATTTGTAAATATACTTTAATTTCAAGGTAGAAGTCCAGAAGTGGAAGCTCAGATAACCATCTTTCTCAAATGCCTGAGGATTTGTGGAGGAAACATCAAGTCAATTACAGCAGGACTTTCATTACGTGGTGGAGCCCGTTAAAGCTGGTGTGACCCGGTGAAAAATGGGACTTTGGTATATACACAAGATCATTTTTAATCCAGCCAGCCCAGGGGAGATAAATACCACTGAAACTTGTCCATCCACTTAGGAAAGAAGCAGAGGATGTGGGCAGTTGTTCTTAATCACAGCTATTGGAGATGTTGGTAATGCCTAATGAAATGTCCTGAAGGAAGACTTCTGTGATAAGGAAGGCCTAAAAGACATGAAACTGTTTCGTCAGTGAAGTTTTATCTATGCCCCAAGACCTGGAGAGACTCTTTCAGCTTCTGCTTCTCGAACTTGGCTCCATGGCAGAACAGGGTTAAAGCCATGGAAAGCAGGTAATCCACGCTCTGCCTGCACAGCTCCAGTGTAGGCTCATGTAAGGATGGGCCTCACAGGTAACACAGATCCCAAAGGTGTCTCAGAGATCCCTTTGCACACAGGCTGTGATTCCCTTTCTGTGGTTAGAAAATAGCCTTATTACAGCACCGAGAAATTAACTCGTCAAGGGAAATGGTTTGCTGGCTGGGTATTAAATGCTGGGAGCTGCTTACAAGGCCAGAATGGAGTCAAAATCTCCAGACTTAGGTTGGATACATATGTGCAGGTCCCTGTTTGCTATGATGTTAGCTGAAACATCTAAACTGATGTTCTTGTTCCCATAATGATCTGTTTGGTCAACTCAATTAAGGTAAAAATGTAGTTTTAAGGGTAAAAATGTCATCAGTAAAAGGCATTGCTCACTGAAGTGTGCTCCTCACTTGCCAGTTACTACTTGGCAGGAACGAGCAGGCAAGGTCATTAGTGTGGTACTTTCTGGAGAAGGATGCAATGCACTCCGTGCAAAATCCAGGGAGTGCCAGACTAGCAGTGCAGTCTTTTAATTTGCTGAGCCACAGGGGATGGTAAAAATCTGCAGATAATTTCCCAACTTTAAACAAATGTTCTTTCTGTGTATGGCTTGCAATTCGCACAAGGCAAATGTCCACAAGAAAACAAAACTCGATGAAAACTGGGCTGTCAGTCAGCACTGAGTGTGCTCTCTAACTTGAATTACATCCATATTACTCACTAGGGCAACTGTGTATATGTAAAACAGTTTGCACAATTTGAACTGGCTGGTCTAATTATATAAAGTACTCTAGCAAACAGAGAATTCCCCAGAAAATTATGCTTGTCTTTAAAATTAATTCTTTCTCTCACTGTATCTGTTTATAGAAAAAGTTTCACAGATAAAGAAATGGAGGTTCTTTCCAGACACGAAAAAATATTGCATACAAAATTATACGTGGATTGGATAAATGTAGTGTTTTAATCATAGCCTATGCAATATGCAGGGAAGCAATCTACAGTTTAGGTGTTCTAGTGGTTCTTAAATCACAAGTTGATGTCTGCAATATGGCCAAGGCTTCAGAAGTAAAGACAGTTGTAAAATATTTTTAAGCAAAAATAACTTAGGGTTCATATTTCCAAGGTTTTTTTTTTTTCTGTCATTCTGTGCACTAAAGGAACTGAGAGCTCTGTGGAGGTAAAAGGAACACTGAAATTCTCAAGATTCTCTTTTTTTTCTTTTTTTGCCTTTTTTTGGAAAATGCCCACTCAGTATCAGAATAAGTAGCAAAAAACCGAGACTGTGACAATCCTCTTGTCACACTGAATTTCCTGCGCTTATGTTTTTTAAACAGATGATGGCCCTGGTGAGAGGGTGAGACTGTGTACAAATGTTTGTGGTTCAGAGCCCAGTTTTCCAAAGAGAAGTCCAGAACACACAATACGTCACCTGTTTGTACTCCAGCTCCATGAGGCAACGAAGACAGAATTATCCAGCCTTTCCAGATCAGCTCTCCCGTGGGGCTTTAGAGCTGAGTTTTGGTCTCTGCAACACACAAAAATGTTTCCCCACATGAATTAAAATATTACTTCTTGGCTGTACAGCGTGCTACAGGCTTTATCCACTGGTGTTACACTTTTGTACTGTTTTAACCATTCCCAAACTAAGGTGGGGAGATGGTCTTGCCAGCGTACTATTAGTCTGCCTTTGGCTCAGGAAGTGTTTGCATTTCTTGTTATTACTGCTAAGCAGATTATTCACCATTTATGTGAAGAAAATTTATCATGTCCTGTAATATACCTAACGAGAGACAGAGGGGATTTTGCCAAGTGAGATTCCTCTACATCCAATTTGGATCATTTTTATGACTGACTTTGGGAGCAGCAGAAGTCAGACCCAGCGTGGATGCTTTTATTTGATGTTATGTGAGTTTAGAGCCCAAGCGAATACCTGGACATCGCAAAAGAAGGTTTGCTGCTGTGTGTAGTAGCACTGGAGAGTATCTAGTGAATGGTACAAACAAAGGCTTTACTAAAATTAGGACTGACACAGGCATGTAGCTCTTCCTTTATGCCTTTCTGCTAGAACTTGCTTCCAGTTTGGGAAGGGAAAGCTTTACCTGTGAGAATGAATGACTTCATGGCAGTACACAGGTTCTGTGTGCTGCCAGTCAGCAGGAGAATCAGCCAGTGTCAGACATCCCAATGGGAATGTTTATTCTGCCCCATGGGCATCCATATTGGGGCATTTATTGCCACCCTTCCCACTTAACGCTCCCCTGGCCCTGCTCTGCGGCAATACCTGACAGAAAGGCCAGGTGCTGGCTCCTGGACATGGAGCAATCCTTCTCCCATTTCAGATTGCTGAACATAGACCTGGAGGGAGCACAGGGTGTGACTACTGCACACAGAAATGAAGAAGCTGGCTATAGGGAGCTCAGGATTTTATTCCAGTTTCCATGTGCTTAGGTACTGTGCACTTCCATTGATTATTGCTGCATTTTTAGCATTTATAACTCTTTCTAGTTCTTTGGTTGTAAAAGGTCCTTGGCCAGGTGGCTCTCAGCCAGGTGGCTTTCAGCTCTCAAGTGATATTTATCTGAGAGACAAGCTGTGGTCATATTTTCAGACGCATTGTGGTCACATTTTCAGTCAGGAATTAGAGCAAGAATAAGACCATTCTTTCCCCCTCTCTAGTTGGAAATGTTGTTCAGAGGCATCTTTCTGGTGTCATTTCCTGTCTGTTCATTTTGGTGTGGACAATGGCCGGTGTCAATCACGCTGCCGTGCCAGTCGAGCAGAAAGACCAGACAAGGAGGGGAATTGAGGGCCATGCTCAGCCTGCAGGGAGAACATACCATGCAAATAAATGGAGGAGGCAGGCTACTCGGAGCCACTGAGTGTGCCCTTTGTGCAGCACATTGTGATTTTTGGCTTTTGAAGGCAAGGAGGTGGGCAAACTAGAGCAAGGGAGAGATTTTTCACTAGCCAGCTTCAAGCTGGCCTTTGCCAAGAGATATAAGTGCAAATGGAAACCCAGTTGTATACAACTGCATGTTGAATGTCAGGGGATGGAAATGTTGTAAGAGTCAGAGTCCATGTTTGCTTTCTTGGTGTGTTCTTTTCCATGCTCACTTGAAGAGGAAAATGGAATTTAGGATGGGGAAAAGAAAGAGCTGGCAGTACTGATAAAGCAAAACTCACATGGACACTACCTGTCAATAATATGCATTTAGCTGCCAACTAAGGGAATGCTAAATAAGCATGGATCTCTTACCAAGTGCTGCTGGCTGGATTTATTTTGATTTAGGGTTTTTTTTTCCCTTCCCTCAATGTTTTTGCTAATTATAAATGTGGCACCAAGAATATTTAATTCTGTTGAAAGGATTTGTGGTTTTCAGGGTGGTGGGAGTAAAGTAGCCAGGCATACTAAAAAGGAGAAGTGTCCTAAAGCAAAGGTTTTAAAGCGTTTTCTGTCCATCTGAGAAAGCACCTTGTGCTGTTGGGACTTCAGATAGAGCTTTACTGCTGAGCCCAGCTTTAGGGTGTTCTCTGCACATACATTTTCAGTGACAGAACTCCATATTTCAGCAAGGTGGATCCAGTTATGCCAGGATAAATTCCGATATAATTTGTTTTGCTGGTACACCTTTATTCCAGTTATGCCAGGATAAATTCCAATAAAATTAGTTTTGCTGATATGCTTCTATTGATTTTTAAAACCTAAATGCACAATGCTGTTTTGAAAACCTAGTGACCCTTCTGGAAAAGCTGTGGAGTCTGGACCTCTGGGAATATCTTTGTGGAAGATCCTTGTTCCCATTGTTCTACTCTATGATCACCTCTGTCTGCTTCTGGAAGCATCTGCTGTGACCTAGAGGAGTTTATTGGCAGGAACCAAGACAAAGTTCTCCATCTGATGGTTTTAATGCCTGCTTTATTTTTGGAGAGGTGGCTGCAAAGAAGCCATATGGCTTCTGAAGTGAAGCTGTGTTCTTTGGCATTGCCTTAGGAGTCCCATTAGCTTCTAAAATTAAAAGGTTCTGGTGTGTTACTAGAACAGCTGTTTTCATTAAACTCACTCATTTAGGATACAACAAATAAGCCTTTAATCTAATGTGTTGATCAGTGACAAGTTAGCAAGTTCATTGAAGGTGTTACCAGCTGAGGAAATGTGTGTTTGCTGCTGCTTAGTCAAAACAAAGCGTTTTTCTTTGTTGCCTTAGAAGTATTCTCCAGATTGTGAAGAGGTTCTGTCCCAGACTCATTTTGGGTCTCATCTGCCATTATATGTGAAGAAAATGTTATAGCTTGCAGGTAGGAATTGTTATGGCTTATCAATAATCTGTACCAGTTTCCGTTGGATTTGAAGGTACACATGAAGGAACAAGGGATTTCTTTTTTCACTCTCCTTCCACCCCCCTCTTTTTAATAGAGAAAGGCTTAAAAAGATTCTAAAGTAATTTTACAAATAGCAGCCAAATTATAATAGTGTTTTCTTCTTTCTCCCACTACTCTGAAAATTAACTCCATTTCTTTTTCTTTACACACTGGGCATGAAGCTGAAACAAATATTCCATTTACAGTAACCATGGCTGGCACACGTAAGAACCAAAGTCTTGCGGGTCTTCGGGATTCGGATTTGGGAGGAAAAAGTGGTGACACTAATCACAGTCTTGGCATTTTAAACTGAAAGCTGTGCTCTTTCAGGGTCATGTCTACTCAACTGATCTTCAACTAGCAGTTAACAGCAGTGCTGTTTGTATTTTCCAGGCTGATTCTACTTTTGAAGGTCTGTTTTCCTCTACCTGCATGCCCAGGAAAAGACAGCCCTGCGTCACTTCAGATTAGGTAAGTTTTCTTTGGGATAGGAAAACCTTAAGCTGAAAACACAAACCTAGGATGAATCCATGCCAAACCAAAAAAATCTGAAGATCAATCTGTATCCTGGTATCTCTGAAAAACGGCAAAAGCTTGGAATATCCTAGGACAGCAATGAGTGTGTTTTATATGAAGGACCAGCTTTGTGGTGTCTTGGTGCATTTCCCACAAATCTACTAAAAGATAATACTAGTGTTAAAAGTACCCCAAAAGAAGCAGATGTGGATGTACTGACTCCCAGTCAGTACAGTGTTTATTCTACCTTTTTTTTGGTCAACATAGAGGCTCTCAATTCTAGCAGCCCTAAAAATTTGTTTCCTTCCTTGAAGCAGCAGCTGGGTCATTTGACTTCTGATCACTTCATAAAGGTGAGTCCACACCTTGAATTGAATACCACGGTGTAAAGATGGGTGTCCAAAAAAATGAACTCCTGGGCTTGCACTTCATATATTGCACTTGTTTATACAGCTTGTAGTTTCCCTACGTATTTAGGAGTACTTTCCATATGAAATATTTCATAGTTTGAGCTGCTGGAAAACTGAAAACTCATCTTCAAAGTAAGAAGACTAAAGGAAAACTGGTATGTTGTTGTTATTGTCATTGTTATGTCAGCATTATAGAAAGCCATCATCACTTTTATAGCTGAGAACTACACCTTGCATGGTTACAAGGACTGCTGGTGGTCAAAGAAATGGCACAATCCTTTTGGGAACCACTTTAAAATTCCAAAGATGGTGTAGTGGTGATTTTTTAAAGTAGGTCTTTAAGTAGAACTGTTCTCTTGCTATTCCCACTTCTAAGCCTGTTGCTGGCGTCCCCATACTTGGTGCCTAATAGAATTTAGATATTGAAATTGAAAACTTCAGCAATCATGAAAAATGTGAAGTGCTAAGTATGGGGGTTTTTGCCAAACATATATGTTTGTACTGAAAAATCCTAAATACAGGTGCTTTGGGGACTTGATTTGTTATCCTAGTGATGGGTATAGCAGACTGGTGTCTGAGGGTCAAGCATGACAGTTATACTTTGATACTTGTACGATCTTGCAATCGCCATATTCCACAACATTAACACATAGTGGAATAAGCAATCCCTGTGTGATCAGACTGTCTATGATAGACAGAAACAATATCTTACCAAAATGGAGTCATCTCAAGGATTGGAAGTGGTCTAAACTAGAAAGGAACAGGGCAATGCTTTCCAGAATCCTCTGCTGAAGGTTTTCTCACATCAATTGTCATGACAATAGGTGGCACCCTCATGCCAATAAATATCATGTTTGACGGAACTAGGCTTCCTTGCACGTACATACTGCAATTTCTTTAACCAAAATGATTGGAATTGAAAGCAAAAGCAACTCACGAAAGCAGAATGTTCATTAGGGAAAAGGGGGACATGCCTGAAAAACAAAAATGTAAACTCCATTTTGACTGTTGATTTTAAGATAAAACCAAATTACCAGTTTAGCATAAAACTAAATTGCTGTCCTGTTGAGGCAGTTGAAAATTTTGAGCAATGAACACAAACTGTGTCATCCTGTGCTTTATAGCTGAGAATTTTGACCCCTTAGAGATTACTTCAGAAGAAACCAAGGTGTGTCCTGTTTTATTTGCTGTGTTACACAGAGCCTTGGGTGCATGGGATATCCAGGCAATCTTGAAGCTCACACCTGCACAGAGTCAGAAAGGGAATCTTAAAAGAAAGGACTTCTCTCAGTAGAGTTTTTGTCACTTTTACTTCCAATGTGAGTCAAAACCTGGAAAAAAATATTAACCAGACTTTGTCAAGCCACAGGCATCTTGGCTTGTGGTTTGGGTAAATGTCCAGGTCATTTCTTACTCTATCCTGAACAAATCTTATTCCCTGCTTCTCTGCTGAGATAGAGAGGAGGTTAGGAAGCAGCAGAACAGAGAACATTAAAAAAGCCTAAATGCATTGTAGAACAGGGAAAAGTCACCACATATTAGGAAGTGTGAAAGACACCTGCTTTTGTTGATTTTGGTGATATAACTGGCTATGAGAAGTTTTGCTAAGCCTAAATTTTATGCATTTTTTTAAATTTTCATGAAAATGATGTTTAAAAATTTGATGTAATTCCAAGGACATAAATTGTCTTAGGCCTGCAGATGGCCCATAAAATTTGCAAAGCCTTGGCTATTTATAAGCTGGAATTGGATCAGAAAAAGCTTCAGGATTCATTGAACTTTGCTAGTCTTGGCAATGTCTCTGTTACACTTTTGCTGGGATTTTGCTTCATCCTTACATTGTACAAGTAACATCTTAGGATGGCAAAGCCAAACTAAAGGGGAAAAAGAATTGATGGAATGAATGAGGTTCCATTCTAATTTGAGTCTTAACACAGCTGTTCTCTTAGCTAAAATTTTGCTGAAGTAGCTATGATGTTCTGGGGAAAATTAAAATGTCCAGTGTTTCAGGAAATGTTTCTTATTTCCTCTTCATTTCCTTTTCATCATCTTATGCTGATTTTTGCAAAGGTTTTTGTGCAAAGCAGTGGACAAATTATATTCCTTAGGATGAATGCTGTCTCCAGGTTTGTATGCCAAAATGGAAGTGTTGTTTTCTGCTTAGCATTTGCTCCTCAGCAGGTCTGGTTTTAGGCAGGTGGTTAGAGATCCAAAAGGGACCAAGAGACTACTGCAAGTCAGTTAAATCTGTCACATTGCACTTAAATAATATTAAATGAAGATGCTTTACCAGACACTTTCATCTGCTCATCTTGCACTGACAAATACCCTGATGCCACTGCTAACTGTTCCTATTCCTCCAGTTTCACAGATGGAAAAACTCATTCAGTTCCCCAGGATGCAACACCTGTCTTGAAAAATCTAAACAAGTTGGACATTTTTTGTCTAAGTCTTAGGTTGTGACAGTGACCTGCAGTCCTTCAGAGCAGCAGGATCATTCTTTATAGCCTCTCTGGAATGAGGAGGAGTATTCTGCTTCATCATGTGCTTTCTCTATCCTGAAGTGGAAGCAGATTGTGCAAAAAGTGTTACCAGAATACCACCAGCCTTTTCTTCCTGTGAGCAGCAGGCTGCCAAAGGGAAGCAGTACCTGTTAAGTCTCATGCTTAATTCTTAGAGGGTAGGGGGAACTGTCTCATTCCTATTTCCGGTCTCCCCTTGGGAAAAGACCAAGTTGTATGGAGAAACTTCTGT
This sequence comes from Brachypodius melanocephalos, assembly GCA_013398615.1. Lineage (NCBI taxonomy): Eukaryota > Metazoa > Chordata > Aves > Passeriformes > Pycnonotidae > Brachypodius > Brachypodius melanocephalos. Next base: position 2,591,010 of record VZSR01000001.1, on the reverse strand, counting down.
GTGGCCTAAATGTCTCTCACTGCAAGCTCCCAACAAAATACTCCAGGGCAGCAATATTAGTGGGAAACTCATCTGATGGAGCAAGGGAATCAGTCACAGGTTCAATATAACAGAGAGAACCAAGGGATTCATTTGTTAATGCTTCTATGGCTCTCTTGTCACTGGCAGTAGCCTAAAGGGTAGAAAACCCTTTTGATTTCATTTAGTCAGTTTTGTAATTTAAGTAGAATTCTTCTTTCATTTCTCCACTTTATCTTCTGCAAACATCTAAGTGCGCCATCAACTGCAGATGCAATTAATACATCCTATTATTTACACTTCCTCGTAACCTGGCTTTAATTAATGAATGATTTTTTGATTGCTCAATACCAAGATGTTCCTTGCCACAGAGATAGCAAATCTGTACTCAAAGATGTCTTAGCAAGGCCCAACTTCCTACAGCATTCACCAGTGTATCCAAAGGATAACAGATTCATTGTGCACTCTTTCTCTCTTTGCTCTCAGTGGGAGAGAATTTGGAATGTCTGGAGCACACTGCACCTTGGCACTGGTGCTGGCACCATCCTCTGCCATTTCCATAGTTTTCTTTCAAGATGTATTATTGAATTTTTTTACAATGTGTCACCTTTGTTTTGCTTTTCATATCTGGATATAGAAGACAATAATTTCTACTGGTTACTATAAGAAGATAGTTTTAACAGTTCAAAATTTAGGAGTTAGCAATATTTACAGAAGTAAGTACCACAGTGTATCAAGCACTTGAAAAACTCTTCCTCATAAGAAAGAAATGGCTTATTTTACAGCTCATCTGTATACACACAAAGTATTAATTGTTCTGCCTTTCTGATCCTCAGGTCAAATTTTGTATTATAAACCCCAAACAGATTGTGTGGTTTGCAGGGAGCTGTAAAACTAAATGAAGCACATTCAAAATACATTTTTGGTCTAATTCCGTTTTCCAAATCCGTGTATTAAACATGAATATAATAGCCCAGTTTTCAAAACCAACAATGTTATCCTTAGAAAACAGCATCTTTGTTTGCAAACGGCTTCCCAGAATTACAGTGGTCTCATGGCACACTGAGGTGGATGTGGGTGGGTGGTGGGATCCTGTCCCTCATGGAGCACTGGGAGAGCTCAGGACATTGAGAGCAACGTGAAGGTTTAGAGGTAAGGTGCAGGTTTGCAACCTTCATTGAAAGTTTCTCAAAATGAGTTTCTCAGCTGGGGACTCAGATTTAAGTTCCAGATTTTGAGGATATAAATACTTTTCTGGAAATATCTCTCGGTGTCTCTGTGATGCAGCTCACTATTTTCTGTTTGTGGACTGTGCACCTTTGGGCATCCTCGGACACTCCAAGTCCCTCCATGCATCCGACATTTCCACGGGACCTGTGGGGACACAACGGTAGGGCTGGCCACTAAAGAGTGCTATTTGATTGGCCATGGGCAAACAAATAAGGTTTTGGTCAAAGTAGTTACCGAAGACCAAAGTGACATGCTGGCTTTTCTGGAAGTCTTGTGAGTACTGGGGAGCTTTGGGCTTAGCTGGAAACCTTGGATGTCATTACTGAGCCACTGTGCTTTTCTTAAGAGCATTCCTTCAGTGTAAGGTTGAAAGGTGAAGGAAAGAAATCCCAGACCTGAACACCATGCTGCAGAATACACATATTTCTCCTGCACACATCTCTGAAGGAGTCCCCCACCAAGCTGACACCAACCCTGACAGCCAGATGTGCAACTCGGATCAGACAAAAGCCAAAATAGACTGTGGTTTACAGCTGCTAGCAACAATAAACAAAGCATATCAAAGGATCCCCCAGAACACACTTTCCCTGTAGAAACCTACATGATTTTATTATTCTAGTCTCCAGCTTTAAAGCATTTTTGTCATTTTTGTAGAAGAAGAATTAAATAGTTGCAGATTTCAACCAGGGGCAATTGTCAGGGACTGGACTGGGCTTACTGGTCAACCACATCCATCTCAGCAAGACTGTGCATTGTCAGCAAAAGTTTCCTTAAGGATGATGTTACTTGCCAAAAGCTACTTTCTTCAGTTTGTGATGCATTTTTGTAGGGGCATTGCATATATAAAGCTTTCCCCACTGCCCTATGCAAATAATTACAAATACCATTTTGTGTAGCCCCCATTGGCCTGTGCAATATTCAGTCTTTCTCTTTGCTGGTGAGTTCTTTCTGTCAAACAGAATGAAACAAGAGCATCCATCCCCTCCAAGCAAATCTTAATTGTTTTCCCCAGGTAAACATAAATATCACAAATTGGTATGACAAAATGTCATAAGTCTTTGAAACACATTTCAGTATGAAAGCATATAAAATATATATGGTGTAAGTTGGAAGTGTTACCCTACAGAACATTAATTCAGCTTTGCAAACCGATCTGGATGAACTAATCTGGGAAGGGGAAAGTGAGAAAAGCTACTCTAATATGAAAACAAGTAAAGCTCTTGTTTTAACCTGCTTTTTTAAAAATCTGTTTTAAATCTTTAGCATTCTTTTAGCCTCTAGATTTCTGTAAAGGTGAAAGATGCTTTGTTCTCCAAGGCTGGTATCACCTTACTAGGAAAGCCATGGAGGAGGACTCATAATGTCTTCTATTATACAGCTCTATCTCTATTTAATGTTGACATGAAATTCTTTGCTAAAGTTCTGGCAATAAAATTAGAGAAACTTATTCCCTAAATTGTTTCAGCTGATCAAGCAAAATTTGGAATTCTTTCTATGTCCTGAAACTTCAGAAAGTTAATAGTTTGTGTTATCCTGACTCAGTCAAGCTCTTGTCACTTTCCTGGAATCTTTGTGGGCTGAAATACTTTGGTATTTTTACTTTTGCAGACATGTGCATTCTCGTGTGGAATTAAATGTGAGAAAATTTTAGTTGTATTTTATTACTTCAGAAAGAACAGACAAAATAATTGTTCTTGGATTAATTTGTTCTGTTCTGGCCCTTCTCTTTCCACCTTGGTGTATTACTTCTCAGGATTCTGGCTTTTCTGACTCAAACTAGGAATAATCATTGGGTAACAAAATATATAAGTGATTCTTTCACCCATCCATGCTAGGTCTCTAGTGTCCTAGGGTAACTTTATGATGCTTCTATCCCCAGTTATCTGTTCTGTTTATGCTGGATATTAAGTTCTGCACCTTTAAGGCTCGTTCTGGGAGCAGAAGGGAAAAAGAAGCGTGCAGTTTGTTTTCAGAAACTGCACTCGCTCCTCCTCATTTTGCTCCTGGACTATGTTGTCTGCAGAATGGACAGAGTGGGAGAGAGCTCTCCCTTGCTTTTAGTTAGTTTCAGCTAGCTGAGGCAGAGAAGTTCCCTGAACTGGGGCTTTTCTTTTTCTTGGAATTGGTCAGCTCTGCTGCGGACTAAAAACCCAGAAAAACACTAGGAGCTCACGCCTGTGGCCCACCTGGGCCCGGGATGCTGCGCTCCAGTGCAGGAGGGACTGACAAGAGACTGAGCAACCTGAGCTACATCCCTTGGCAAGGACTGTTGCCCTGAGTTTTTGCCTTCTGGTGTTTGCATTTTTGCAATGTAGTTTCTCACGCAGTTTCATATAAATAATAAATAATTTTAGAACTTGTTCTATCTTGTTTACATAGTTCTCCTCTAGGAGGAGTTAGGTGAGTGACTGTGATTTTCACCAACGAGGTTGGAGAGGTGGCAACACCATTCTCCAATCCTTTGCCTTTTCTAGAAATCTATAAATAATGGAGTCAAAATAATAAACTTCTTCTTCCTCACATGAACTCGAGTGCAGTCTCATTCTTTCGTGTCCTATTGTGACAAAGGACTTTCTGAATTTGCTGTCTCTTCAGAATAGCGAGAAGTTTTATTGGTTAATATTATTCATTTTTAAAAATGTTTGTGAACACTTTGCTTGTTGAATAAACAGTTTTCCCCACTTTTCTCCAAGAAAATCTTTTCCTGAACCAGCTGAGGGAGGGGCCACTTGAATTTTCTTTCTAGAGGGACCCTGTTCAGAAGTTTCCTCCAGAATTTGCCCTAAACCAGGACATTCAGGATTCAAATGGCCGTCCAAAATGTCATCATTTCCTCAGTTCTCAGAGGTCACAATTTAGGAAGCCAGTTGTTAAGGAAGGACATCAGGAGAGGAATTCCTGCGAAGAAACCTGTGAGTTCACTGAGTTACAAGAGAATGAAGGGGGGAAGCCAAATGACAGCCTTTGTCACAGCAGCCTTCATCTCAGGTGGGTGTTACTCCAGATGGCAGAGTGGAACCTGCTCTTCTTTAACACTGAAGATGAAGCTCCCTAAGAAGGTGAGATACAGGAAAAAATGGCAAAGTGAATCAAAGCAGATCTTCCTGTCATAGTAGGTGGCTAAAAAATTCTGGGTGTCAACAATTGTGACCTCTGGAATTTTAAGATGAGAAGAAAATGATCAGAAAGCAGAGACAAGAACACCCTCTCCAGGCTGTACAGGTGCTTCTGCTTGCTGTCCTGAAGACCCAGAGAGCTGTTCATTGCACCACGACATGGCTACAGAAACAGGGAGAGTTAATCCTGGCTGCAAAGTGGCAATACAAGTTTAAACAAGAGACTGAAGAAGGCCAGGAGCCTGTGCCTCCCGCATTCTGGGCAGACACTGATCCTGGTGCCACCCGTGAGAAGGGCAGATAGCATTTCCTTAGTGGCTGGGGGTCTTTATCATCATCTGCATATTTATTGTTCCTGCTCTAGGTAAGCCAGCAGCTGGCCCACTGTGGCACTCTTTTCCCAGTATTCCCAACAGACCTGTCAATGAGTGGGAGTGGGCCGGAAGCTGGACTGTTTTCCTAACTCACTGGATAATCTTTACATGCTGCAGCAGACAAGGTCTTGTGGTCATCGCATTAAAATATTACAAGCTTTGTTTTGAAACAATGACACAGAAATGTTCGCAATGACTCCTTGTGCAGTGGTTTGGGATTTTAGCTCATGTCTGGAAGCCACAGTTTCTAGATTGCAGGACAGCTCATAGCTTGGGAATTTCCAAAGTGACTATTAACTGGAATGTTGGTTTGTATAACAGTGTCTGTGTTAGTTCAAGGTTTGTCCTCTTGCAGGTGGCAGTGCTGCTGGGCAGGGAAGGGGGAACAGGAGGAAACCTCTCACTATTCATTTTGCGTGGGTGCGGTGGAAATCCAAATTTTGACTAACCCACCATGTCTGGAATTAATCTCTCTGGCAAACCAAGTACAATCATGGCAAGAAATTGTGTTTGCTGTGCTGAAGCCTTTCCTATTGGGCTGATCCAGCTTTTTATGAGGTCAGTGGAAAAGCCTTTGTAGGCTTCACTGGGTGAAGTGTGCTAAGTGGGCTCTGTAGGTTCTTAAGTCTTGAATGGATACAAGAACCTCTGTTCCACTCTGCAGTTCATTCTGAACCAGGCACTGCAAGTGGGTAGGATCAGAAAGCACACTGGAGGGGTCAGAGACTCTTTGCTAAGAACTAGAGATACTATCTCTGCTGGGGCTTGGTCATATTTTTTTATCCAGTAACTAGCTAAGGTAGAGCACTTAGAGAGCCCTTACAGAACACTGTGAACTAAATATGTAACAGCAAGGAATGAGTTCAGTCTGACCTTCTGCTCCTACAGAAGAGCTGCACTGCACCTCTCCATCGAGTACCCAGCCTCAGACAGGGCTTTACACACCTCTCCAATCACCTGCTTTCAACAGGGCTTCTTAGAGATCTCAGGTTAAGAGCTCTGCTTTTTTCTTTTCCCTCACCTTCACTGTTCATGAAACTAAGATATGAGTTCAGCACCACCGATGCCAGCTGGCACAGTGGTGCCCAGCTCTGCTTCCTGATGGAATTCCTGCTGGAACAAACCCACACAGCTCTCGCTCTGTGGAAGAGCACAGCTTCAGAGCATGGGGTCACAGAAGGGCGGAGAAGACTGAGAACCAGGGACTATTATTTGCTAAAGAGACCCTGAGCTGCAAGAATCTGTGTACCCTCTCCAAACTCCTGTCCAAATTCAGAGCATGTCTGAACTGCCTGTTCAGACACTAAGGAGTGAGAAGAGACATTAGGGAAGAATGACAGGCAAGAGACTGTGTTCAGAACACTGTTTGTTTGTTTTGCTTGTCCTTCTCCAAGATGAAGATGAAAGATTCTTCAAGCTATGTGCTCTTCTGCTTTCATTGCCACTTTTTGTCCTGCCAGGAAGGGTGTCTACTGTAGATTTTGTGCCTCGGGAATGTGATAGGGAAGCCAGGAACAGACACAGAACAGCAGAACACTCAGTTCAGTGGAGTACAATGAACTTGAGGAAGAGCTACTTCCAGAGGACCAAACACAGGAACCCAATGAGGTCTCACCTCTGGACAAAGACAGCAGCATAAGAATGGCTATCCTGAATTTTTCTAAAATTGTCTTTCTACGCTCACTAAATAGCAATATTGTCCTAAATATTAAAGAAGAGAGAACCATAGTATTACCACTGAAGTATTTTAATTTGATTTCTCATCCATTTCACTTGAAGGTGGCTTGCTCTGTGTTGTTTTAATCCTTTTGGAATTGGTTGCACTTAGGATCCCTCATAAGAGGAACACCAGACTTCCTCCAGTGCCTAATTAGTGCCTGTATCTTCATTTCTCAATGTTTTGGTTTTTTAATTTTTCCTCCTATCACAATTAGAAAACTTTGCCTTTAAGGTGAAAGGTCTGATTACAGACCTATCTTTTCAACAAGAACCACAAATTTGAAGGATTCCTAACACAGTGGTGTGAAATGTAAACCGTAAAGTGGTACAAATGTAGTAAAATGAAAGCTAATGAACCCTGCTGTAGAAAATTAAAGCCGTGTTCCTAGCTGAGACCCTCCTGTCAGGAAATGTGGTAATATGCTTTCTTCATAATTATGAGTTAGCAGAGTTTACAGCACCCTGAACCTGTTGTAGATATTTGCTGGAGTTGAATTTCTGCTCAGACTCTGTGCATCTGAAGATTCATGGACTAAAAAAAGGGACAGCAGTCCTTTCTTCTGAGTAGGTCTTGGATTACCTTGTAAAATGCAGAATTCTGCTAATAGTTTAAATGTAAGAAAACAAGAATGAAAGGGTTTTAAGATTGATTTTATCTTGACAAATGAGTGATGCATTTTAATGCACCATAAACATGTAACCTTCACCTCTCCTGTGTTGCAAGGTAACATATTGTTTTGTTTTCAGTTTACCTCCCACCTTCTAACTGTTGTTCTGTTTTCCATTACTGCAACTTGCAGTGTAACAACAGAATCGTTGAATCATATGAGAAGGGTCCAGCAAATCTTATTTGTTCCACCAAAATTCTTTCCATGTGTTGAAGCTTCCTTTTTTCTTCTGCTAATTTTTGTCATGTGCTTAATTTTAGTAATTTCTCCCACACATTGGAGGCCAGCATCCTTCCCTCACCACTGACAGGTTTCGAAGCCTTACAAGAAGTAACTGAAGCCTGTTGGATTTACCACATCCTTAGAAGAACGTAACCATGTGCATAACTTAAAGCTGCCCTCACAAAGAGAGGAGAGCAGAAGAGCAAAACAGAAGAGCAGAAAAACAGGAGTTGGGCTGGAGAGTGTAATTGGTGATTCAAATTCGAGATTCTAAATAGTATGAGAAGAGAGCAAGACAAGAGCTAAGCCTCTCACTAATATTGGGGGAACATGATTTGAAAATGTCTGTCGAGACATAAAATCAATTACCTGGATTCAAATGAGGAAAAATGTTGCACCTGCAAGGTAAACTGAGCAAACTCCCATAGGCTGGTGCCAGGCCCTGTGGGATTTTGAGCACGTTTCTGCTGGAGGCCTTTTGAAGTCTCTCAGCTTGAGCTCAGGATCATACAGGATTTGGGCAGGAACTACTGTGCACTTCATTTGCTCAACACTGCATTTTGTGCCTGTATGTTTGGAGACAGACTTCCAAGCTTTGAGTACGTCTTTCCTTTGCAAAAGGATAATTTGGGTCATTGGTCTTCAAAGAATTTTTTCCAACAACGGTTTTGATTTGCTCAAGGAAAGTGAATGGGAATTCTATTAGAAGCAAATGCATAGCAGAGACATCTACTACTGCCCTTTAACTGCTGGAGACTTTGCTCTTGTGTGTTTTATTCATCTCATAAAAAACAGCTTAGAACCTTGTAAAAAAAAAAAAATCACAAAAAAGATGTGAGACTTAGCACAAATATATACCACACACATAGGGTGGTCTTTTCTTTGCGTGTATCCAATAAACTTCCCTTTTTTCTTCATGTTGTTTTTTGCCAACTTCCCATTGTTTCCTCATATATGAATTTCCTTTGACTTGGGCCACACTAACCCCATTCTTCTTGTAGGCTTTTGCTCTCTCTACAAATTTATAGCTCCCTATTAAAAAAAAAAAAAAAAAAAAAAAAAAAAAAAAAAAAAAAAGATACACTTTATTAGCAGAGTCAAAGTATGTAAATGTTTATAAGAAGCGATGCTTACAGTAATCCTAAGTAAACTGTAAGAACATATAAAACTTATATGCTTAAAACTTTCTGGACACTACATTTTGGTACAGGATTAGAACTGTTGCTAGCCAAAATGTTAAGGATTAGAGAACTGGAGGTGTGACCCAATGCTGTCCCATGTAAGTTTAGAATATGGAAGGTTTTTTAAAACAGTGTTTGAAAAAAGTATTTGAGAAAGTTTGGTGATATTTACAGCCAGTCCCCAGAGGGATCTTAGCGTTCTTCCATTGGGTCAAAGGCCTGCTGGATTTAGAGAGGTGGAGGATCCAATGGGCTTCTCGAGGCCAGGCATCCGTCAGTACGATTCTGTCACAGTTGTGCTGATCCGCAGTTGCTGTTCCTCATTCCCATCCTCATGGAGAAGCCAAAGGATCTGGGATGTGGATGCAGAAGCATGGTCTAAATTATCTGTCTTCTGCAATGCAGAAGTTTGCTTTTCAACACGGTCTTTAATTGCACAGAAGAAGTTAGGCAGAGTATTTGCACCAGCATGCTACTTATTATCAACATGTTTTTCATTTGGGGGCTTTTCTTTTTTCCAAATCTGTTTGAGAGTACTCTCCTTTTCTAAGATGTTGGACTTTATTTTCTTAATCTTAGGATCACTCAAATTTCCTGTAGAGGAATAATTCATCTATGACTCTCCTCTATCTGTTTTATTGTGCTCTTTCTCTTGTGAGATGGGTTTGTAGTGCTGCATTTTAGCATAGATGAAGGCTTTCAAGTGTCAGAAAAACCTGTGCAAATCATTATTTTGATATACTGGGTATTAATGGTCTTTGGAAAGCACACCTATATCCCTTCCTGGAGGCAATAGCTAGACTGAAATATTCCAGTTTAAAAAATTATAATTTTGACCAATAAGCCCATGTGGCCATTCTTTGGAAGTACTGCAGCCTCTGTAAGTTGATTTTTCTTTTTTAATGTTTTTTCGCTTTTTCAAAAATGAATTTTTGTTGAGAGAGAAAAGTCATTTCTTCCTTCTCTAACCTGTGTGAGCTTGACTGTGTATTTTACCAAAACACAAATCAATCCCAGTGAGTTTTTCAAAGCCATTGGTGAACTGTAAATTTGGCTGGGAAGTAGTAGGGGTTCCATGGGATTCCCCCTTACAGGCTATAGTGGGTAGGGTTTGCTTGTGCTCTCAAGTGTAATTTTTTCTTTGTCCCAGCAATGACGCCTCCATCTCATGACACCTTTCAGGCATCTGAAATTTCTCTTTATTCTGCCTTGGAATGAAGACAAGTCCATGCAAACCAGTGGCTCTTTCACATGCTTTCACAAAAAGCAGTGACTTCTATTTCAAACTGAAAAGCCAAAGTTTTTGATCAAATCCTTTTTTCCTGAAAGGGATTAGACAACCCTCCTCCATGTTAGGAACATTACCACCAAAATATCTTTCCATGGAAAATTTGACAGAATTGTATCCTTTTATGAAGGAAAGCTCTGTGAAAAATATTCTAGGCATCTCCTCCAAAAGTTTCACAAACATTTTTTAAGCCCCTTATTTGGATTTGCACTTGTGGCTGTGTTATGCATCTGCAATGAAACGTGTTGCTATTCCTTTGGACAGTTACTGTTTCTTTGTGGAGTCTGAAATGAGAATATCTCCTGTGTTAGTACCTCTTTTGTGCTTCTTATCATCTCCTTCCAGCTGAGCCACCAAGGAAGTGTCTCCAGTGAAACCTGTCTTTATCCATTGCAGCTTGTTCTGCTGACTGCAGAAGCACTGTTCACACCTGAACAATGTATTGAACCCTCCTAATTTGGGTCTTTCCTCAATGATCCTCTCTGTCCTAAATGCAACGAAGGAAAAGCTGGTTTTGTTGAAGCTGAACTTTGAAATCTTCATTACTTAAGTAGGTTTGATACTGGTTTACAGTCAGACCAAAGAAAAAGAACTTCACAAATGTCCACTAATAATATTTCCTTTTCACTGGTGTCCAGCTGTAGTTGTGTCTCTTTTACTGCCTATGTCTCTTTGGTGGTCTTAAACCCAGAAGAGTCCTTCCAGAATTCTGCTGCTCATGCCAGATGCCTGCAGTGAAATTCAAGGGTGGTAGGAATGGACTCCAGCCATTATACAACCACAAAAATCTCCTGATGATTCAGAAATTTCATTTAAACAATAAAAGGCAGGGCACAGATAACAGAGAAAAGAAGAAGAAGAGAAAAAAAGCTGCAAGTGTCTCTTCCTTACATTTCATAGCTGACATCTGGTGTAACTAAAGATTTCATTAGTGCAGCTGTTGTCCTGTACTGTCTGCCTTATACTCAGTTCTTCCTATGAAAATGTAATTCACTAAATCTGGGCTGACTGCATTGAATCTCCTCTTCTTAAGATACTTGTGTGACTAGGGGGTTTGCTCTCACTTTATAGATCAAGCTATTATCTACGTAGAGCTTTATAGGATAGCAAAAAGGGATAGTGGTGGTAGAAGTTATTTGAGTCAGCAGCTGGGGGAAAAAAGGAATAAAAGATTGGAACATTTCTTTTTATATGCTTGGCAATAAAATTGAGACCAAAGGCCAAACTAGCAGCTGCTCATTCTCGCTGAGATGTAGAGGTTTCTTGGGGGGGATCCTGAGTCCCATTTTCCCCTTGTGACAGCAACATTAATCCACTGGTTCTAGCACAGGGGGTGTCTGACCTCTTGACTTTTCCTTAGTGATCGTACAACCAGAGAAAGGCAAGAACTGCTCCTCTAAAGCAGGAATTCTCCCAAGTGCTTCTGATGTGCACAACTTTGTTGCTGATGACTGTGATGCCAACTCTCATTTTCAACTCCATCATGATACAAATGGGAGACTGATTCTGAATCAGCTCTTTGGCTGCCAGGAGTCAGCAGGTTACCTTTCAAAGGTGGAGGTTTGCTGCACAAACCAGGGGACTGAAGATGACCAGCTGCAAGTTTTCTCTTCTCCCAGCTTTTTTGGTGCACATTGACGCACATGAAAGAAAGCCTTCATGGTGGAAAGGGAGCAGAGCACAGGAAATCTCTAGGAACTTCAAGGCAGTAACTGCCTGATACTGTATTTCACACACAGTGAAGGAGGCAGCTCTGATGATATGAATAATCAGCTTTTTCTACACAGGCTTTGGTTTTTTTAGTCCTTTGCCAACTGTGCCCCTTTCTTTGATGTTTCTATTTCAGGTGTGGCTATTGAAACTTCTCTGGTTGCATTTTCCAAGAAGAAATAGCTCAGCTCATTGTGTGTCCCAGTATCAGTGGTGAGCAACAGGTCCTGCGAGTCACTCTCATGACTTTTCACAGTTGGCAACACACACTTGGACACAGAGAGGAGCTGGTAACAGAGTGCTACAAACCTGTGGGATGAGCTGTCATCTGACCATGAATTTTGACGTAAAATTTAGGTCACATGGAAGTTAATTGCCTACATCCCTTTTCTGATTCTAGTCTTGGTCAAACTGGTTGTTTGTGCTCCTTTGAAAAACCAAGCTGATGACTGTTAAAAGGCCTGGAAATGTTTTGCCTTTGCAGGGGAAAAAAAAATCTGAATCCTAACTTTGAGCTTTGTGTACTGGGATGAAGAATGTTATCACATAATAATTCAGGGAAATTATCTCCACTCAAAGCATCTTCAACTGACCACAGATATGTTCTATCACATTCTTTAATACATCTTTAATGTGTTAGTGGACTTTTATATCTCATTCCATTTGTGCCTTTCCCCTTGGCCTGTCACGAGACTTTTTTGTTTCATCTAATTCTTCAGCTAACAAACAAACAAGGTTATAAGAATAAGATTGTTAAAACTATTTGCTGTTGGGAAGTAAGTTTTAATCAATCAAATGTCTTACATGTTTAACAACTATTTTAAAACAAACAAAGAATTTATGGGGAAAAATCAACACACAAAATAGTGTTGGCTTTAGTTTATGTTCTTTATTCAACTGAAAATACCATTGAAGTCACTCAGATTTTTGCGGAAGTGAGAACACAGAACATCAAGCCTTGGTTCTTTTAAATATGGCTTTTTACTGCATTGACAGGAACATGTTTTCCTTTGATATTTAAGTTCTGAGAAAACTGTATCAACCGACAGCAATGTAATTAAGGAAAAGAACAAGTGAAATCCTCTCCAGGCTAACCACAGGCTTTGGAGAAAGCTTAGTTTTCTCAAGAACAGTAGCAATTAAAACCTCTTCACTCAGCTCCATCACTATAAAGCATGATGGGTATCTGCTGCTATTTATTCACACCTACCCTGCATATTGCCTAAGGTTCAAATGGCCCTGAAAACAAAAAGTTACCACTTAAAGTGAACCTGCTAAGCTTCCAGGCAGATAATTCTCTAATTAGAGAATCATAGAATAATAGAAAGGTTTGGGTTGGAAGGGAACTTAAAAGCCATCTCATTCCAACCCCCCTGCCATGTGGACACCTTCCACTGTCCCAGGTTTTTCCAAGCCCTGTCCAACCTGGCCTGGAACACTTCCAGGAATGGGGCAGCCACAACTTCTCTGAGTAACCTGTGCCAGGACTTCACCACCCTCACAGGGAGGAACCTTTTCCTAATATCTGATCTAAGCCTACTCTCTTTTAGTTTGAATCTGTTCCTCCCTGTTCATGTATATAGTCTCTCTCCATGTTTCTTGTAGGCTCCCTTCAGGTACTGGAAGGATGATAAGATCCGCAGTGGGCTCCAGCTTTATATAAAGGAGAGACAGCTCATGTTTGTGTTCCTTATAGTACTAATAAAAAACAGCTAGAAAAACCCTAATCAACTAAGAAGAGGGCAAGGCAGGAATTCTTGAGGAAAATATAATTTGAAGATTCTGGGTTTTTTCCAAGCCAAAACAGCTACAAAGATAAAAGTATGTTTCAATCAGTTTCTAATTTTTACACTTAATTTTGAGCAAAACCAGCCAGAGGTTGCATTTTTGGCATGATTTAAATGAAATATTTTGTTTTCCGGAGGTAAATGACTATTTGTGATGCAAATGCCTGTTTAAACAAAAAGATTGACAGTGAAATATCCTAAAGAAGCAGTTCTGTCCAACTGCTGAGAGAGAGGGTTTATTTGCTTGGTCACAACTCTTGGAGCATAGGCAGGTGAGTTTGCATCTGCTTGTCCAAATGGAGGCAGAAATATTATGTGGAAGGTGCACTGTCTACCACAGGAGTAAAACCATGTTGTCTTTTCCAGCCTGGTGCTCATATAGGTGTATTTCTGATATGGACCAGAAATAGAGGTGAGAGATGGACCTTCCCCTCTATTGTCTTCTGGGAGTCATCTGGTCAAACCTCTTGCTCAGAGCAGGTCAGCTTCAAAGTGTGTTCCAATTCAGACTTGGATCAAGATTCCACTTCAGGATGCTAGACAGCAATTCCCAGGATTTGGGTGATGTTTTGAGCAGATTTGTATTCCAGCTCTGAGAGATGCCATTTTACAACTAATTCAGATAATGTAGGCAGCAGGATTGCTGTGCTGAAGAATAAAAGTCTCACAAACTGTGATCTGTTGAGATTAAACATAGAAGTAATGCCAGTTCAGGTCAATATGTAATATCTGTGCAAGCAGACATCTGATAGAGGAGCACCAAATGCCACAACAAATGGCTGCCTGAGAGGAACAGCTGGTTTGTCAGGAGAGGAGCAGCATGGACCACACTGGCCCATGGTTCCACAAGCAGTGGCCCTCATGTGGCACAGAGCAGTGCTGCCAGCAGCCCAGCACAAGTGTTGGCAGCTAGATGAGTGAGTATGCTTGCTGTCTCTGTGCAAATGGGGACAGTAGCTAAGTGACCCTCTGATGTTGTGGCCAGTCTGTCTGGGGCACAGCCCTGACCACAGCTGTGACACAGTTCTGGAGCCTGACACCCTGCCAAGTGCTGATGACTGGGACCATCCACCCTCTAGAGCATCTCCTTGTCTTTTTTCCAGTCTGCTTGAAATTGTGCCCTCCTGTCCAGGCTGGCCATACTGAACTGCTGTGACCTAACCCAAGAGATGCTCTGACAGTGATTCCAGGAATGAGACAGATCCCTGGGGAAGGTGGTTGTGTACAATGGCTTGTGACCTCTGGCTGTGGTTGCAGCTGAGAAGTCACAGTGGTGTGTGGGTTGCAAAGCTCGTGCTTGTGGAACAATCCACTCAGGCAGTCTTGGCATGGGATGGGGATTTAGCACTGAAGCACCACGTTGAGACAGTAACTGGCTCATGGGGAGCTATGCAGCTTCTGGATCTCCTCCAGAAGAGTCACAGGAAGCTTGGGAGGGAGTGAGATATCTTTTCATTTGCAGACACTGTCACTGCCATGGGGCCTGACAGGCTCATGCTGTCTGTGCTAACAGCAGCAATGGTCTTGTGGCTGCCTGGCCAGCTGCTCCTCCTGCCACCTCCCACTTGCTGGAGGGACTAGCAAGGAGCAGCTGCAGCCCAGAACTGGGTGTAGGAATGGGAAGGCTGTGAGGAAGCAGTCCACCAGGAGTCCAGGATGTGGGTTTGTGTGTTGGCATGGAAAGGATACATCTTGCAAATAGCCTCTGCAGGGAGTGCTGCTGTGGACATTGGGCCATGCCCCTCTGACTGTGGTGGAGCTAAAATAGATGAGATGAATATTTTCCTTTTAGAAATGTCCTAGAGGTGTAGTTCAGTTTGTGGAGATAATAATGTAAGAATTCAAAGACAATTGCTGGCAGAAGGGGAAGTGGATGTGGCCTAAAGCATTAAGAATTTCTTCTAGGGCAAAACCTCATATTTTAGTGATCTTGAGACTTAATAAAATCCCCTAGACAGTAAGGGACTGCAGGTACTAAATGCAAGTTCAATAATTATCCGTACCCTCTGACAAAGACCAATAGGACAAACTCTCGGGCATTAGAAATGGGTTTGCAATTTTGGATAGTGTAACAATTAGGATAAGATTAATAGTTTGAAGTACCTGATCAGAGGAGCTGGTTGCTAATATTCTCAAGGCAGGGATTGATGTAGATGGATAGGAAAGGGTATCATCATAGTGTTCATAGTTAAACTGGAAAACCCTTTGCATCTTATGGGAAGTACAAAGCCAACTGTGTCTGGCCAGTGCTGTCATCTGCTCATAAAGGCTTTGCCCTACTGAGGAGCAAGTTCTGGTGTCGGTACATTGATATAATTCAGGAATGCCAGAAAAGAGACTGAAGGACAACTGTAAGAAATTAAACATTAGAGTCACTCAAGAGATGCTTATATGAGTTCAGTAAGTTGTTGCAGAGATTGTGAATGTTTCCCAGAGACTCCCAGTGAATATGTCAGCGCTCAGTACAGGATAATGTGTGCTGGGGAGTGACAGCCCTGGCAGAAATAATGCTGAAGATGTGTCAGTATCACAGAAGGAGCTGGGAAGAGAAACAGCCAACAAATCCATGCTCTACAGTATTCTTTGGATCTCCTGGAATTGAGGAATAGTGTATCTGAGCTACTGCATAGGATAGGAAGGTGGAATCATGGCAACTGAATACAGTGAAGGCTTGGAATACAACAGAACTATGACAGTATTTCTTGTGTAGGAGAATGTCTAATCTTTGTTCCAGAGCTTCAGCCTTATTAAAGCCCTCGTGTCAGCTTGTGAGGAAGGAGGCAGGAAATGTTTAAAAAGCAATCTGAATAGTTTAACCTCCCTGGTGGCTCTCTGCCCTAGGCAAGGATTTATATTTGTCATGTCGTGTGCTGCCTAGAGGGTTGGGGTACTCCTGTCACCTTGTTCTAGTGATTTCAGGGAATACCAAATTGGATATGCATCCAGATACTGGCATCATATTTTCACAGGGTTATGTGAAGCACATCCTGGCTTTTTCATGTGAAATTTTTGGCTTGGAGCTATTTAGGTCACCAGGAAGACCTGGAAAAAACAGTGTCACTAGTTATGCCAAGAGATGATCCTGCTACAATGTATGTTCTATGCAAATAATTGGGACATCTGTGATTGAAAAATAAATATTCAGGCGCCTTCTACCTTGGGAAAATGGCATCATCAGTGGATGTGAACACTGAAATAAGTAGAAGAGTATGTAGCATCTTTCACTTTGGAAAAACTCACCCATCTTCTCACCAGCTATGGACAGGACACTTGCTGAGCAAAAATGAAATTCAATCTATTCCAAATTTCCATGTCATCCAGGTTCAAATTACCATAAAGGGATAATCTCTCTGGTAGAGATGAAAAATAAATGATTAATAGGAGCTTGGAAATGATTTGTTTGGAAGGTTATGAGCCCAGCCCAGATTTTGATAGGAAGGAATGTTAGATTCTCAGCATGCAGGTGGGTGTGTAAAGGAAATAATCCTTCGAAAAATAGTCCTGGGACTTACAGTGGAGACCAAAAGTTATTTCTGAAGTTGAGTCAGTCACTAGTAACAAGTCAGTTTCCAGCCTGGATGCTGGAATGGCCTGGATTCCTGGTTCTGAGTGATGATCACAACAGAAGCTGATACCAGGATTCCTTGTGAATTACACAGAAACAGCAGGGTTTTCGCACTCGATGGTGACAGGAACAGAGGCCAAGAGATGACAATTTTTTGGGAATGCCCAAGTCGGAGACATGTAGAGCTGCCCTGCCAGATGTAGCCTCTTGGCCTAAGGACAGACTCAGCAGCTGTGTTTAGACTCTGCCCTTTGAAAAAAGATGGCTGTGATGTGGATGGAGAGGGGGAGGGTTACGGAGAACAGCCATATTATCCAGTGTTGTTGCATTAGCCAGGATATTACAGATGGATTCTGTGCTTTGCTCCTCCCGTATTTACATCCTGCTTTGCAAGTGGAATCTCAGCTTCTCCTCAAGGTGCCCTGTGATAGTGAGAGGTCCTGCTTGGGGTACTTTGAAGGAGATCTTAAGGAGAGAAGGGGCACTGTGCAAATGGCTTGAGGTTTTGTGTATGTACAGTGCTGTTAAACAAGAAGATCTCACTGCTTGTTCCACAGCTGGAAGACAACCTCAGAAAAGGGTTTGTCAACAAGGGAAAGAAGATCATTTTGAAAAAGGGAGAAAGGTCTAAGGAAGGTCCCCAATATGAACAAGAAAGTATTCAGCTTGCTGACATTGGGGATGTCCTAATTTTGAGGAAGTGGAATAAGGAAATCCCTTTCTGCAGGTGCAGTTTTGGCCATGCCTATGTTTGCCTAGACATGTTTCCATATGCCCTGTATAAATAGATACTCGCCAAAGTCCGAGTGATTTTGGTGTCTTTTTGCTGCTCTGTTTTTCCTTCACACAAAGGAATTGCCTACTTTGATGGCAGAACTTCCAGTGTGCATGGCAGGCAGAGGCACAGGGGGCCTTGACAAGTATCCAGTCTGCTATGTTAAGCTTCTGAGAATTGTTCTCCTTCACTGAATCCCAACGAAAAAAGCATCTGGTTATTTCCTCTAGGGATGTGCAGTATGGATTGATAAAACCACCTCTGTGTTGCCCATTTGTATGGTATTTTTTTATCAAAGGAAGCCTTTACACAGAGTGTTACTGATAATCCAGGAAGAAAATCTGTGAGAAATATGTGATGACCTCTCCTGGAGAAGAAGAAGAAACTTCTTCAGGAGACGTCATCAGAGAAGCAGCTTCTGCAACTGTTGGTAAATAACTGAGTAAACATACTGTTTACTATAAAATAAATGAACAAATTACAAAGGCTGTGATTGCATGCATGGAGCAACTCGAACTTTTTAAAAGCCTGTTTGCAGGATTCAGCCTGACCCTGTGGAAGCTGCACAGCCATTGGAGGATCTCATGGAAACAAAGGAATTTCCTCAGTGCTGTCACAGTTAGCAGCAGCAGAACTGGCTGTATGTAGATCTCTTAGTGAACAGACCACTGTTTCCACCTTTCCCAGTTTTGCCTCTCTCCTTGCCGGCCCTCTGGAGCTGTCCAGCAGAAGTCACAAAGGTGTTTTGTGACAGTGCTTGGTAAGAGGACAATCCTCAAGCTGACCCCAGCCAAAGAAAGCCCTGGCATTCTTCTGCTTCAACAATCATTTATCTTCCATGACAGCTGACAAACAGGGCTGAGCAACTTTCCCCAGAATTTCCATCTTGAAGAAAAACCTGACAAACTGCTGTTTGTCTCAGTTCCAAATCTGAATGAAAAGGTAATATAATGGAAGATTTTTTTTTGTGGGTTGAAAAGCTCTGAGGAGTTTTCATGAGAAATAACTCCTTGGCAGAGTGAGGCAGTTTAGTCAAAACCAGTCTGTCCTTCCACACACTGTGCACAAGTCATGGAGAGCTGTGGTTTCAGGGCTCTTAAGTTATTATTTTGCTTTTCAAGTCATGGTCTTGACTTTGTGGATGTGTCTTTTCATGCCTGTCATTCCTGTCTTTCACCTTATTTCCAAACAGAAGTGTTGTTGGTCTGCAATTTTATTATGAGCTTGGCACAAATCAAGACTTGATACTTCATTGACTGTACAAAATGTTCTCTGAAACAGATGAAATGAAACTAGACCAATGGTGCATTGCCTCTTGCTTCTGATGTATTAAATGAATGTGATTCCTCCTGTAGCTTTGTACTCAAACAATAAATGAAACCAGAAAAGACAATCCAGACCAAATCTTTCCCCATCAGAAAATGGGATTTTGTTAAAACAGAAATAAATCTCTGCATCTGTTTTGTGGTGGTGTCCTGTGGGACCCATAGTTCCAAGCCTCTCCTGTTTTATTCTCTCCCTCAGGACCTCAGTGGTGTCTGAATTGCACTGCAGGGGCTGCTCTGATACCACACTCTTTTATGAGTGATGAGGTCTGGCAAGAAAAGCAGGTTTTAGCAGTGCAGATGCTGTAAGACACTCAGAGCTATTCACCTTCAGCCATAGAAGGGATTATTTATTTACCAACAGGGATATTGACATCCAAAAAAGTATTGGGATGTAATTTTTTCTGGTGAGAATTCCATGGCAATCATTTTTTTTTCCTGCAGAATCATAAGAATGTAATTACTGCTTATTTTTCAATAGGAGAAATAATTCTTTGGTGTGTTTTCTAATTTGTTTTACTTCAATTCCAGTCACTCTTATGGATCCCATCTGTTTGGGACTCACTTCCCTGGGCATTTTGGATGCCCTGAGTGAGAACCAAATCAAAAGTTTGGGAGCGACTGGACATATAGGTGTTTTACATTCCTATCCTGAAGAGAGTCTATAAGAGCAGGATTCAGAGTTGGTACAGAGGTAACAGAAACCGAGGCATTTGATCCAGGTATTCTACACTCTTAGGTAAAATAAATTTTATTTATTTCAAGTGAAGTTATTTCAATGCCATTCTCTTATTTCTCAAATTTTCACTCTGCACTGGAGGTTTCTCACATCCATCTGATGACATTGGTTTTTTGGCCAATCCGAATCACCCCAATTGTTTCATGCTGCTGCTGCTGTCTCTCTTTTCTGCCAAGGTAGAGCCCTCTCTTTGCCTCCCTCTCAGTGAGGAATCCCAAAATGCTTGAAACTCTTCAGTGGAAGAAAACAACAGGGTTTGAGTGATTGTCCAGTTTCCTTTCTTGTTTTTTGTGACACGGACAGATTGTTAAGAACTGAGCAGTGATGCTGTAGTTTGCCTTAAAGGGAAGGGTAAAAAGATGTTTAAGGTTTAGGAAGGAACACTAGAACCTCCACATCAAGCCTTGAAGCCTCACAGAACATATCTTTTACTCCTCATCAGACAACAGCCATTATACTTGCCTGTTTTCTATATGGATGTGATGGAATTATTAGAACTGGGCAAAGTGCTGGACATAACATGACTCCTCTTGAGTTTCCTTTATTCTGGTATGTTTGCAGTCTTGGCTAAGTATTGAACCTATTTAGAGACTGGTTTTGTGGCTTTGACATGTGATTGGGTGATATTGCTAATTTCATATGTACTATAAGGGGGAGAGGAAAATAATTGGCTGCTCTGTTATTTCTTGTGGCATTGGAAATAAAGTGTTTGACTTCTGCCTAAAATAGCTCAGACTTGGTTTCCCAAGATGCTGGTAAAACATCAAAATACCTCTGCTAAAATCAGTATTTCTGAGTACTCACATGAAGGCAACCTGTGGGCAACCAGTTCTAAGTATATAAGGTGCAATAAATTTCTGAAGGAAGATAAGTCCTTAGTGAAACTCAAATATCGTAGTACTCATTATTCTGAACTGTTATCAAATGCTTCTCAGTTGTGGTTTCCGTGGAAAGCTGATTTTCTCCATTCTCTGCTCCAAGAAGTTTCTATTTTCATTCACCCTAAGAAAATAAACTCACTGGAAGTATATATAAACATTTGCTTCAAGCTACTCCAGTAGAATCCAATCCAACATGTACAGAAGTCTTTCCAGTGACTGCAGTTTGATCATTTCCATTCAGTCCTGTAGTGAATGACAGATCCATTTAAAAAGAAAATAGGAAGAAGGTTTTGGTGAAAAATAACATTTGGAATTTGTAAAATGAACCAAGATGAGCTGATTTTTTGTTGTGTTACACAGTTGGGTTGTGCACTGTACCTTCAGCAGTTCACACTGTGTGCAGAAATATTGATCTGTAGTGAATCCAGTGTGATCTTTCACTCCTGATGCTTTTGGAATACATACCTATGAAAATTCTTCATAGGAACGATTTAACTTAAATCCTGGCAGATCATTGCTTTCTCTGTATCAGGTACTCACTATTTTGCAAAGGCATCTGAAAAAAACATGTACTAAAAGCAATCCTAAAGAGTCCTGGTTAGGTCTGCTGGGTTCAGAGGGCACAATTCTTCCATCACTGGTACTGTGTAATTCAGATACACATGGTCACAGCTTCCTCAGCTGTGAAAGGAATGACTTTACAGGTCCTGGTCATATTTTGGTTTGTGATCATGCACCATCTTGTACTTAATCCGTACTTCTGGATTTCTGTGATGTAATTCTGCGATGATTTCAATGTGGCACCAAGAGGAGCAGACTGCATCAGGAGCTGTGTTATTAAAAATATCAGCAGAATCACTCACCCTCCATCTCAGGACAGAAAAGACCCCACGTGTCACTGTGGGAGGAGGCACCTCAGCCCTTATTCACACTCTTCACCTGGAGCCTCAGCAGGACTGTGGGCTGGGACTTGTCACCTTCTGTTGGCAGAGCAGCACCCAGGTGACCCCTGGGGTGACAAGATATTTCAGATGGGGTTGATGTGCAGATTGTCAGTTCAGCAAAACCCCAAGGAGTGCAAAGTGCCCCAGATGGAGGCCTGCATTGCAATAGACATCTGATTTCTCCTCCTGCCTTCACATTAATCTCATAGCGCTGTTTCTCCACATGTCATATGTTTTCATTCTGACCTTCTTTACCAGTCAGGCCAAGTCCATACAGATTCCTTGTCCGGGGCTGGTTTTCTCTTGATGATGTGGTATGCAGAATGTCCCTTTCCTCTAGCCAAGCTCAGATCATATGTCAATCAGAGGAAGTGAAAAAAGTATGTGGTTCAACCACAAAACCAATTTCCAAGACAGAAAATCAAAAATAGAGATGTTGCAGAGTGGGATGCCAAAGTATCATTGCATCTGGGAAGAGACTACTGGGTAAATTAAACAGAATTTTTCTGTGGAGAGGTTAACAAATGGCAAGTGTGTTGCAAAGCCTCCGAAAATCTCTGTAGTCCTTGGCTTGGGTGAGTAACAGACTGGACTTTGAGTGTACAACATCCTAATTATTTATGGAAAAGGTAGCATTATGTTTTCCTAGTGACCTTTGCTCAAGTGTTGATTTTCACTTGCTGATTGTCAGCCCTCACATATGAGTTATTTGTGTAGAAAAAAAGCAGTGACACAGAGGGAACTGGAAGTGTCTAGTGGCATTTCCCCTTGCCCTCCTGGCTGCACATCTGGAAGAAAACAACTCCAGCACTGGCTTCCAGTAATGAGCTATTGCAGCCTGCAGTGCTGATGCCTGGTGCTTGGTCCACTGTCAGGGCAAGGTGACTTATATTAACTGTCCCATACCCACAGAGGTATTCAAAAAATAAGCAGTCAACAATTGAAGAAGTTAATTGCTTTTATTTTGTCTGCTGACTACCAGAACTGTAAGATGCTGTTTTTCATTGCCTAGGGTAGGGCATTAGGTGTGACCAAGATTACTGAGGAAGAAAAGAGTGTAGAAATCTTGGACTCCCAGTTTACCAAAAAAAAAAAAAAAAAAGAAAGAAGGTTTGGTTCAGCTGTGTGCCTCTGCTGAGGGGAAAATGGGCCTGAATATGACATCGTGTTGAGATTTCCTTACTTTCATTACTCTGGAGCCTTGGAGTGGGCGATTTAAAATGTTGTGCCAACTCTGCCCTGAACCCCTGCACCAGATACCTGAACTCTTCTGCTTGCAATTCTGGCTGAAAAGGACCCAACTGACTTAAGCTCATATAGCTGAGGGAGCCCTCCCTACTAAACACACAATTTTACAATGATGGTGGTTTTTCCGTAGCACTTAGTACATCTGAGAGGGAAGGGGAAGGGTGTTATTGCTCACCAAGAACACAGCTCTCAGCAGTACTGTTTTTTTCATCCGAAGAAGCCTACAGTAAGATGAGCACCAAGTTAAAGGAAACAATGGGAGTGTAAATGTCATTTAAACATATACATCTGCAAGCCATTCTCTCCTGAACGCTTGAAAAGTTTACTGTGTAAATATTGCCTTTTCTTACTCCTTCCCTGCTCTGCCTAGCTCTGATTGCTCTCAGCCTGGGGACATGAGGAGGGTGCAGCAGACGATACCAGGCTGCACCATCGCTGCAGAGTCCTTAAAGTCCAGATATCACCCCGTGCAGAGCAGTTGAAAAGCTCTGCCATTAAACAGGCAGGTGGAAGCCTCGGCAAGGAGCCCAACACAGGAACTAAACCATTGCAGGCATGGCCCCATTAAAGTACCTTTCAGTCTGGAAATGAGAAAAATGCCTTAGGCAGACCATTCTCAAAATAGCGTTGCAGACACAAAGCCAATATAAACATTAGATGCTCTTAAAGCGCATTTGTTTGAATCGTGGGGCTGAATTGACTCCTTCACCACTGACAGACAGTGCATATATCTCACTAGCAGCTCTCCAGAGGGTTCTCAGCTGTTTGTGTGGGGAGACAGAGACTGTTCTTCAGGGAGGTTTCTGTAGCATGGCTGTTTCGAGAAGGTAAAAGGTCAACAGCAAAGTTCTGGAAATGTAGTAAATAAATACTCTGACAGCCCTGCCCATCATCTGTGTTGACAGACTTCTCCTGAAGTTATTAGTGTTATTTATTTGTTTTTACAGCAGCAGCACTAATTTATTTTTATTAGGAGCCCCAGCTGTGGTTGGGGTTCCATTGTTACAATCAGTGGAGGGGCATGTCATAACAGGCAGGTCCTCTTTGAAATATTAGTGCTTTACTCTGAGCAGCAAGGCTGTGCATGGGAGGTAAGGAGGATTCTTCTTCTCCTACTCTACAACTGGAAAATGGTGGCATGCAAAATTTCGCAAGTTGGCCAAGGCCAAGGCCACCCACAGTCCAGAAACTGCAAGCTGGGGATTGTAAATCTGTCAGCTTTAATGAGGTGTCTGGCTGGGGAGAGTCTCATATGAGTCCAGTTTAAAAGTTAAACAGAAAAAGCCCTGCAAATGTACTATAGGCAGCACATGGTGTGCGTGGTCAGTCCTGCTGAAGGCAGTGCAATGTGTCCCATGCACTCAGAGTGAACGTGTGCGTGTGCTCCCCTCAGTCTAGGTCGAGGCAAAAAAGGGGAAGATTTCAAAAGAGAGAACAAAGTTTGCTGAAAATGCAGAGCAGACAGTCCTGAAACTAAGGATTACCTCCTTTCTCAAAAATGAAGCAGCTGTAACCACCTTTACTGCCACACGTGGCATTTCTGACGTGTCCCTCTGCCACTGCATTAACAAGGAACACAGACTGCTTTTTCTGGATGTGATGGGTGTTAATATTGTAAATCAGCAGAGAGTTCCCTGACCCACTCAATGAGGTGTTTCCCCTCACACCTGCAGCTGTGCAGGTGCTCACAATTAGGTGGATGATGTTTCCTGACTTTCACCAAGAGGTCAAATACAAAGCGCAATGAGATGGAAAATACTGTAGCATGTGGTGGTAGAGGGGGAGAAAAGGAGTGGGAAGGAAAATTATTTCCATTCTGATGCAAAGAACTTTCAAAATTTGATTCGTGAACTCTTGATATTTCCTGTCCTCCCTCATTCCATATTTTCTGAAGTATGAAAACAGGATAGTCCAGATGGAATGAAGTTGCCAGGATGACAGAAGATTGTTTGTGCAAACTAAAAACCTTAAATGTTTTCTTGGGTTTAGGATGATGGTATTCACAGGTAGCATTTGTGTTGCTATGACCCCTGAAAGCCTGGGTTTTAAAAATCATGCAGATAATCATGGATTGTGTCCTGCTTTAGGCACTGATCAGCCAGTCTGAGCTACTTTTTGGGAAAAGGCATCTCTAGTAGAAAGCCTGTTCTCACCCAAAAAGAGGACAGAGGATTTGTGTTATGGAACATGCAGAAAGTTCGATTTCTTCTGTCACCTTTCATAATTTCCATTTCCTTAATGGCAGCATGAATTGATTGTGTACAGGTAAATATATTATCACATGCATGATTCTAATGCTGTAAGGCTGCCAACAGATCAGAAGGGAAAACAAGGAATTCATCTAAGAATGGCCCTGATTTTGCCAAGTGAAGTCAATGAAAAGACTTTTATCAGCTCCAGTTAAGCTTGGTTTTGAGTGCCATAATTAAACATCTATTACAATTCTGCCTCCTTATTTTACCTTCCAATAGAAATTAATCCTTTAAAATCTCAAGCATTCCCTTCATTTATCATGCTGTTGTTGAATGGGATAGGAGGTGCAGGCTTGGAGTTTACATCTGACAGCTGGGGAGAGAGGAATGACTGTGCCACTCCTCTCAGCTGGGCAAGGACCCTGTGAGTGACAAAACCTTTTCCACACCTTTTCAGCATGACCAAACCTCCTGGAAAGAGGCAGAATGCTTCAACTATTCCTTACTGTCCGTGTTTGGGGCCTTGAGGGTACAGCCCTGCCCATGAGAAGGCTGATGAGCAGCACTGGCAGTCCAGGCCTGGGGCACATGGATTAACCTGCTCCACCACCACCCATCAAACCTCTTGGTACAACAAATAGGGAATGCATGATTTCTCCATCTCGTTTGCAAATGCCATATTAACAGTTCACATTGCAAGGGGAGAAAGGTATTCCTTTATTAAGTGCTAAAACAGGCTACTTCAGCCCAGTCCCACATAATTAAAAACACCTTGTTCATCACTACCTTATTTTCCCTCAGCTGCTTATGTTTGTTCTTGATTCTTTGCTGCTCTTAAATAAAGAGCAATTTCAATTTGAAATTAAGAACATTCTAAAAATAACTTTGATTCTTGTGAATCAGAAGGCTGCCTAAAACATACAGAAATACACTTTTCTCCCCTTTCTTCTTATTGCAGCTATATTAAAGCAATCTGAAAGCAAATCCCCTGTAGGACTTGGGAGGTGTGTTTGCACCTTCTAAGGGTGGCCAGCTCTGCTCAGTTGGCCACACCTGCACTTGGTTTGGTAGCAAGGAAGAAGCTGGACTTGTAGGGAAGGGCTGGTGTGTAAGTAGTGTGCTGGTGCTGCTTTTATGGAGAGTTGTAAGCTGAGGAAAGGCTGAATTGGGAATATGCAGCTCTATGAGTGAGCTGGAGCACTTCTGAGCTTGAGGTAGAGACTTTTTTATAAGGTGATGATGTTAAACTGAGCAATACTGCCTGGATGAAAGCTGCTGCTGTGAAGGTGCCTCCTGAGGAAGAGGAAGGAGTGTGGGGAAGCAGTGAAGACTAGAGTTCAGCTCCTCTGCACAAAGTTTCCTGGTATGTCAGAACTTTTTCCCCTTGGAAAAGGGCAGACTACTGAGAGCAAGGAGTAAGAATGAAAGACTTGACAATGTGGCTACAGCTCTGGTTTTGTCCAGCGAGTCTTCAGAAGAACAAAGCCTGGTGTGCTCTGCCTGGTGCAGCTGGAGAGAAAGGAGAGAAACCAAACCTTGCTGACTTGGGCTGAGTGAGAGATCAGAGGTTGCTTTTTCCTCAAGAAAATGCTCCTTTGAAAGTCTGGAGTCTTGATTAGCCCATTTGCTGTTACCTGTCTACAAATGGCTCCCAGATGACGTTCACTTCAGCTCCTGGAATGATGTAGCATTAATAGGTAATTCAGAATGGTGAGTGAGCCTTAGGAGGCCTGTATTGGCTCTCAGAACCCCAAGAGTTATTTGGGATGATATTACAGCCTGCAGCACCCTTGGCAGGGATTGTGGGCACTGGGTGGCTTTATTTTCGTACATGTATACAAGCAGGTGCATAAATAATCATAAATGACCCCTGCAGAGCTGTAGTGAACCTGTCAGCCTGCTCTGAGTGGCTCTGTGTGCCCTCTGCCTGTGGCTCACCAGCGAGTGCTCCCTGCAGCTGAGCAGGAAGGAAACGTGAGGCTGAGTCTTGTGATGCAGTCTGATATTTGAGCCTTTTGTTAAACTGATGGCATGTTGTTGGGGTAATGTCTGTGAAGTTAAAGCTTTTATCAGAACAAGCAGTGCTGCTTTGATTCCAGTACAAGGAGGATGTTGTAAATCCCGGGATATTGCAGGTTCAGGGAAAGGGTGACATCAACTAGACATGTTTTTTTAAGCAGGTTCACTAAAATCTACAGACATTTATTGGTCCAGATGAGTTTGCAAGTGTCGAATACCTGACCTTCATTTCTGTTGCACTTTGAAGAATTAAGACAGATGTTGGTACATGTTGTTAGTGACCAGAAGGAAAGGCTTGAAATCCTTTGTTCTAGGATGTAAATTTCCCTTTTTCTTCAGTTACCCAGGTTAGTTAAGATACACTTAATTCCTGGAGCATTAATTGTGGCTTGTCATCACCATGTGCAAAATGATGGCAAATGGGTTGTTATTCCACCAAAACTCTTTTTTTGCCTTGCAAAATCTCTTCTCTCTGATTGCTGTGGGTTCAGTCTCTGTTTGATCCCTGTATAGGCCATTCACTTAAGAGCTGGACTCCAGGATCCTTGGGAGTCCCTTCCAGCTCATGATATTCTGTGAAATCTGTGACCTGAGCAAGACTTTGGGCTGTATGTTAGGAAACTTGACTGAAATAAGAAACTGGAGAAATTTCTGTAATCAGAGCTGTGATGATGGCGGCTGTAGCATTGATGAACTGAGTTGCCTTCCCTGTCTCTGTGCTTGGGACAACACTGGAATCCTTCCCAGCTTTTAACATATTGAGCTGAAGGTGTATTTCCTCCACCTGATTTTTGTTACAACTCTGTAATATGTTGCTAAATTGATTTTTGGCTTCTGCTTCATGGATACTCTTCCCTTCATTATAAGACTGAGGGATGGGAGTTTGAGGAAAATGGGAGAGGCATTTTAAAGTTATGGGATCATCTTTCTCTTTGTTCCATTAATTGCTGTTTTCCACTGATATTTAGCCACCTCTCCCAACCAATGGAGCTTGCAATGTGATGAGGAACACAGTCCAAGGATTTGGAATGATGTTGTGCAGTCAAGTGTCTAGGACAATGGAAATTCTAGGAGTGGTTTGCCTGCTCTGAGTGATGCCTGAAGCAATTAATCCCTCCTTTTGAAACAGATTATGGTGTGGGCTGGACAGTGGGCTAGAAATCATTTGTCCAACCAAGAACTTTTTGAAGTTACTCTGTTCCTTTGTGGATCAGCAGGGACACTGCGCTGTGTGTACGTGGGCTGGTTTATTGTTCAAAGTGTATCACTTTGTGACTTATCCTGGCCACTCCTGAACTCCAGACTTCTTGATGGACTTTGTTGGGTTTTTTGGTTTTGCTTTTATCACAATAATGTTGTGGTCTGTTAAGATGGAGTCCCACAAACCTCTGATTGGAGCAGGAGATCATTTCTGCCTGGAAATCACTGAATCTGCATGAAGACAAAGGAGGATTTGTCCACCAACATCTCAGTAGAGGTCTGGGGAGCTTCTGGTGTGGGGTGTGAACCAGGCTGTGGATGGGCTGGAGTGCAATTTCAGGCTGTATTGTAGCTGTTGCCTGCCTCTGCCCATGCCCCTCCAGAGTGATAGTGCCCAAAACCTGCAATCTGTTAGGAAGTCCTGAATCCTTCCCTAGACACGTAAATACTGTCAGATTTTATGCTTTTTCTAACAAATGTTTTGGCTCAAGTGACAAATGCTGGGGTAGGAACCTGTCCTTTTCCTTGTCATATCAGCTCCAGAGCTGAGGGAGGCCTCTGCAAGGAATTTCTTCATCAAATAATTTTCTGGAGTCTCAGCAGAGCAGGAATAAGAAACAGAGATGGTGGGAAGTAGCAAATGTAACGTGCATGCTGTAATGGAAGAATAATGGTGTTTGACAGTTGCAACTTAAATGAAATGATTTTTTCTAACATCATGACTTAAATTTTGTGGAATTTCTGGCCTTGGAAAAGTTCAAGACTCAACTAGACATGTCCCTGAGCAGCCTGGTCTAATTACACCTGCTTTGAACTGGAGGTTGGAGTAGATGACTTCCAGAGGTCCCTTCTTACTTAAATTATTCTGTGATTTTAATAAGAGTATCCCATACCTTGGTCCCTTTCTCTCTGTGTGGTGTGTGATATATGTTACACTGTTTTGGCAGGGATTTTCTGAGTCACTGAAGTAATTTATACTGAAATAATTCTTGAAAAGATTAATAAATATTATACCACACCATATCATTTTACTATGTGTGCTACTCTTCCTATCAGTGCTTGGCTGTATTCATGGCTGCTGTAAATCATTTTAGCCTTGTGGATACTTAGTTGCAACACTGTAATTTCTTTCATATATTCACATCTGAACCTTGGTTTTCTTAGTACTGTGTCCAATATGTGGTGTTTAAAAGGAGATTAATGTTTGGGGGTTATCTATTAGCTTTTAAATTCATACCAAAACCTCTTTCAAACTTGGGCTAAGGCTCCTCAGGGGCAGCCAAATAAAATTCGGGATTGCTTCTAATCTTTTCCTTATTGCTATTATGATTTAAAGATCCTCTGTGTGCATGAGAACTGGACCCTAGGATGCTTTCATTTTCAGACGGGACTCCTAAGAACTTATATAATGTTTATCTTTCACACTGGTGAAATGTCACTGATTTTTTTATTGGCAGAGAATTTGGCCTATTCTGCAGTGTTTCAGGGTTGACAGATTGAAGATCCAACCTCTGCCAGTTGGCTGGGAGGGAAGACCAAGCCTTGGATGCACATATCTTGTGGGAACAGTCTACTTCTGGAAATCAGGAAATATTTCCTTAAACTGCTGATTACTTGGAGACTGTACCACAAGGAGCATAATTCTCTTGCCTTGTTTCTGTTCCTAAACAGCTGTTTCCTGGCCGTGGCTGGACACAGGGTACTGGGCTGGAAGGACCTTGGATTTAGCTCAGTCTGGTTGCTGGTATTGCTCTGGCTGGAGCTGTGCCTAATCCTGGTGGGTGAAGGAGGACCCAGACAAATGATACAGCTGGGGACTGAGGGAGGGTGGTTGAGGAAGAGTGATGGAGGTGGTCATCCTTGACTGTTGAAATGAGGCTTAATTGCTGCTGTTCAACAAACACTGCTGCTGTTCAACACATGTCACAGGCTAAAATCTCCCTCGATTTTAAGGTCTTAATCACATTGCCCTGACAATCAGCAAAATGGACATATTGTGCGGACCGCAAGATGTCAACAAGACACACCCACTGTCCACATTTGGCAGCTTTTTTAAAAAAGTGAAGTAACAAGCACCAGGAGAGCCAAACCAAACCTAAAATGAAGACAAAACCAGAAGGACCATCCAGATGGGTGTGTGTCTATTTGAAACAGACCTTTTTTCAACAGGTCTCATGACACACTTGTCCCAAACTGGATTCCAAGTCATCAGGTTTATGGTAACAAATGATTCAAAGTGAGCAACTCCCTCCTTTTCTCTCTGCTCAGTTTTTTTGGGATTTCTATGGTGAGATGAAGAAGAGAAGAAATCTAAGACTGTCTAACCTCAAACCTCTAATTTGCAATTCCATTACTGGTGATGGATAGTGCGCAGCGGGCACACCAAATGGAAAATGTATTGATGAGGTTGATACATGCCTTAACTCAGGGTTGTCTCAGACTTATTTGGGGAGCCCAGGACACTCTTGTAAAGGATTTAGTGGAAGCTTTCAAAGCCTGAAGACCCTGTTGTCGCAAAATATAAGGACAAAGATGATAAGGGACCTGTCTTCATGTATTGCTGAATATTCTTACTTTTTCACCTACTGCCTGACTATGAATATGCATAGGCAGTTAATTCTTTATGACCTTACATTTTGTGCACCATTACTTATGTAGAACTGATCATTTTAAATTAAACCTTACTGTTTGTTGAATATTTAAAGACATTATTATGAAGTATTCCAGAGTAGAAATCAATAGTTTAGTCGTCCAAAACCAAAACTTGTTAGATGTTGTAAATGGAGGAGTGCTCAAGTTTTTCCTCTGTATTGAAATATTAGCTAGAACAAAAATGACTGCTGAACTTTTCAAGTTCAGCCTGACTGTTGTACCTCTTGCTCCAGCTTTCCAAATCTGCCGTGGTCAATTAAGGATCACAGCACTTGCCATTTCGACTGAAGTTTTGTAGCTGTGGGTTATTGAAATGTGGGGGTTTCCTCTCTATTTAATAGATTGATGCCTTGGAAGCTTCTACTGTGTGCTCTGCACCCTCAGCCATAGAGAACAAAGTGGGAAAGCAAAACTTTCCATCAGTTCATGACATGCGGTCAAAGTCACATTTCAGCAAGCACTAAACAGATCCTTGTCTGTTTGAGTTGGTTGACATTCAGGGATGGAAATGAAATTATAAAAATCATCCTTTATTCATGAAGTCACAGAATGGTTTGGACGGGAAGAGGCCTTAAAGATCATCCAGTTCCAACCCTCCTGCCTTGGGCAGGGATATCTCCCACTGGACCAGGTTGCTCTAAGCTTTGTCCAGCCTGGCCTTGAACACTTCCAGGGATAAGGCAGCCACAGCTTCTCTGGGCAACCTGTGCCAAGGCCTCCCCAGCTAATGATGGGGATAATAATAATATCTATAATATCTTCCTGATATCTAATCTAAACCTACCCTTTCTCAGCTTGAAGCAGTTCCCTCCATCCTGTCACTCCATGCCCTTTTCCAGTGTCTCTCTTGTAGCCCCTGTAAGCACTGGAGGGTTTCTAAGGTCTCTCCAGGAGTCTCTCTTCTCCAGACTGAACAACTCTAACTCTCTCAGCCTGTCTTCAAAAGAGAGGTTTTTCTTTTGCCCTCCTTAACTCCAGTGGATGAGGATGTATTTCCTTAGGAAATGCTCTGTATTTGGAGACAAGCGTGTTTGCCAAGTACTGCTGCGATTAGAATAGTAAATATTTGTTTTTGATTGAAAACCCAGTAAATATTTGTGTATAACCCATAAAAATGGCTAGAGGCATTTTATAGCTGAGCAGATGCAGCCTTGCACTGACCTTTCCCAAAAGTTTTCCTCTTTTTCTGAGAACTAAGTCATAGAGTTAGAACCAGAAATAGCTGCTCCTCTCTTCACCTTCCAGGGAACTGAAGATCAGTGAAAAAGCACATAAAATAAAAATGATCCCCAAATGTTCAAACCTGCCTGAACTTCTGTATTGAGAGAAGTCCTGATCCAAATCTTTGCGCCCCAAGGCCCTCTTTAGTTGGAGGGTTGGTTTGTACTTTGCAACTTTAAAATGTTTGTTTCTTTCAAATGGGAAAGCAGAACAGCAGACCAGAAGGGTGGTTATTTAAGATGCCGTGAGAAAGGGGTGCTTGCTCCTTTTTTCCTTAGTTTATGCTGAGAATTATGCTGCTTTCATTGTGTTTCTGATCTTCTGTTTGCTTCCCAGATATGCACTTTATCCTCTACTGGAATTTAAAAGGACTATTTCTCTAGAACTCATCTTGTTGGTGCTTTACAAATATGACTGCTCTCACTTAATACAGCTGCAGCTGTTGAGATGCATCAGTGCGTGATTCAGTTTTGTTCTGGATTCCTTGTGGAATCTTCGCAGTGGCATTAATAATGTAGCCAAAATGCCTTCTTGGTTCTCCTATTTCAGTAGAAACACAGTGATCTCTCACTGAACTGATGTGCAAACTGGTGAAGATGCTGAGGCAGAGCTTGTACAGTGAGGTGACTCTGCTGCAGTCTGGATTTAACAACAACAGTGCAGGAAATGCTTTCCCTGCTGCTGTTGTGCCTTGCAGGGGGTGTGAAGGAAGGGTTTCTCCTCCTGTTTGGGGAATCTAAAAGTTATGGATGAGGACAGAGCAGAGAAGGAAGCTGGGAGTGTTACAATGAGAGAGCAGTGGTTGTTCAGCAATGAGAATGCGCCTGTTAATTGTGAGAGTTCATTTCTCAGTATCTGTGTGTAAGACTCTTGGTGGAAGAGGGAACATTCCACACACACTCTCTTTCCTGATGGTTTTTCACGGGGTTTACTCTGCTGCTCCAAGCACCTTGTGCAGGCAGACATGTTCTCAGCACTTGCTCAAAGATCACCTGCTGTTCTGGCACAGCAATTTAAGTCTAGCAATTTCTCCAATAGATTCCTAAAATGTGTGCGTGTCTAAATGTCAGAGTGGGTAGAGTAGTAACCAGGTCATTGATATGGAAGAATATAAATTCCATATGAGCAATAACCAGATTTGCAGCCCCCCAACTCAACTTTTCTCCAGGCTGCAGTGTGATTGTCTGCAGTTATGTTAACCCAGGTATGGGGGACAGGTTTGTCTCTTTATAAATACCCCTGCCTCAAATGTTTGCAGAGGCAACCATCTCCTCTCTGCTTCCATAACACACCTGCCTTGAAGGGTTTTATTCCCTGGCACTGGACTTTCAGCTTAGCAGTGCACAGTTAATGACATTTTGTCCCTATTTCCCTCCACTTGCTGAATGAGAGAAGTTGTTGGGTTTGGTGCTTGAAAAATACTTTCCTGGCTTAAAACTATGGAGATGTCCTTTTTCACTCATTTAGTAATGGGGCTATGGTTATTTATGTATTTATCTTTCAAAATTCATACCTAGGGGACTTATTAGGTATTAAAACCTAGTAAGAGTTTTTGTATATTCAGATCAATGACCATCCTTGTAAAAAATTTCAGGCTCTTTGTTCAGATTTGCATCCTTGGGTCCAACTATATGGAGTCTTTTGTTTTTTGGGTTGGAGTCTTTCAATGTTGGTAACACAATGAAATTGCCCAGCCTCTGTGCTATAAGACTTAGATTTCTCTGAAAAAAACCAAAATTTTGATTTTTCTGGAAAACTTCCTTTAAATGTGTTACAAAATCACTGATCAGTGTCTCCTTCTATGGATTCATCAGCCAGTTCTGAATGAAGCCCAATTTCTGCAGTGTTTTTTACCATGAGGTCACTAGGGCAAAACATTTAATGTGACCTTAAAAAATAAAGGTGCTGGGATATAATGTGGATATAGTGGATACCTCAAATCATCTTGTATTACATACACATCTTGCTGACCAAGGGTGTTTGAAAGGCAAAATCTATTTTTTCAAACATTTAAAAATAACTGGCTGGAAGATGTAATGTAACAATCAAACATTCATCTTGAACATGCTGTGGTGAAACTCTTCCTCAAAACTGAGGGTCTGGAACCAGACTGGAGGAAAACTCAAACCCTGAGAAGTTTCAGGTGTATCCATTTTACGAATGTGTCCATGGTATGGACTCCATTGGTGACCAATCTCTTCAGTAATTAATGAATAATGAAAAAATGCAGCTGAGAGGGATGGAGTTCTTTTAGGGCATCCTCTGACTGTGAGCAGGATCAAACCCAACTATGTCACTCCTTACAGATTTTCATTTAACCTGCCTTTAATTCTCCTAATGGTGGATGTTCTGTCCAAGAAAAACATTCTTGTGCTTCACTACTCCTTTACTCTCAATGTTTTCCTGAATATGTGTAACTTAATCGTATTTCTATTTGTTCTGACCACCATGGATTAATTCTTTCCCCTTTTTTAAGCAGTCCATTTCTCTTCTCTTAAAGCAACCTCAGTTTCTCAGTCTTTTTTGGCAGCTCATGATTTCTGAATTTCAGACTATTCCCATGACTCTTCTCTGGAATCTCTCTAAATGGTCCAAATCAGGGCATGATTATTCAGCTGAGGTCTTGCAAAAGCTGAATGAAGTGGGCACTTCATTTGCCTCACAGTTTTTACTCCTGGTTATGTGTTCCAGGATGATGGTTTCTGCTTTATTTGTTCAAAAGCCTGATTCTCTTCATGCAGCCAGCACTTCTGCACAGTCCTTACCTCTTCTACAAGCCATAAATGAATATTCCCACTTCAGTGCAAGGGTATTGCACTTACTGAATTTTCTTGGATATTGTTTTTTGCCACGTAATTCATTAATTTAATTTGTCCTAGTCCTGTTCTCCAAGGCAGATTCCCTGTAGCAGCAACATCATCCATCTAAGTTATAATGTCTAGGCCAAAGGATCTGCATTAGTTAGTGCCAGCTTAAAAGTTGAGAACTGTGGTTAAAATGCAATTTAGAAGTCCCAGTTTGACTTGAATTCCTGGTCAGTCCCTACAGGAAAAGTGCACCAAGAGATCTGCATCACATTTTGAAGAGGAGAAAGCTGAGGCCTGGAGGAACCGGCAACTTGTCCAGGGTCACGGAGGAAGATGGCAGGGGAGCAGGGTCCAGTCCCAGCTGTGTCAACTCCCAGACCAGGGCCTCAACCACAAGCCCATCTCTCTGCCCAGCTGAGTCTGTGTGTCTGCCTCCTGGGCAAAGCCCAAGCCCTTGGTGGAAGATCAGGATACAGTGTAAGCAAAGTTGTGTTTATTTTAGAATGCGGTCCTCTGCAGGCTCTGGGCTGCAGAGCCACCAGAGATGTTGGAATGCATCACGGGGTTTGTGCTCCCTCGGTGTGTGCACAAACCCTGGGACAAACACCAGGGTAGCCAAGGCAGGCTGTAGGAAGCAGGAGGCACCTCACCTGGAGTTGATTACCACTTCTGGATATCCTGTCGGCTTGGGGGAGATCTGGCAAATACATGTCGGGAAGAGTGGATAGTAAGAATAGGAAGGAATTAGTGGTCATAGGGAGGTCAGAGTGAGTGGCACAGCTTGTTAATATCAGTCCTGAAGCCAGATGGGCTCATAAGATATATTGACTTTGGGGAAGGTGATGCACTGCTCCATTTTGATACCTGTCCTGTGAATTCTCTGTGATTTGACTGGACCAGCTTCACAGGGATGCCAGCTGTAACATGTGTCTTGGGAGCAGAGAGGTGATCATGCCCTGCTTTGTTTTTGGCTCCTTATCACAGGAAGTGTATGCCTATTTCTCTGGTGGCTTGTCTTGCAAACATTGTTGGAGTGTTGGGCCCTAGAAACATGAAGCAGATGTGGGTGAAGGGTAGAGTTTCTGACTAAAGCTAGTTCTTTTGCTGGGGATGTATCTTAGAGAAAAAAAAGGACATCTAATTAAAAAAACATACTTGAATATAAATCCAGAAAAATAAGGCCATCTTTAAGAAGAAATGTGTAGTAGTTAAGTGATTTGCAGGGAAGATTGTCTTCTAGTCCACTTCATCTTGGATCAGACACCTATAGTTGTCTGATCACCTATATAGTCACCTATCAGACACCAACTCTATACAGTGCCAGGGTTAAACCTGTGCTGTGTGAGCTGTGAGTGCTACTGCAATGTTCAAAATGGTAGGAACAAGAGCTAATGTTGTTGTGGGATGCTTGGGAGAGCTATCTATATTCTAAGATCCTATGAATAGTAGAAAGAAAGAAGGGGTTAATGCAGCTTGTGGGAAGACAGGAAATGTCCCAGCTGGAACTGATTAAATGTGCTGTGTAGCCTAAGCTGCTCAGATGGGAGACACATGGCAGAGTGAGATGTGTTGCTTAGCTCCAAAGGATGTCTTACTGCTAAGTGGGCCTTGAGCATTGATTGGAAGTGTCCCTCCATGTCCAGGATGGATCTCCTGGGCTATCAGCAGAATGCCAAATGGCATTTTTAACCTTTTCCACAGGAAAGTTTTGCATGCCCAAGAAGAGGCATGTGAAAGAGAAGCTGCATGTGTTCTGCATCTGGCCACCAAGCCATTAGAGAGGCTTTAGAGCTGTCAGATGCCTCACTGTCCCTGCCCATTCCCCTCTGTCTCTAGTTGGAACAGTGACATAAAAATGTGAGACAACCTGGACTATTCAGGGGTGGGAGAAGGACTGGGACAGCCCTGCTGTCAAACTGAGCCTTAGAACTTGACAGCTGTCAGTGTTAATTGTGGCTGTATCTGATTAGCAGGGCCTGTGACCCCTGCACGAAGTCCTAGTTCATGAGCAGTTTCAATTTGTACGAGTTTCCTCATTACAGCAGATCTGTGTTTCTTCTAAATCAGCTCCAGCTATGGGCATAATCCTGTGTCCAGCAGGGATTAGTGCCAGGGTCTGTGTGGAGCGCTTCCTTACAAACAGCTGTGGGACAAACCATCTCCAGAATCCTTATTTGTGGCTATTTTAGTTTTAAGAAAAGTATTTTTACAGAATGCATTCTTAATTTAATTTTTTTCCTTATTTTTACTGTTGTTACATATTGGAGTTCTGAGGCAGGAGTTTCTAGAAGCATTCCACATCAGGCACCTGCTTGGCTAATTTTCTCCATCTTTACAAGGTGTCTCACAACCTCTGTCAGATCCTGGAGTTTTTCTTTCGGCTCTGTCTGGAGCAGCTGGGGTGCATCAAAGCTCATGCATTAAGGCAAGGCTTTGATGTTGCTCCAGTGATACTGTTGATAACACCTGATTGTTTTCCATCTAGATCTTCTCAGAAATTGATCTTGATCGAACACATGTTAGGCCCTGTAAAACTAGACAAAAGCTTCTCCAGTGGGGCTAAAACAGCAGTTGCACAGCTTTGGGTTTGTTTTCTTTAATAAACTGTTTTTCCTTTTTTCTCTCTTTCACTGGGGGCTGGGAGAAGCAGCAGATGTGGGGAGAGACAGCTCATGCTGGGAAAGGAACCGATCATGTTCCCGCTGATTAGAACTGCAATAAAGAGAGGAGTTTTTGCCTTTAAGTAGGAGCTCTGGTATTCAGCAGTGTTCAGGGGCCTGGCCAGGTTCAGTTCCAGTATCTTTTGCTGTAAAAAGACTCTTTTACCAACCTGTTCCCATGTTCCTTAAAGAGCTGTCTCCCTAATGATTCAGGCTTTGTGCCAGACCCTGACAATATGGAAAGAGAATGAAGATTTCCATTTTGAGCACAGACCCTGAAGTTCTGACAACTGCATGGATTTCAGCAGGTACAGGGTTTCCTCAGTTCTGGGAAACAAAACAGGACACCTCTTCTTGCCAAAGGAAGGTGGGCATTTGACCCTCAGCTTTAATAACTGCAATAACCAGAGGCTGTTGCAGCTTTTATCAGTGCCAAATCCGACCTTGGAGTAAAATGTACCAGCTGGAGTCAGATTGCTGGATCTTTCTGTCTTTTTTATTTTGCTCTTTACCTTGAGAACATTTTTGAGGTGACATGTACACAACAAGAACCATGGAATTTCAGAGTCACTTCTCGAGAATGAAACCCACATACTTTTGGTTTGAGGGTCTAGTCTTATACGTGTTCTAGTCTCTGTTTCCTTTATCCTTCGTGTTGAAAGAGTGGAAAAGGTCACTTGCAGGGTGATTTGATGGGAATAAGGGCTCCAAGTCTGCCTCAGACAAGGAAAATGGTTTCATGATTCCTGTAAGGTCTGTCAGAGTGGATGTCTTGCTACCAAACCCAAAGGGAGGATGAAATTCTCTCCTGAGCAGAGGGTGAGCATTGACAGCATTTGCCACTAAAAAGGGCCGGGTTGAGCAAGCTCTGCTGCCAAAGGGTGGATGATTCCTATGGAATGGTACTGCTCAGGATAATTAGAGGTGGCAGTGCTGGTCCTGGCTGGCTTTCATCTCCCCAGGCAGTTCAGGACATGCACAGCCTCAAACCCTGCAGAAGTTTGATTGACCTGAGCCATCGCTGCCGAAACCAACGGCAAAGCTCCCATCTTGGCTTTCATTACAACAACATCTGCAGCAGCCCCTGGGATATGAACTGCAGCAAAGGCTGCATTAGTGGATATTTCTCCTGCATTTGTGAAATGCAAATACCTGCACTGTAGTGTGAGGCTAAATGCTAAAATCTTCCATTTGTTGTTCTGACCAGAAATTCACATTAGTTTTGAAATGCACGGGAAGACTGCTGGCAGCACAGGCAAAGAGTGTCCTGCTCTGTTAATTTTTTAACATGCAGTAAAGCCTGAATATATGACTTCAGCTTTTTTCCCCTAGTGGAGTTTGCCTTGGCTCTGTGGCTGGACCACTTATTCTTCTCTTCCCTGTGAGTTTTATCCAGGGTCCAACACTGGCAAATGCATCTTAAATATTTGAGGCCCTTGAAGTTTTTCTTAGATTTAAGTGTGGTGACACAAATTATGTAAAAGCTTTTGCTACATAATTATTCAAGTCTTAACATCTTTAAGTGTTTTCTGATGTTCTGCAGCTCAGTATGAGACTTGTTTTTTTTCCATGATC
Organism: Brachypodius melanocephalos; assembly: GCA_013398615.1. NCBI lineage: Eukaryota > Metazoa > Chordata > Aves > Passeriformes > Pycnonotidae > Brachypodius > Brachypodius melanocephalos. The sequence goes on along the minus strand of VZSR01000001.1, from coordinate 2,551,894 downwards.
TGCCTTTGTGGAGATCTTGACATCCTCTGCTTGCTTGATGAAACAAATCTGGAGGCAAAAATGAATCTTTACAGAAAACGTCTTTGGTTCCCTTAATGACGATGATTTAAATACCACTGATAATTAGATTCTAAGTGACTCAGAGCAGATTTTCAAAAGACTGGCAGCCTAATGATTGAATGGCTGTTACTATTGAAATAATTCTCAAAAATGTGCTGGTTAGTAAAAGACTGTGAGAAAGAACCTGAAACATTTTAAATAGATTTTGGGTCTTGGTCCAGTTTGAACAGGTACCCAAAATACAGCTGATGTAGCAATGCCTTTGCAGCAGTGCTCTGATAGAGGAGTAACACAAGCTGGGACTGCAGCCTGGCTGTGAGCAGGTGAAAGTAAAGGTAGTGTGGTCCCTGGTCAGCCAGATCAAGGAGGGAACATGGTGATCCGAACTACTGGATAATTTTCTTTCCGTGCCCCAGTTCTCTCTCTTCTGCTGCAGCAGCATTTTATTAAGAAATACTTGCTGCTGAAACCAGATGAGACTGTAAAGCCCCATGGGAGGAAAAGAATTCCATTTTGAGTTCTAGCATGCTATTAGTGCCACACAATGGGAGGGAGTGGGTGAGACTCAGTATAGCTTTACCTAATGCTGTGGGTCATGTAACTGAGGTACTCAATGGCCTGGCCAACTGTAATGGGAAGAAAAATATTATGAGATTCTTAGCTCATCTTACCCCCTAGTTGAGAATAAAGTCCCTTTCTTTACAGATGAGCAAACCCCAGTCCAAAACAGGGAATGCATTTCTGCATAAATGTGGCTTAATGGATAAGAGAATGTAACATTTTATGTATGAATCAGCATTCTGGCTCCCAAAAGGTTATTCAGCTAGTCTAAAATATAATATGCTTGGAACAATGACAGCACCCCTTCTGTTATATTGTAGGTACTTTTGCTGTATTTTGTTAAGGATCAGTGAAAAATGAAACATTACTCCTTAATCCCCAAAGAGCTGTCTAACAGAGCAGTTGAAATGCACAAGGAATAGCTATGAAGAAGAAAATAATGGACTGGCTGTTTAATCCAGCAGAAAGTCTTAGGTGGCAACTCCTGTTTTGCTATGAATAGCAATTTCTCTGTAGACATTTTATTTTGTGTTGATCGAGGGCGGTAAAACAGCAAAACTTTGTACATGGCCAGAAGTCAAACTGATGGTTAGTTGTGTACACAGACAGAAAAGGTTTGCTTTCTGCCTCTGTCCTCGTAAATCATGAAGTGTTTGCATTGAGAAGGTGAGCCCTAGTGCATGGAAGCAGAAGACTTGGATATCTGAAGGCCATCCCATCAGAAGGGAAAGGCACCATCAGTGTCGGGGTAGGGGTCACAGGCATCTCTTATACTTTTCTTTTGGCTTTGTTGGCGAAGAGCTAAGCAGGTACCACTGGCCTGTTGGCCCCTACGTTGTGCCCATGTAGCACCAGGGAAGAAGAGTTCAAATCTGCATAAAGTAATGGAGTAGACACTTCCTGCTGGGATTATCTTGGGAATTGGCATGTCTGGTTGTCCATGGGGCTCTGAAAATTGTATCCTTACCAGCAAAGAAGGCAAAAAGGCTTCTTTCAGAAACTGCTGAGATCTGCAATGCACCCTGAGGTATTCACAGAGGCAGGACTTGAGGATGGGTTGCATTTCAAGAATACATTAGAAACATAAGATCTAGTGATTTATTTCTCCCCAGTCCCCCAGCAGTAGCATTCCTAAATCACTTCTGTGCTTAAAGTTCTTATCATTAACCTATATGCAGGATTGTTTTAAGGCACTGCTATGCCTTTTGCTGCTTCCACAGTTATCAAACCTTGGGACAGAGGAGGATGTAGACATTAAATGCTGGCTCCTCGTTCCTCTGGAGAGAAGCTAAGGGCTACACAGAGCCCCTGCTAGTGCAGATCAGTGTGCAGAGGAGCTGTCACCAGCTTAATAAATTGACTAACCCTGCCTCCCTTTTGGCTTGTCAGGACTGGGGTCTGGAGAATTGTGCATCCAGACTGTGCCTAAAAGTTAATTTTGAGCCTGGGCCAGATAGTTAACATTCAAGAAGCGATACCTTACTCACAAACTGAGGGTCTCACATGTTATTCTGCCACTTTTTTTACTAATACTGTGGATCTCATTAAAAGGTAAACCAATATCAACCCATGCTATTGACTTGACTGTGGTGCACCCTAAATTTAGAGCAGATGCCACAGTATGGTATTTGTACTGTATCCTGGCCAATGTTTACTTCTAATGATGCCCTCTGTGCTTCAGTATTGCTCTCTTCCAAATGTTTTTAAAATGGGTAAAAGAAACTCAAAGTAGGGAACTGATAGTTAAAAATTGTTATAATGTGTTTGACATACTGGCTATTATCAAGTTGTGTGCAGAGTTGTTTAACTCAAGACAAGAAACTGTAGAGAGTTAACTCTGGCAAGCAGGTAACAAAAATAAGTAATCAACAGTAGTTTTTTGCTTTTAAACAGAAAAAGAAAATCACAAAACCTTTCTGTCCCAAATGGAATAAAAAAAATCATTGCAAAACAATCAATCACAAAAAAGGCATGCTTGGAAAGGACTCTAGACACCTCAGAGGGGAGAGAGAGCTCCACATTTTGGACCCCAGTATGTAAAGACATGATCCTCTAGATGAATGCATCCTTTAGGAAATCATCCTCTCAGTCAAGCAGCATCTGTCAGTCTGGGGGTGGTGCTGCTGTTTTAGCAAAGCAGTGCTTGAACACTGGAGGGCAGATAGACCTTGCATCTTTAGGATTTGGGGCAAGCAGCTCTAAAGGCGTTAAAGGATTGCTTCCATGTAGTACCTCTGAGGAAAATAATGCATTTATAGTCCCCCATGTCACCCTGGATGTTATTCCCAGTCCATTCTCTCTCCTTTGACTTAGTTGAGAGGGTGGCCAGCAGGTGAAAAGCTGACAGTGCCTCTTCTAGTTCCCACAGCACAAAGTTTGTCTGTAGTAATTGTCATAATTACTGAGTGAATCTCTTCCTGAACTTTATGTATGATGTGGATTTATATCCTGCAGTTCTTAATATTTTGAACCAAAGCTATAGACAGATTTGGAAATGTGAGTTTGTGTATAGTATCATGCAAATGTAAGCTCTTTTGAAGTTATCCAGCACTGATTAAATCATTGTGACTTTTTAGATGAATAATAAGTGAGCAAACTGACCATTGTAGAGAAAGAAAGAACTCTAGAGAGGAAACATCTCCAAAGGTTTCTCCAGCTGCCTGTTCAAACTTTCAATGGTCCATAGAAACTGCAAACAATAAGTAAGACTGATACTTTTTGCAGGCACTGAAGGCATCCCTTGAGCTGCGTTCCAGAAGCTGGAATGTTACACAGGATCCTGATACAAATACAGAGTTAGAGTGGGCCAGCACTGGATGATTCTTCAGCTTTTTGTGCTTTTTCTTTGCTTTATAGGTGGTCTAGATCTACACTTAATGTGAGCGGTTATGATATTTGCTTGTAGATCTTAACATAGATGGGAAGACCAAAGAAAAGGGAATCTAATGCTTGCCAGTAAATTAGAAATGTATAAAGAACTTATCATTGGAAAACAGACATGTGCTGAAGAAAAAGGGATGTAAAATGCTAATCAAAGATCTGGTCAGGAATATTCTCAGCTGGTTAACCAGAAATACACCTTTAAGTTGTTGTTATTAGTCTGCTGAATGGAGTGCATAACTACAAATTTTGAAACTAGGAAAAGAAAGAAAATAATTCTTCTTTATACAAATAATACTTCTCTGATCTGCTGTGCTCTGCTAGACCTGGTTTTAAATGGAATAGAAGGACTAAAAAGAATCACCTTGCACAAGCAAACCCTTTAGTGCCACATGTTACACACGGAAAAAAAATTATCTGCAGGGATATTGGAATCATTGCCACAAAGTCTCACTGTTGAGATGATGTTCACAGAACAGCAAATTCCCTTGAAGTATTTCCAAGATGAATTGATTTGACATGGTTGATGTGCTCCTACGCAAAAAAAAAGTTGAGGTGTCACTGTTCTACTCTTAGCAGGTTTTTTTTTTTTTTCCCAAGAAGCTTTCATCTCCTCTAGCTGTTAAGGGGAATATCTTGAAAACCAGAATTAAACATCTTTTGACTTGATGCTGCTGTCTTCTAGTATTGACCGATTCGTCGTGCCAATGGTTTTGTTGCTCCTGCACACAGGGACGTTCAATGACCCACTGTGGTCTCTTCCAACCTTATCCATTCTGTGGGATGCTTGAATCTCCATGTGGATCAATATGTAATCCTCGGCAAAGCTGAGGTTAAAGTGGCTAAAGCTCACTTAAAATGTTTTTGAGATGGAGTTGGGATGGCAAACTTTGACCCTGTGAAATGTTAAATTGTACTATGCTCTGCTAGGAAATGGAAATTAGTGGAATTGATGAACTTTAGAGAGGGTATGGGATACTACCACTGAGTGAGCATTTCTGTTGCCTGATCTCCTGTTAGTGGTGAAATAAAAGCTGCTGCTTGAACAGGAATGTACAGGAGGTCAGCAGATCCCATTTAGCTACTGCTGATAGGCTCAGTGCTGCTGAACAGTCGGTGATGGGGAGAAGTGAGCTTGAGAAAACCCCTGGCTGCTTTCCTGAGAATTTAGACAACTGATTTGCTGCACTCTTGCTCAAGGCTGGCTGTTCATCAGGTGAAATGGGTAAAAAATTATTTATTCGAGAGACTGCCAAGAAACTACACTTTGTGTGGCTCCCTGCTTCTTTCTGGATCGGGAAAATGTGAACTAGATTTGATTGAACTTTGCTGGTGATATTTAAATCATGAAGTGTCTTGTTAGATTCAGTGGGCAGTGAGACTGATGGGAATTTTCCTCTGAGAGGGGCCTGAGGCTCTCAAAACCAAGGGACTCTTGGCAGGACATCCAGTGCATGGCTTCACAGGCTTTTGTATTTCTTAAAAGCTAATGAAAGAAATGAGCCTAGAAACAGCCTCAAAGACCCTGTCACTTAACTGGATTTAATTTGCCAGACAATAAAGTGAAAAGTGGTGACCCTGGGTCCATATGTAAGGAAGGATGTTTAGTGGGGTGAGGGGACAATGAGGGCTCAGCCCAGGTGATTTGGCTGGTGGCAGGATCAGATGCTGGAGCTGTATGCAAATGCACCGCTGGTGGCCAGCAGGGATGGAGCAATGAGTGTGCTTCCCATTAGCGTCTGTTGTTACACAAGAACACAAATTACTCCTTTGACAAATGACATGGGTCCCCTGCCAACGACAAGTTTTGTTCTGTGTCAAAACTGAGACATTATGCATTTTGTTTTTCTCATATGTAAAAAATTATAATTCCTGATTTTTCTTTGCTGCATGGTAATTTCTAGCCCCGCATTTTGGCATGGAAGACCCTGTAGGACTGACCAGCTAAAACAAGACCTTATTTATATAGGGGTCTTGTTTATCTTTGGCTCTTTTGCAGAGGTTGTGATGGCCCAATGAAGATGACCCAATGAAGGTCTTTTTCCAAGACTTGTGGAGTCCAGCCTATCATCCATGATCTAAAAAAACTGAATAGCAAGGTGAGGTAGGTCACCTCTGATACCAAGATCTACAAGTGAAGCTGTCAGCTTATAAAGGTGCAGAAAGATCTCATGACAGAGACTGATAAAGTGATGTTAGATAATAAATAGATTCTCTACTACTGACTGCTACCCTCCAGCCTATTCCAAACAGGTCTTTTTCCTTCCCTCAACAGCTGGTTCTGAAGAAAAGACACTGATAAAGTCTTTTAGCATCAATATAATCCAGTTCACTTTGATCTTGCAGTAAATTTTCCTAGATCCTACTCTTTTACTGCAGAGTGAGAAGGCCTCTCCAGGCCAGAATCTGGCAGCAAAACATCCACCAGTTCACTAACATGAAGTGTTATCAGCTGCCCTATCAGTCAGGTCACATGCCTTCCCACAGGCTTTAAGGGCTGATATTTGCTGTGGCTTGAAATGCAACTTGTGGGGAGCTGTGGTTGATATCTCAGTGCCGTCATCTTGTGGGTGTTGCTGAGGCCAGTGTCAGGATGGAAAAGGTGGGGTCAGCCCTTTTCCAGAGGTGATGCGGTAAATGCTAGCATTGGAAAGGGGAAGAGATGGGAGAGTTTGGCAGCACTGCTGGTTTTGATTATGGTGCTGCCTGTCCTGCCACCGCTGGCTGCTGCAGTTTGGGCAAATGCACATTTCTGTTTGCAGCTCAGGGGCTGCTGTGTGGCAAAAGAGAGCTCCTGAGGCCTGAAACATGATCCGTGGTGTTTGTGTGCTCCCTTGTGTGCAGCCTAACCTTGGTGTGAATTGTATGTGCTATGTTGTCTTGTTTTGGTTTTCTGCCTTCCTCGGTTGGTACCGGAATGTTCGGGATGTTTAAGTAGCATCCAATGTAGTTTTTGGTGCTAGAGCCTTGTCTCACTGCAGATTCTGCTAATGTCACTTTCTCTTGCTGATTGCTGTTGAGACTTCTGACCAGCTGCTGATAGACACAAATCTCTGCATGATTTGTTACAATGGCTGGACTTAATTCAGAGCAGAAATAGATCTCAAAGAATTGTTGTTTCCCCTTGTTCCTAGTAAAGTGCGCATAGAGCTTCCAATGCCCACGAGCACGTATGGCTGTTCAGCGAACAACATCCTGCTCAGATCCATCCTCCTCGCTATTGATCCCAAATTCTGTGGCTGCTGCTACTGTGGTATGTTTCCTCCCCACTCCACCCACTCCAGGCTGCTGCTGGTGGTCTCCAGCTCCATCCTTCCTTCATCAAAGACCCAAATGTCCATGTTGCAGATGGTGTTAATAATAACAGTTGTGTCTCCAACAGTGCTAATGGCCGTGGGCTTCCTTTCATCCATCTCAAATGTTTGAAATCCTCTTCCAGCACCGACCACCCCTTTTTCAGGCAGCTCAGTGGGGTGGTTTTGGCTTCTGGCAGGAATACCAGCAGGCTTAGTGATGATGAAATGGAATCTTGATTGCAGTACTGGGCGGGTTCCCTCTTCTCAATCCTTGCTGCAAGCTGTGGACCAAGATAGCAGCTGAGGGAAGGCTCAACTTGAACCGTGGGCTCAGGAACTGCCTATTGACCATGTTTGCCCATCCAATATGAGCTCAGAAAAGTATTCTTTGAAAAGTTAATGTATTTCTAGGCCTTTTACATGCTACAGGGGAACTCCTGGAAATGAACAGAAACTTGAAAAATGCAGCCTTTGTCAAGTGAAGGTCACATCTTGATTTAGGAACAAACTTCCGCATTCATCCATTTTTACTGTTCTTCTGTTTCTCTGACCTTTTCAATCTCTCTGCATCCTTTCTTTTTTCTTTTTTCAGTCTGGGAGATCAAGACTAGAAGGATGAGAAAAGTTGCTGTCTCTTTCAGGAACAGCAGCAGCTTTTGGAAGGATAAAACTGCTGCCATAAAAAAAGGCCAATACAGCCTTCAAATCTCTGATTATTCCAGCTAAATCAATAAATGTGACATTCCTCTGATTTGTGTCTGACTCAGTGTGCAGCACTGTGAGACCTTCCTTTGGGCAATATTTTCATCTTCTTGAGCCATTATGGGAAAAGATGAGATAGTTCTTGGAGTTGTCTCATAGAAAACTGGAGCAGGAGTCAGGTGATCAAGATCTTAATTTAGCCTTTTCCTCTGCTCTGCTTTGTGTTCATATGGATAATTTTCTTTCTGTTCTTTTCCTCACCTTCTAAATCATGTCTGGTTTCATAGTCTCTGATCTACTCTGATTTATTTTCTTGGGCTGCTGTGGTGAATGCAGCCAAGTGGCCAGGATATGCTGGTTTTCAGGTGGTACCAAGATGGTATCACTGACCAAATAACAGTAACTTAAAAGTACAATGCCCAAATCGTACTGAAAAAAAAAAAAATCCCCAAAGCCCTGCCAAACAAACCCTGTCGCATTCTGATTTTCAAAATATCATGCCCCCTGGTGAAGATTTTATGAGACTTATTTATGTCATATTGGAGAGGGGAGATTTATGATAATTAGGTAAGAGAAATACTATTTCAGTGTTTCTGCAGACTTGGAAATTGCTGAAAGTTAAGCATGGCAGGTCCCAGCCTTAAGGAGGACTTGGATTTAAAAACATATTCAGTAAGGTGACTCCTTTATTTTGTTTAATCTGGGCACTGCATTGCATTAAATGTGTGTTTTCTTAGAGACCTTTTCGTTAATTGGAAAATAGGTTCCTAATGAGGAGATGTCTTCTGAATGTTAATGGTAGATGCCAACCTCAGTTTGAAAAAATTGCAAATTGAGAAAGAATGGGTTTTCTGTTTTGAACCACTAACTATACAGAGGAAAAGGAGTATTAATGTATTCACTATGCATTGCTGACCCCAAAGCTTCATACAATCAGTAAAAATCCTGGTCAAGGTCATTTTTACGGTGAGTTAAGAAAAGCAAAGTCTTCTAGGAGAGGAGTGGAAGGGCAGGTGGCATAAGGCAGAACATACAAGTAATGATGGGTTAAAACAAAGTGTTCAGGAGCATTCAAAGTAATTATTTTCGTATTTGATGTGTGCAGTGATGCTCCTTTCTCCACAGTGTCATTCCCCAGTAAACTGGGAGGTGATTGAGAGGGTGGATAGAGTCACACAGAGCATGGAGAGATGCCCATGTAAAAATTTGTGCAAACAAAGCTCTTGCTGCAGGCCTTGTGCTTACCTGGCCTGCAAAGCCCTTGCAATCTTTCTCCATGAGCATCTAGCTTTGTTCTTTTGCCTTCCATGGGAAATCTTCCCATCCAGCACACACAGCTTGAGCCTACAGGCCAAAATACTGGGCAGTGTGAGGAATGGAGTTTCTTGACTGAGGATTTGAACTGTGTCTCTTTAGGGAGGAAGATTGAGTGCTAAACTGCTGTCCCTCCATGGGGGCTTTACTGGAGCTGTGAATTTCCATGCTCCAGAGTACCAGGCTTCACGGGATTCCAGATTCATCTGTTACAAAAAGCAAATGACCCTGATTTGAACTTCCTCCAAGCCTTCCCCTTGTTGCTCAAAAGCCTTTATTCCAGCCAACTGAGCAACAGTTCAATCCCACCCCTTCTCCCTCAACCACCGCTTCAGTCTCTGGAAACTCTTGTGTATCATGTTAGATACAAGTGTACATTCCGTATCTTGGACCAAGTCTTGCTGCTCCCGGTGTTTCTGGCAGAAGGAATTCTGGATTGGTGTGTGAAGAGTTGCCCAAGTTTTGCTGCTACTGAAGAAGGCATGCCATGAGAGCTGCTTTGTGAGCAAAGATTTCACAGCAAGGATGTGAGGTTTTGGAGCCAGATGGCAAAGATTGCCCATCTCTGCAGGGTTTGCCTGGGAGACAAAATAGTGGAGGCATTCCTGTTAACTGCCTTGGATATAGAGATTCAATAGAAGGAATAGTGCTGTTTCTCAGACTGCTCCCCCATCTTTTTTGTGGGCATTGGCTTTGCTTCTATTCTCATTTAGGGGTGCTTTTAGTGGTTTTTGTGGTCCCCAAAAATCTTTCATTCTGGCTCTTTACCTGCTACTGTTGGTTTAATCTTTCTTAATGTGAGTCAAGAAAGGGGCTCTAACTAAGCAATGTTCCTATTTCCTTCACAGCTTCCCCCAAAGTATACTGGGACATGAACATCTCCTTTCCCAGATGAGTATCTGGGTCTTTCCTCCCCTTTCTTTCTTTGGGAATCCTAACACTAGACACCTCCATCAATCCCTTTTCAATCAGCACCAAACCCCATCAGTTCTATTGAAAATGGCTTTTGCATGAAGACATTACAGTGATGGGGTGAGAGTCTACTTAGATTTTGTTTTATTGTGTCTTGCAAAATCTCTGATAACTAGAAAATGGAGAATCTCTGACTGCATTGTGAAATTGCATAAATTCAGAACTTAATGAATTGTAATTAGCGGCATCATAATGGGCTCCATATGTTAGTAAGTCATTTAGGAAGAAATACAGTTGTTTGCCATTCTGCACAGCAGTGACAAGTTAGGATTCAAACCATACAAGCCTCTGTCTTCCACAGATCTCTTATACAATGTGTTTGTCGAGAATGTACTCGTCTGAAATGATGTACAAAGCAGGATGCATGGAACAATCCTCTCTTGTTTCCATGTTGCCTCTTTGTATGTGAGGGAATGGAGGATGTGCATTCCCGGCTCTGTGTCACAGGAGGTTCCAACCATCTTGAGGCTTGGATAAAGGAGTGCTCAGGCTATAGGTTACCTTCTATATTTCAGTACATCCTGCACTTGGAAAATAACTACTTCCCAGGGAGAGAAGTATTGTCTAATAGATCTGGTTGTCATGCCTCAAGGTGCTGTATAAATGACAAAAAGACATATGTTTGTATAATCTTCATTACTTTTAACATGGCTCAATATAATTTCACAAAATGTTTCATTTATTTTTATTTCAAAGATTGTGACAGTTAGGATTTTGAAGTACAAGTTGCCATCTGCAATCAATTTATGATCTCTCCCTAGTGCAATTGTGGAAAAAAAAAAAAAAAGAGGGGAAAAAAAGAGAATTATTTGGAGTAAAAACCATTGAAAAACAAGTAGAGTGGAGTAATAGCACATCTGTTTTCATAAGAAATCATGGAACCTGGACTTTTTTCAGTGTGGTATTTTACTACCACATGGCTTTAATCCTACATCTGGGCCTGTTGTTTTATGAAATATTTCCCACAGATGATGTCAATTATAATTTTTGTCCCGCTCGTCAATTTACGGACTTTTGGAATAAGACAAAATGAAACAACCAGAAAAAGAACAACTTATGTGGTCTACTCTCTGACAAAATTATAGCTGTGTGATACACTTCTAAAATCAATAACTCTGTTAATGATTAGCAGAAAACATTGCTTAGTTTATGAGCAGAGATGTGGCCCACACTCACCAGATGTTTGGCTCTGAGTTGCATTCTTGTTTGCTGTGTATTTACCAGCAGATGTTCAGCAGTTTATTTAATACCTCTTGTATGAGCCAGTAGTAGGTCTGAGTCTGTGTGACATTTATAAGACATCTGCCAGCAATACAGGTGGAATGCTTTTATGATTTCTCTCTTTTTTCCAGTGATGACCTATCAGTGAAATCATAGATAAGTCTTTATGGATTTATATAGCTATTAGGAAATAGAATCCTTATCTTTGTAGGAAGACCCTAAAATGCATTCCTCAGCAGATGCCTTTTCAGCTAGTCTTTATTATTATTTTTATACTTAACCTGCAGTACTATATGAAAGATCTGATGAAACTTTCCTCCTCAGAGATATCTGAGCTCTTTTTAAATTAAGCCTCTCATTCAGGTATGAATGTTCTGAAGGCTTATGCTCGTTGGAGTTGGAATCTTTTTTGAATTGGCCTTTGAAAGCAAAGTAAAGATCCAGCTTGTGTTCCCAGCTTTCCCAGAGGTGAGGAGTGTTTGAGTTTAGGGTTTACAATGAACTAGACTCAAATTGTTTCAATGCAAGGGCATGCACAAATTCCAGCGCTGGTTTTAGTTGGAAATGCTCACGGGGTCTGATCCAAATCCTATTGAAGTGAAAGACTCTTGCTGACCTCAGTGGGCTTTGGATCAGGTCCATGGAAAAATGTTTCTATGAAAAGAATGCATTTACTGTGGCCCTGATTCAGCAAGGTATTTGAGCATGCACACAGAGTTTCTGCATGTGCATGGCTGCGTTGGCACACACATGGTTATTGTTATCAAAGGTTTGCATTGCTCCTTGAATGGCCATCAGGAACCTCCATTGTATCCAGCTTGGGTTAAGATTCTTTTCCCTGGTAGGAGCAGGGATCAAGAGGTTTAGTCCCCAAGCTCTGCAGAGCTTTGGAAATCTGCTCTCTGTAAGGTAAATCCATGCAAAATCTTATATTCCTGGCTTGAGGCTGTCCTGACTGGTTCTCCAGAAGCCTAGCTGGAGTGGTTAACAGGATATTTTCTTGCTTTTAAGGGCATACTGGACCAGTCTGTACTTCAAGAAGTCCCCTGGGAGAGATGATCGAGGAAGTACAGCTGGGCAACTGCAGATACAAAAGATAACCGAGGCTAAAGCCACCAATAAACTGCAGAATCCTACCACAAATTATATCAGCAGATGAATTTAATTTCTAGATTTTTCATTAATGTCATTTGGATACGTACAAGCTCCTCCTGGGTGTTTGCCACAGTATCTAAACTGGTACATAAGGAACTACTTTGGTAGTGAGTTACAAAAATGTTTATTGCTCTATTAGAGGAAGAAATATCAGAAGTAGAGGAGTAATATGGGCAACAGGCAGAAACAGAGTAGCCATTCCAAAGTATATGGTAATTGGAACAGCCAGTGAAGTTATCACTGGCTGGTGCATATTCTGCCTGTAAGCAGTGTTGCAGTGTTGTCTGGCCTTGGTTCCTTTCCCTGTCCTTACCCCCTGCTCCACCCTAAATCAGTCTGGTTGGAAATTCAAATATTCCTTTTCAATAAATAATCTAAAGTTAGCAGAAAGCAAATGCTGGAGGTGGGAAGAGTGTGATTGTGAAAATAATGCTGAGATGTTTCTTTACTTGTTCTAGTTGAAAGTATCAGCTACATCAGTTAATTAGTTTCCACTATAATGAACAGACAATCTTCATGAAGCTTCCAGCCTCTGTTCAGTTCTGTGACAAATGTGACCTCTGGATGCGTATAAGGGTTTATAACAGCAGTGCTTTTGTCTCTCTGTGCTGCACCAAGCCTTGCAAGAGAGCCTGGTTTGTTGATATTTAGAATTAGATCTAATGGCTGGTCAAAGTCAGACAGCTTCAGCCTGGGGTGAAGGTGAAACTTCATAAGAGTGATATAACTCAGCCCTGGAATAAATTAAGAAAAGGAAAAAAAAAAAAGCTTTATCAGCACTTAAAGTCCTCATAGTGAGATTGAGGACTTGATTCAGTTTCTTGCAGACAGAAAATCTCCAAGGTGCTTAAAAGCCAAGGTCTCAGAGTGATATGACTGAGGCTGCTCTGAAATGGCAGTGCAGGTATTCGTGTCCTTCTGGAGGAGCCAGCAGATGAGATCCCACCCATCTCCCTTGCCCAGCACCCAAAATAGCCCTAAACATCATGCAACAAAAGCAAACTCAACGTGTCTGATGAAGATACTGATGCTGTCATCTGGCTACAGAGGGAAACTCTTTCTGATGTGGTGGTGTCCATTCCCTTCTTGGGGAGAACAGGAAGGTTGGTACTGGTCTCAGTGAGTTCCTAACCCTTTTTAAATGGAACACTGTAACCAAATCTCATGTTTTAGGGTTTCAGCCTGCAGGACTTGGGAAGGACTTATTGTTTGCTTTCCTCTGAGGCACCAGATTTTTCCCAGCTGGAGACATGACACTGGAGGTAGGCCAGTGCTTGGACGTGGTACTTAATATCCTCTTTTTGCAGAGGACTGTCTGGTCAAACTGATTTGATTAGCAGATTTGGGAAGAAATTTTGTTCTGCATCACTTGGTAAGGCCCAGAACCATAACAAGGCCTTTTGGTTGGAAAAGCAAAGCAGAAAAAGCCCTGTGATGTGGCAACTTGAAGGAAAAGCAGCTGAGCCCATGGACAAAAGGTCTCAGTGGTAGACAGGTCTTCAAGGAGCGATGCTCAAATCTGTCCCAACTGTGAGTTCAGTGATGTGTCTGTCAGCCCTCTCCTCTCTCTGTCCCTGGGAAGGGAGCAAAGTTGGGCTTCCCTTAGGGTCCAAAGAATGGTTTTGTTGCAGTCAAATTAGTGACTCACAGAGGGCATTTCCCTCAGAGAGCCTTGCAGCCCTTGGATGCCCAAGGTTATGCGGTCTGGTTTTCCTGGCACTCCATAAATGCTTCTTCCCCTTCCTTCTCAGAGGATCTTGCCTCTTGGAGCTTGCCAGACAGAGGCGTGAAGAAGCAAGAGTCTCATCAAAGATATAAATTCTTCCCTTACATTCAAAAGCAACCCTGAGATGCTCTGAGTTCTGCTGGCAACTTTGTATGCCACAAAGTAAAGCCAGGCTGGTGTTTTCTTAACTCAAAAAGCCATTTGGTCACTGATTCTCAAAGGCACTGACTCAGTGCCTTGTGAGATGCCTCTTACCAGCCCAGATTGTTGTCAAAGGCTGCATGATTGGGGTGTTCATTTCAAAACCCCACAGAAATGGAATGCCCAGGTCTTCTAGAAAGCTTTGGAAGTCTGGCTGCTATAGCTAACTGCGCTCAGGCTGTATGTGAATCTGGAATAATGCTCAACAGCAGGATCTGTTCAACCAGCTGAAACAAAATAGCTGTCCTGAAACTGCCTGTTGACAGAAATCACAGGTTTTCAATTAAGCTTACCTTGAAAAAAGGCTTGCTTTCCAGGGAAACCATTTCTTGAAACCTTTCTTGAAAACCAAAATGTTTCCATCTGTACAATCTGAAAGGGGAGTGTGGGAATTTGCTGTATTCTTCAGCCTCAGATCCCCATTCATTTCTCTAGTGTGTGTCCCATCAGGATTTAGGAAATACAACTTCAGTGATGCAGCAGCTTTCATCTGGAAAAAGGGAAATCAGTTGTATCATGGGGCATAAAGGGAAATGAGAGCATGAGATCTGGAATTCCATCTCCTGGGACACCATGCAGTAGCATTTCCTAATGGAAATATTCTGGGTTTTGGTTGAAATATTTTGGTATTTGAGTTTCAGCCGAAAAATTGAATTTTTCCTTTGAAAAATTGAGATGAAAACTATTATGTATTTCCATTGAAGTTTTGCCCAGGAAAAATCAAGCACTTTCCAAGCAGCTCTACAAAAGATCACTTTTTTTTTTTTGACCATTTAAGCAGCTGTTAGAGTATTAAGATGGATGCTAAAGGCAACAAAAATAATTGAAAAGGCAGTCCATCAAAAAACCATGAGGGCCAAATTTTTTTAAGCAGCGCTTCAGTTGTGGCAGTGAACTGTGTGAATAAATGTGCCTCTTAAGGATGAAATTGTGCAGGAGAGGTTATGAAGGCTTGTCTGCTTTTTCCATTCTGTATATGCTACTGTTTGTCCTTGGTCTGTGTCAAGGTACATGCAACTCTTCAGTGAAACCTGGGTTTGGAAAATGTTTATGGGAATGTGGGCTGTCTTCTGGAGTACTTCCTCCATCCCTCCTACCACTGCCAGCTACAGAAAAGAGGAGCTCAGGGGATTAAACTCTGATAGCACGCTTGCAATTTTTACTTTATCAAGAGATGTATCTTGCTGTTTAGAATATCAACAGATTGGCATGGCTGTTGTTTTTCTCTTTGGTGGTGCTTTGTAGCTTTGAGTGCCAGTCAAACACGTTGGGACAGGTAAATGGAATAAAGACTAAATAGGAGCATCCCTCCCTGCTTTGCTATTTGAGTCCATTACTAACAGAAGGGCACCCAGTGATGAGAGTGAGTGACCCACCCAGGACTTTACAGGGTACAGAAACTCTACAGCGATCCCTCCAGTGTGATTTGACTTGCTTAGTGATTCCCAGGTGTGAGCCAAGCCTGCAGTGCCTGTGTGTGTCACTGCTCTGATGGACACACCAACAGCTCACACTCCCCAGGAGCAGAGCTGCTGCTGTGGCAAGACTGGAAGGTGCAGGAAAAGGTGACTGGAAAGAGATTCCTTGAGGGGAAATGTTTGCAAGGGGCTCATCTTTGTGGGATATTTGAGCAGAATTACAGTCGTGTAACTTGTGCAGATGCAAGTCCTTGTATAGATGGCTTCATTCCAAAATAAGTCTTTCTCTACTTAAGGCGTATCTCCAGCCTACAAGGAAACCCACTAATTTTTAATGATCTATTGTGACCACGCCATTGATAATTATGGTCTTTGTAATTCCTGTCACAAGGTGAAAGCCATCCTTAAGGCATCCTGGCCTTAAAGCATCCTGGCCACAAAGTCTGTTGTAATAATTTCTGAACATGGTTGTTGTTAGGAGTTTTTGCCTGGCATATCAACAGCAGTTTATCCTGAGTAAACTGCTGCTCAAGTAAGTGAAATGGTGTCCATTCATATGTGCAAAGGCACAAATGTGGTCTGGCCACTCCCTGCACTGTGACATCTACACCTGACAAAGAGACTAAGTCTTTTTTTATGTGGCAGAAGAACTCTTGCCTTTGGTTTTAAATATTTCCTTTGTGTAGTATAGAATCATCACCAGGTAAGTAGAAAAGCTCTGAGATTCCACTAAAGGGTTAAAACAGCTATATCTGTGCTCTACAGCTGTGTTAAATCACCAGCTCTGTCCCAAACTCAAATCAAACAATTGACAGTGATTTACCCTCCAAAGGATCCCAGTTTGCTGTCTGCTTCACCAAACATTTTGCATGATCTCTCTTTTTAACCGCTGCAAGTGGATGACAGGTATATCCTAACAACCTGTGCTGTGGGTCTGCTGAAGGAATTCAGCAGATATTACAAATAGTATGATAGTATTTGTGGGTTGTAAATTAATTTCCTGCCTGGACTTCAGATCACACAATGGTTAGGGTTAGAACAGACATTAGAGACCATCTTTTTCTAACTGCCCTGCTATGGCAGGGGGAGCTTTCACTAGGCCAGGTTGCTCAAAGCCCCATCCAACCTGGCCTTGAGCACCGCCAAGGATGGGGCAGCCACATTTTCTCTGGGTAACCTGTGCCAGTGCCTCACCACCTTCACAGTAAAGAATTTCTTCTTGTTATCTAGTCTAAATCTGCCCTACATCAATTTGAATCCATCTCCCCTTGTCCTGTCATTCCAGCCCTTGTGAAAATCCCTCTCCAGCTCTCATGTAGCCCCCTTTGGGTGCTGGAATACCTCCTCAGAACTTTTTCTTCTCTGGGCTGAACAACCCCAACTCTCTCAGCCTGTCCTTACTGAAGAGGGACACTAGTTGTTTTGATCGTTCTGTGCTTTTTTTTCCTTAGAAAAGTGATTTACTGGGCACAACTAATTGCAGTTGGTGACAGAGTTCTTGCAAAGGAGAAAGGTCCAGGAGATAATCTGAGTAATGGCATCAGACTTATCCTCTGATCATTTAGAAAAGGCACTGAACCTGTGAGTGTTTGTTACCCCAGCATCTGAGCACCATTTCAAACACAGCTTCTCCATTAGTGCCGTGCCTTCAAAGCCTGGAACACATGAGAGTCACTGATGGTGATATGTGATATTGCAAGTGAACTTCTGCTACTATGGGTGACTCAGTGCCACAGAGCAGAGAGTTTTTATTGAAAAAGCTTTACTACTATGTGCAGGCACTGCTCCAGATGCCTCTGAGACATTATTTAGACAGAACTCATCATTCACCTCTTGGAATTAATTTGTGGATGAAAATTTAATTATAGCAATGCATTCCTAACTTTTTGTTCTTTTCCCATTAGGACATGAGGAAAATGTAGAGTTGGCAATAACTGGATGCCACAGCTTTACCCAGATCACAGCTCCTCTGGGACACTGCTCTGTGCTTCCAAACCAGAGTGCAGCCTTGCTGTGTTCATATCTGCATGGAAACACATGACAGTGTGTGTCGGCCATGACAGCCTGAGCAAGTTTTGGTGGCTTTAATGCTGTCCCTGATCTTCCTTCTCCTCTTATTGCCTTGTTATTCACTTTTTGAGTATCACAAAGGTGCCTTTTGCTTTATGTCTCTTTTGGCTCCTCCTCCTCACTAATCAAGGCCAAGGTTCTTCTGTCTGCCCTTGTTGCCTTCCCTGGACACTGTCCTCTTGGGAAAGGTACAGCACATAATACAAGAGATATCAGGATGCCTTAAATCCTCCTTTGGATAATCTTACAATAGAATTTTGGGGGGACAAGAAGCCTCTTCATCATTACCTTCCAAGTTTAGGATTTAGCAAACTGCATCTGTGATTCTTACCATTTTTCACGCTGCTTTATCCACTTTTCCAGCAATATACCCCGTCTGTTTCTGAACAGACTTTCTTTTCCCCTGCTTGCTATTCCTGAACATGTTCAATGTTAATTTTCCAGTCATATGAGTTATTCCATTATATGTTATGCCAACTAACCTATAATTTTGATTATGTATTGATGCTTTCAGTTCCTCCTTTTCATTTCCCATATTACTTGCCTGAACATGCACACATCAGCAAATTGACCCTCCATTTCCCTTTCTGGCCCTCGTCTAACCCTATTATCACTACCCACATTCCCTTCCCAAGGGTTAGGCTTTTTTCCAGGTCACCATGTTCTCCCTGGTTGTCCTGACATTACTTCAGCAGTCAGGCGTACACGCACAACCCCAATCCAGGCAATCCCTTCTCAGAAATACTCAGTAAACTGGTTTTGTCTGATAGTTCTTTCCACCCACTGAAGAGTCTGAGAAAGAAAACGAAATTGAGGAATGAGCCAAAGAGTTTAAGAAAAATCATTGGGGTGGGTGGGAAACTCTAGTTCTTTGTTAACCAGTGTTTGTGATTTGTTGGGGAGCTGCTGTGTTTAGGCTGAGTTATTGGAGTGCCATAGTGTGTGTCCCACTGCCTCTGTCAAGCAGCTCTAGGAGGTTTTATGGTCTGTCTTGCTCTGAAATTATTGCAAGTGACATAGAACCCCTTGAAATGGAGCATTTGCTGGAGGAACAGCACTAATGACATGGGTGGTCTGGGGATTACTAAAGTGACTTTGAGTCATTTTAATTTTCCCTTTTATATCTACCTGTGTGGCCCTACAGGAAGGAGAATAATGAGGGAAGCACTCATTAAATGTGGAAAAGGGATCTAGTTACCCATTTTCAGGTGTGTCGACGTGCGTAGATCCTGTATGGAAAAGTCAATGTATGAATGAAGGGAAAAAATATGCTAAATGTGAAAGTTTGAAATTCTGCAAGCTTTGCACCTGCCTTGCAATGTGACACATGACAGGCGAAGAGGGGAAAATTGGCTGAATTATGCCAGTAAAACACTTAAAACCTAAAATAGTAGTGGGAATTTTCATGCGGGAACAAACCTTGTACTGGTAGCAGGCCTGAGGGGTTTTCTAACTGCTGGGGGAACGGGGCCTTTCAAAAGCGAGGGGTTTCCGTGCATCAGATGTGTGTGTGACCTCTGTTACTGTGGTGGAGAAACTCTGGGATAGCATTGCTGACATTCCTGCACGAGCATCTCGGTGTGGGAGTGCCGGTGCCTTGCTTTCCCTGCTGCTGCATGCTCTGGGGAGCAGGGATGTGACTCGTCCAAGCTGAGGAATGCAGCTGTTTGCAGGTGTCGGGAGTTCCTCACTCAGCTGAGGCACCGCCCTGCCCCATTCCCCACCCTCCTGCTCCCTGTCTGCTTTGCATGGATGTGGGGCTGGATTGCTCCCTGTGGCCTGTGCCTGACTCAACAGCCCCTCCAAAGCTGTGCACTTCGTTCATGCTGGGACCTAAAAGTGAAGATATTCTTATATCTTCATTTTTCAAGTCTTGGCTGGTAACAAATATGTAGCATCTCCCATATGATACCCATTCCAGTCCCTATACCATTTTCCCCACCTTTTGCACATAGTTTTCACTGCGAGTATATTAATGTAGCTACGTTTTATGAGTCCACCTGCACCATGTGTCCCTTTTGAAGCTCCTATTTACCTCAATGGTGCAGGATCAGGCACCTTCTGTGAAGACTAGGCTCGCTCCAGTTTCTATTACATGGCTCTCTCTGCATGGACATGCAGCAGCAGGTAACACAATAAGCAAACACATGGTAGGAAAATTGTCCAGTGCACAAAAGAGATCCTGGATGACATTAAACAAATGGCCCGAAGTAGCTGTAGAAATGGTTTCATGCATCTCAGGCTGTTAGCTGGTTTATGTTTCCTGTCTGGAATGAAGAGAGAAACAGGGCAAAAGAGTCAGGCCTTGTTTATGCTCATGTGTTTATTGTATCAGAGACATTTAAGTAGGAGGATATGACAGGTTTTCAAGGGGACAAGGTATGACTCAAATCCAGGTGCAGCTTATTTTCCATGAAATGCATCACTTGCCTATTAGACATAGATTTACCAGCGGCCAAAACAAATCTTGGCAAACTTGGCATTCTCCTTAGCATAAATGAATGGCATCCCAGCTTGTTATTGTTATTGTACAAATATAGCAGGTGTTGCTGATTTCTCCTTGATAACCTGCTGTTTAAAGGGAATTTATTTAACTTTTATGTACAGATAAGTGGGCTGCTAAACCAAATTCATCCCAGGTGTAACTGCAACCTTTTTTTTCTTTTTTTTTTCTTTTTTTTTTTTGGTTCCTAAACTAGATTCCTATCCTAAATCTTATTTATTAGAACTGGACAGACATTACTGTGTTCTTCCTAAAATAATGGGTTTTGAGGTGTGTTTGCTTCAAGAAGTTAAGCATTTTGCTTTTTTTTTCTTTTGAGTCCTCCTCCAGTCCTTTTGATGCCTCTTATTCATGCATCTGTCAGAACTTCACATTCTTTGAAAAACAGACATTGTGATGTGGACATGCCAGGAATTTAGGACACAAATGAGATTTCAGCCTGGAAATGCTTCTGTACTGTCTAAGGTAACAGAAAGCTTATTGGAAGAACTTGAAGGAATTCATTTGGATCATAAATATGTTTTAGAAGTCAGTAACCATTGAGAAATTAGATTAATGTGGACTGTTTTAAGAAGAACCTAAGCTATGGCAATGTTCTAAAACCTAAGCTAATGAAGCTGTCTGTAGACCTTACTGGATTTTAAAAATTTTTGGTGGGTGGTGGGGAAATGAAACAAACACAGATACTGGTAATTAAATCCAAGGGAATGGTATTTCCAGGTAGCCTGCCAGCATTGGGTGCTGCATGCAACACAGCAGATAAGATCTTCTACACTGTTTAAAGATATTTGAACACTCCCAACATTTTTGCATGTTTCCAAAGAGAGAAATACCACAGACCTGAGGTTGTGGGTGTCTATGCTGGGTTTGATGGGAGGGAACAGATTCATGCAGCCACCCCATGGCACTGAATCATTATTTCCAGAAATGTTGCCTCCTGACTCAGTCAGTAATTTGGGGGCATCCACAAGTCCCTGCCTGTAGGTGGGTATAAAAGTACCCACTCACATCCAGTATAAATAGAACTTCTGCCTGAGCTATTGTGCAGTGACCCTTCAGGAGCTTAAGAGTTAATGTTGCCTCAGTGGGCCTTTGGTTATGCTAAAAACTGCTCCCCAATTACTCTGTGGATGGAGACAGCTTGCCTAATTTGTCCTTCTATAATCTGAATTCTGGTAATGGTTTTACAATTATTTCAAGCTCCATCTCTGACATGATTCATCCAACCAGTGTGCAGTGGAGCCCCACTTGGTGTTCCTGGCTCTTTTAGCTCTTGGTTTGGTTCTGACTAACCACTGGTCTTTCCCATAAAAGGGTTTTGGAAGAATTTTTTTTTTTCCCAGAAAGAGATGACAATGGAAGGGACATATCTCTCAGTGAAGTTTTGTGAATGAAGATACGCCACTTTTGTTGGTTGCTAAATCCGTTTTATTGTTGTATGGGCTTTAAAATATATACAGCATAAGGGAGACCTGATTTATTTATTTTTGAGGGTTATTTGTTGCTGTAGACTCCACCTGGTATGGTGGCCTCTCATACTTTCTGAAATTAAGACTGGTTGCTGGAGTCCAGAGCTTCAACAACAGCAGCCAAGAGAGGCTCTGTTGAAAAGCACTGTAAGCCTCAGTTTATAAATACACAGAAGTCTTAGAACACAAAATAGACCAGTAGGCGACACAGAGAAACTGACAGAAGCAGGAACGATCTGATTTTAGAAATGAGAGAAAAGTCAGCCATTTACTTTAAGCATGAAAGCTCTGACATTACGCTCTGAGTCAGTAGTTTAGCACTTATTGATAAAACATTATTCCCCTGAACTTCTAATAGGCCAGCAAGAAATAGGGTACCAGCAAGGGCCTTGAGGCAAATATATCCAGTGATGCTGGATACGCAAACGTAAAGCCAGTCAATGAAGCAGAAAACTTTTACTTATTTATTTAAATGTATGGGTTTGGTGGTGTTTCTTGGGGGTTTTGCGTGTGCTTCTTATTTATTTTCATTTATCCCCAAGCAGCCCACAATGTATCTGATCCTAAGGCCTTGGTTTCATTCAGGAGTTTGTAGCATTGTGCTGTGTTTCCTGGTGCAGCATTTCAGTGCCTCCTGTACTATCACTGATATCCTATGGGAACTCTTCAGGGGAATGATTGTATGGCTTTGGATTCCACTGCGTGCCAAGTGACTAACCAGGACTTTAAAACTTGTCTCTAATCTCTAATTTATCCCGTTGCATTCCTTATATAATTTCATCCCCTTAGGACAGTGAAGAGTGAAGGAAAAAGCATTTGGATGTTCCCTTAGCTCGCTCTTGGTGTGCCCTTTCAGAACAGAAATTCAAACTCTGTCTTTGTAATTGCACTGGGAGATGTTTGTGTTCCTGTAGGGATCTTAAGCTGCTCCCAGATGTGAATTTCCCACCCAGAGGCAGCTCTGAGGGTGACATTTGTAGCTTTTCAGAAGAGCTGCTTGCAGGCCCAGACACCCAACAAACTCAGCTTGAATTGAAGCATGACCAAATGGGTTGGGTGTCACTATGAAACAGCCTGGCAATTCAGTTCTGGCAAAGCTCTTTTCTTCTCCTGTGTGACTGATGTGCCTGTTTTCCCCTACTTTCCTTGCCAATTTATAATGGCTTTGCAAATATCTTTCCTTTTGTTGCTCCCTGCTGTGAAGTCAATTAAATTTCTCTTAACTCTTCTCCTTTCTCCTGGCTTTTTTCCTTGCATTTCCTTTCATTGGTGATATCCCCACTCCCTTATCTGAAAACTGAGTTATCAAGGCTGATCTCAGCTGCTCTGCTGACTTGGTAAATACAGGTGTATAAACTAAAGCCATTTCTCTCTTCACTGGGTCTTTCTTTGATGTCTACAACTCCCTTGGAGACAGCTGTTGTCTTCTTCTGTGCCTTTAATCCAGTTGCTTCTTGCTCTGGGAGCTGCCTTTGTGAGACAGGACTCTGGTTTTTTTTGCATGAAATCAGTGTTCATGTTGCAAAATATGTTTCCATGAGACAGACTGTGCAGATGGCAAATAATAGCTGAATCCAGCCGAGAGGAAACCCATTTGTCACCGTTTCATCATCAGTCCCCATTGTGTTGCCATCAGACAAGCCCATTCATCAAGACAAGTTCCAGAATGCTGGTGTTTACCAGGGACACTGCACAAATCCCATCTCAGTAGATGTTAAGTCCTCCCTCTGTGATTTGTAGTATTGTTCTTTATTTCTGTTTACAAGGATGTCTAGAAAGACTACTTGAGGTCAGCAGCCTGTTTGCAGGTGATGTTTGATCCCTCAACGCATTGCTGGCAACAGAGGAAGAACCTGGGACCTTTTCCTGACAGCCTGTTCAGCCTAGGTTGGAATAGGTGGCTTTTATTTCCTGACATGAAATAGAACGTGAGCTTGCAAGTGCCATTCTCTTGTGTTGTCCATCACACCTGCCAAAATACCTCGTGCTGAGAGGAGCTGGTCTCCATGGCTCCCGAAACCTCTGTGGGAACCTGTGGAAAAAAGTGTCAAAAGAGGAAAATATGTCTTTGTGCTTATCAGGGTGACAGCAGAGCTGGGACTGGACCTAAGTCCTTGTCTTCAGTTTCCTGTCCACTCCTTAAAGTTTTTTTCTGAGGCTGAGTTCTTACTTGCTGATGGCCTGATCTCTCCAGAAGAATGCGTGCTCTGAAGGCCAGGAGGAGCTTCTGTGCTCATGCAGACAACCTGCAAAGCCCAGAGCACAGGAGTGGATCCTGGAGACAAGGAGAAGCACTCGGGATCAGGTGGCTCTGTGGAGACCAGTGATTAATGCCAAGTGTGAGCTCAGGAGGGCTGGTGGGTCCTGCAGTGTCTGCCCCATCCCCCTGAGGGCTTGGCCCTGCAGCCAGGGCAGGGCTTGGCACTGGTTTGGGAACAGAAGTGGTTTTGGTGACATTGGGTGAGTTTTCGCTCTTGCAAGCTTTGCTTGTTTTGATTTGAGGCTTTTTCAGACAGCTTTCCACCATTGCTGGGGTAGCAATCAGAAGTTGCCTGCCATGGAGGGGCTCAAAAAGGCTGAGAACTGGTTGAAAAGAATTTTTACTAAGGGAGCAACAGTGGGCATAGAAGCAAGATAGGGCATTAAAAAATTTAGATAAGAAATTTGAAGGCTTTCAGTTTTGGGTGACCTGAAGAATGCAAGTAAGAGAGAGGCTGGAGAGTCCATGCATAAAGCCAGAACGTGCTGAGGTGGGAGGGTTTGTCTGGATGTTGTAGCAAGGATTGGTGAAAGATGAAGGGTTATTTGGTGCCACTGCTGTGGGGACTCTTGTCTTGGAGGCACTGAGTTAAGGGGTTTCTGGCCAGGGTGTTTAGTGGGGGAGTGTTCCTAACAGTGAGCAAGCGGATGCTGGTAATCAGAACAATATGGAGCAGGCAAATGCCCTTCAAACTGGGGAGGTGGGGGGAGGGCATTTTTCCTTTCCTTCCTCCCTCCCTCTCCTTTCCCTCCCCAGCATGGATATCGTGTGCTGCAGGGAGACTCGGTGCTTTGCAATCAGTGAGGCTAGGTTGCATTAATTAGGAAACCTGCAAAGAAGTGTTCTGCATCCCCCAGAAATCACAGAAAGGGTTAGTGCTCCACCAGGAAGCTGACAGCACCGCAGTGGACCACAATTAAGACTTTAAAATATGTAACAGGGTTTTTATGACATCAAAGCACTGTTGCTGCACAAGGCAGTGTTTACGAAAAGCTCCCTGCTCTTCACCCTACAATCATGATGTACATATTGGCAATAAGGAAGTCAGCAATAGCTATTTACTGCTCTCCTGCAGCTGTGGACTTATAACTTAGGTCCCTAATTAAGTAGAAGCAGGGCTAACCACGAAGCACACCACAGTGCCTTAAAATGGCTTTCATACTGCGGAAATCTGGTGTTTGGTTACTCCAGAGAGTGGGGTTTTTTCCCCTTGAAAACTATATTTGCACATTCAGAAATAATTATCTGGAGATTAAAAAAAGAAAAGCTGTCTTGATGCACCAGGAGATCTAAAGAGCTTTTCATGGAAAGCATTAAAAAAAAAAAAAATCCAGCTCTATATGGGAGATACTGACACCAGCCCCATCTTTGTCATCAAATGTGAGTGATTGTTAGCAAAGAAACTGGTCATGCTGCACAAAGGAGATCACAGTGTGTGTGTAAATCTGCATAACCTAATTGACTGTCTTGGGAACGTGATCTTCAGCCGTACAACTCCTCTTTTGACAAAACAATAAAGTTAAAAAGGAATGTCCCATCATTATGTTCCTTAAATGTCACAGGAACTGCAGTAAGTGCATCTTGGCAGAGGCGAGCCTACATCATTAGTTCCTCTCCTGGTTGCTTTTAGGTTTTTTGTTCCACATGGCCTGACTTGACAGGACAACAAATAGGCCTTTGCATCTGTACACATTTATTAGTGGATTTTATCGTTGGACATCAAGGAAATTGAGTCTCATCTAAAGGTTTATGGCTGTACACATCGGTGGATTTTACTACCCTTCCTTTCAAACAAACAAACAGAAGCAGAAAATTATTTTTGGAAAGTATGGTTTAAGATTTAATAATCATTCGATGTTCTGAGAAGCCCTCAGCTGTTTGTCCAAATATTTGCTGAATGTTTGTTGAGAACTTTAGTTATTGGGAGATGGGGGTGGGTAAGGAGCTGGTTGGGGGGGGGGGGCAGGCATGCTTCTGCCTTGCATGAAAAGGTGATTTTTGTGTAATTACAGCCTCCTTCTGCTCCCAGAATAGCTGTATTTTGTTGGATCCTGTCTAGAGATGATTTATCATTGGGAATAAGCTCTTTGTACACACAGCAGTTCTATCTCGAGCTGATAACGTGCAGAGGAATCCTGGAGGTCAGGCCAGGGCACAGAACTGCCCTGTGCTGCTTTTGCTCTGCTTGTTAATAAGTGAGATTTCTATTCAGCTGTTTGGTAAAAGAGAGCCTGAAATCTAAGCTAAAGCAAGGCCTGCACAGTCTGCAAGCCTTGCTCATTTAAATTCCCCCTGAAATTAGTGGGATAAAGGATTTGTTCAAGATTTCCTCAAAGTATTGCACGGTTCCTTCACACCTGACCATAGTCTGAGCTGTCACATTTAAAGAGAATAATACAAAAAATCAGGATCCTTAAGAAGATTTTGGAAGCAGCAGCTGGGTGTAAAATGAAACAGTGCATGCCTACAATTGCAAAGGGGCTTAGGCAATAAGTTTGAGAGAATTGCTGCCTGTTTTTTCTTAATGCTGTGTTTATGCACAAACTAAAAGTGACAGCTTATGTGCCAACACTCTGAAATATTTCACTGAAAATAATTTGAGGTTGATGCCTCCTAGTGTGTTTCATTGGAAGAGGACTGTCCACAGTAAAAATTGAGGTCTTAAGTTAGTGGAGCTTGTTTTGATGGATTATACTTTGTTCATGAATATTTTAATAGCTCACATAAGAGAGAACTAGAAGCTGATCTTTTAAATTTGCCTTTTC
Organism: Brachypodius melanocephalos; assembly: GCA_013398615.1. Taxonomy (NCBI): domain Eukaryota; kingdom Metazoa; phylum Chordata; class Aves; order Passeriformes; family Pycnonotidae; genus Brachypodius; species Brachypodius melanocephalos. The sequence continues at coordinate 2,525,321 of VZSR01000001.1, read as the reverse complement.
AGCCTTGGAAGCTGGATGAAGGAGGATTTTTCCCTAACAAGAGATTCTTACTCTCAGTCTTATACCAAGGATGTTGTTTCATAAAAACAACTTCAACTTACTTTATTTCAACCTGAAGTGTTTCAGGTGAGATTAAGTTTTTAGATGGAGAGTTTGACTGGTACTAGGAGCCTGAAAAGACAGTGCTTTTTATTAAGGGTTTAGTAGTGAAGAAATAGGGTTCTCACTGACCTTACAAGTTGATTTTTCTCTGTTCACTGATCAATTCACTTTGGGGGACACTCACACATCAGCTCTTGGAGTAAGTGGAGAAAGAGATTGGGTACTGGATTATTTGGTTCTTCCCTGAAGAGACAACTCTCCTCTCTCATTGTGTGCTCATGGTGGCTCTGTTTGGCGCCCACCTGAAGACAAAAGTCATGCTGAACTGCCCAAAGTTTGTGACAGAGCCTGGGACCAGGGCCTCCATATGGATATCCCAACTCCCCATGGTCTGCTCTGACCTGAAGCCCAGATTACATACTCAGTGTCCTTTTGAATGGTCTGGAGACAGAGACAGCTGCATGTAGGACTAAGACAATGCAATCATCCTAGAGGAACTGAGAGCTAAACCCTTTGTTGGGCCCAGCAAGGAGCCCCAAGAGCAGGTCTTCAGGACAGAGGATGGAGCACCACCTGTGCCTTTTGTTGAGCTACCACAGCCAGCCCATGTAGCAGTTATGTGAAGGCAAAGTTCAAGAAATGTTGCTTGCTGGGAAGAATAAATAAATGTATGTTTCCCCTATACCACACAGTGCAAGTGAAACTGGTCCTGAGGCGAAGAAAGCCTGTGGCAGTCCCTCTTCTCAGTCATTTGTAAACCTTGGAATGAGTTTCCAATGAAATTGTTACTCCTCTCTGCAGTGGGCTACTTCTTGGCCAGCTCAAAAAAGCCCCAGAAAATATTGCACCCATATGCGCCTTTTTTTTTTTTTTTAACATTCTCATTAAGTTTATAAAACCCACAAATTTAGACCATCTGTCCTATAAATGTTTCTAAACTACGGCAAGATGAAAAAGCTGTTCTAGCTTTTTGATATAAGCGGTCAGCAAACCAAACACAAAACCAGAGCAAAGCAAATATTTTCTTGTCATACATGCTTCCCAACCGTGACGGATGAACTGTTATTTTTGATGTGTGTTTGGATCCAAATTTTGGAGAGAAATGCCTCCTAGATATGTGCACTTAGCACCAAACCAGCTTGATATGAAGAATTCTTGTTGGGGAGGGGGAAACAGAGGGAAAGTTGCACCACATGCTGCCCATGGTTCATATTAAAGAAGCTGTTTCTTCAATTATTCATCTTCCAACTACCCTGCTGACTGCTTTAACAAAGCCACCCCAAGCATGGACTGTGTCAGCCCACTCTCAGGGTAAGGTGTGCATGCTTCTATTCTACCCACCTGTATCTTGGATGTTAATCCAGGAATATTTATTGCCTCCGTGTGAGACTCTAAAGTGGGGTTGGAGCAGGATAATGAAGAGAAGCTTTCTGCTCTGCTTGCCTGACAGGTGGGATTAAGCCCAGGTCCTCGTTTGCAGCAAACCCAACAGCAACCCACGCATTGTGAAAAGACTTAGTAAAGCAAGTGGTAGAAAGTGGAAATCTCACTTGAAATCCTTTCTCTTGGTGTTTCCATGGACACAGTAAATTCCCAGCCTAAACCCTTTAAGAATGAGAAGGCACTGTTTGAATTGCACACCCTGCTTTGGTATTTACAGCTAAGTGAGAAAAACTAAATCTGTTCTGTGTCCAGTGGCATTTTTAACTTCCTTTGCTATTGGCACGTTACTGCTTTGATGGCCAAATCCTCACCCAGATTCTGGGTCAAGGAGATCATGCCTGAGCCACAGAGCTGCCTGAGTGGTGTGTGGAGCAGCCTGAAAGGGGACAGGGAATGCTCAGTGCACCTGGAAAGACATTAAATCATCCAGTCTTTTTTGTGGAGGAGGAGCAAGCTGGTGCTTGAGCTGTGCAAACTGTGAGTTGGTGCATGTGCAATCTGGTGTCACTAAATCCCGCTCGCTTACCTTCAGGTTTTTTCACAGCTGATCCAGTCCCCTGGGCCCCCTTTATCATCAATGGGAGTTATAGGCAATACTTAAACACATGTGGCTTGTTTTAATTCTCTATCTTTGAGGTAAAAATGTGGGTTAGAAGTTATTGTTCTCTGCTGTAATTGTGGGAGCATTGAGATAAACAGCTTGTAGATGCCTGTATTTGGGCTGAGGAATGCACCTTTAGTATGACTTTGTGTGAAACTTACCTCTAGCAAAATGAAATGTGCCTTTTTTAAAAAAAATACATTTCACTTCTCAGATTAGAGGGATGGAGCCTCTCTCCTATGAAGAAAGGCTGAGGGTTTGCTCAGCCTGGAAAAATAAGGGGTGATCTGATTACAGCCTTCTAGTACCTAAACAGAGCCTACAAGAAAGATAGGAGGGGACTTTTTACAAGAGCCTGAAGTGACAGGAAAGGGGGGAATACATTCAAACTGAAAGAGAGAAGGTTTAGGTGGGATATGAGGAGGAAGTTCTTTACTGTGAGGGTGATGGCACTGGAACAGGTTGCCCCATCTCTGCAAGTGTTCAAGGCCAGGCTGGATGGGGTTCTGAGCAACACGGTCTAGGTGCAAGGTGTCCCTGTCCATGACAGGGGGATTGGATCAAAGTGACTCTTAAGGTCCCTTCCAAGCCAAACCATTCCAGCATCCTATTCTATTATCCTGCTTGTCACTTCCCCACTGTACAGGCAGCTGTTTCTGGCCATGAAAACTGTAGTGCAAAGCCCCCCAGGTCAGAGTTAAAATGAGCCTCAAGCTGAGCTGTGCTTAGCGGTGCCACTGCTGCCTGACTCCCTCACAGTATTCAAAATTTCTCCATCTTTGCTTGCTCAGCCCAAACCTGACTCCAAAACGCACTTCTTCCAAATCTTTCTGGATAGCTGTGGGTTTAGCATCCTGACTTCAGGGCAGCTTTGCTCTAGGAGGGCAGGGACACTTTAACCAATTCCTGTGCATAGAAGGTCTGTGTCTGCTGTCAGCATTGCCTCCAAAGGAGCTGCCTGTTCTACACCTCTAGGATTGATCTCCCCCACTCCCTGCTGGGTAAGACTCTTGCAAAAATCAACAAACAAAAAATCCCACTGTTCTCCCAGTACAGTGTTTGAGATCAGCACTGGACAGGTGAATAATGTTGTTGACCAAGACTTTAAATTCAGTTCAAACTTGCAAATGCAGCACCAGTTGTTTCCTTCCACCCTCCTGCTCCTGTGATAACTCAGCCGGGTCTTTCAGCCCAGGGCAGGGTTCTACCTGACTGCATCTGCATAAAATACCATGTTTCATAGGCAAGCAGCACTATTCTTCTTTATAGAATTCCATTTGTACTTTTAGAAAAACAAAATGTAGTTTTTCCATTCTGGGTTCAAGCCTTAGCATGTTTTTGAGTCTGCAGTTGAAGTGCTCATTGAACAAAACCGAGTTACTGCAATGAATCACAGATCTACTGGAATTCATGCGCCCTCTGTAAGGTTGGGACAAAGTGGTAAATAATCTTGGCTAAAAGTACTGGGTAGATGGAAGAGATGTTGAAACTTTTTTTGTGCTTTATCACTATATTTTTTGAAATTTGAAATGTCTAACCTATGTTTTACCAGCTTAGAACTTTTGGCTTTTTAATTTTAATTGAAAGCATTTTGAACACGTGAAGAGAAGTGTAAATACAGATGAATTCCTCTGGACAACTTAGTTTTATCAAATGCAAAATTTAAGATTTCTGGTTTAAAGCAAAAATACAAATGAGAGTATTGCCATGTTTATTTGAGCCACATTTTTCTGGAGTGATACATCTGGATTTAGGTGCTGGCTTCATATCCAGGTGGGGAGTCATCCCAGTGCTCTGTGGACCATCCTTGAGACTTGGGTGGCTTTGCAGAGGGTGTTTTGCAGAGGAGGCCTGGAAGGGAGGAGGAGCAGATTCTGTATTCTGCAGATTCTTGTCCTTGCTCTTCTGCCTGATTGTTCTCCAGTGGGAAGTGTTTGCTGCTCTGTATCTGCTTCACTTCGCTCTCCAACCCTAAATGTCCTTAATCACGATGTCCTCAGGAACTCTTGGCTGCTGAGTTTGGGTTTGTCTCCCCCATTGTGCTGAAAGAGAATAAAAAGATGTGTCTGTGCAAATAAAGCAGGGGCTTTCTCTCACTTGTTTCCCACCTCTTTTGCGAGTTATGCTAAGATTTCTGCTTGAATGTTCCTTTCTCCTCTTCTTTCTCCTTTGGTGAAATGCAGTAAGAGATCCAGCAGTTTGAGGTACCATCTGAAATGAAAGTGAACTTATATGAAAGGTTATCCTGCAGTATCTAAATATATCTGAGTTAATCCATGTTACAAGCAGAGATGTCATTTTCTCAGCTTTATTTGCTGTGTGTCAGAGCAGCCTTTGACTGCTTTGCACGCAAGTCAGTAGCTCTGGCAAAGCCTTAGGGTGCTTTGTGGTGTCTGATGCCAACTGATTTCCTCATCATGGGCAAAACTCAGCTTGAGCTGTGTGTTGTCTCCAGCTGTTACAATTTTGCCCTTGTGTGTGTTGGAGACTTGGGGATAGGGAGACAGAACACTGCAGTTTGTGATCTTTGGACCTTCTGGTCCATATCCTTGGTCCATATCCTTTGACAAAATCAAACTTCTGCAGCAACATCTTGGCTCAGGTACCACAGGAACTTGCACTAATTAATAGCATGGTTGCTTGGATTTTGTCTGTTGTGCCCTCTACCTGTAGTTTTAGGTGAGCAAACCTAAAAATAGCTCTAAATTTAAAGGTATACTCAAGAGCACATTATATAAAATATTACTGTTACTAAGGAGAAATAATGCAAACCTAGGTTTTATGGGGTTTTTTGAACATATTCTCTCTTAGCAACACTTCTGCCAAGAGCCTCTACACAAGCAGAGAACTTCACTTCTGTTATTGGATTTATTTTTAGTTACTCCAGTCTCCAGTGCAGGAGCATCCCTTCAGTTGCCAGATATGGGAGTTGATCCAAAGCTCACAGGAATTAGTAGGAAGAATTTCTGTGAACTTCAATGAAATTCATGTCAGACTTGTTCTTCAGAAAGGCTGTTTTGTTTTTCTTGTCTCCCAAAAATGAAACAGGTGACTGTTGCAGGCAGCAGTGATAGTTCTCTTGGAGACCTAAGTCTTCTCCTGAAGGCACACATTCTCTGCTGGCTGATCCACCTGCCAGGTGAGAGGTGATTCTGCCAAATTTGTTCTACCTGCACGATTTGTCTTTTGCCATCTTTGTGTATATAGAAGGTAAGGATTTCCCCGTCACAGGTCAGAAGAGGATCACAAATTGACCCTATTTTAGGTGGTTTTAAAGGGACGTAATTACTGGTGTGCAAGTTTTTCTATCAACACAGTAACATTACTTATTTCATCTTATTTACTGTGAGCAGGATAAGCAGAGTTGTAAATAAATGTACTTTTAAAAGAACTGCTTTAGTAGACTACAAACCAGCAAGTCTTTGACTTCAATATGATTTTTCAGCTGTTGAGAAATTGTGGATAGTGGTTTTGGACAAGGTATCCCAGTAATAGCATTTCCTATGATGAATATTCCACCTCTTCAATTGAGTAAGGTAATGTCAGCAGAGAAAAGAACCAGGTTATGATCTGAATGAAGTTCACAGAGAGGTTAATAACCTTATAATTAGCACTGGCTGGGAGATAAGCAAATCATCACTCAAATATGCAAAGTAGAGTGGAAAAATGCCCGTCAGATTTTCGGGTTGCTGTTAGGAGGGTTTATTCCTTTAGTTTTTTGATGAGGAACAGCTGTGGGTTGGCCTGGGTAATCAGAGACAGTAGGCAAGCTGGTAGGGTCATTGCTGCTTTGAATGCTCAAGTTTATGGGGTGTCAGAGCAAGGCGGGTCGTGAACTGACTGGGCTGGCTCGGAACAATGATGGAGTCTCCAAGGGCTGGACCATCAGCTGCCTGAGATCAGCACAGCCCAGAAATCCATTCATTCCAGGTGGGGATTCGCCTGCCAGCACTTTATCCTTCTATCTGTCAAATTTCCATCAGAACAAAAATTTGATCTGAACTTCTTTGGGTAACTTACAGGGCTGTTGGTCCTACAGTCAACCCAAATAAGTGTTTCTGTGATGGAGAGATTTTAAAAGGTGGCCACGTTGGGCCACAGCCTCTTTGTTAGAAATAAGCAAAGACTGCTGCTTTTGTGCAGGCTGTGTTTTGAAAAATCTCCTTTTTTTTTTTTTTTTTTCCTTTTCTGAAATTGGAGATAATTTTGAAAAAGATAATTTGTATTTTAATTGATCTATGGAAGCCAAGCGCTTTTGTCTTTGATTTTTTCACTTCTCCACTTGTGTGGTGTGAATTCATTAAAACTTGTTTGGAATGGTTCCAGACAAAGGTCTTGTCCGTGGACACCTTTTGGACACATCTGCACAGTGCAGTCCTTTCTTTCATGCAAAATTGGGCCTTTGGGAAGAGACATTTGCAGCAGCTGAGTAAAGATTTGGTCAGGTCTTCTCCAAAATCATCTGTTGTAGCCTTTAGTACCATATCACAAGCTGAATTTTATGTACACCATCTCAAAGTTCCATTCTCATAACAAAAATCTGAATTAGAGCCTGTTTACCTTAAAAGCAGATTAATTTTTTTTCTCGTGTGCGTATTATGTAGAGTTATTTTTCAAATTAGCTGTGGGAATTTGTGCTCCTCAAAGAAAAATATAGAAAGAACTGAAATAATCCCAACTATTGTTACCAATGATTTAGGATAATATGGTAATTGAAACATCAATTTTGCCTCCTTTAACTGGTAGGGAAGTTTGCTTATTATTTCATTTCTCTTGCAGAGCTTCTAGTTTGTGCAACGCCTGTCAATGGAGCTGTGCTAATTTATGTCAGCTGGTCCAATATTTTTGCTTATGATTTCTGCCTTGGCAAAACACATATATAACATTGTTTTTCCCAGAAGGTTGGCTGAATACTCTAAAAGTCATTATTGACTAATACTGGGGTTAGCCAAGTAGGACTAGGATTTCTTTCAGTAGTGGAAACATAGATCATTAGGGTGAAACAGATTGCATTTGCTGAAAGAAAAGCTACTTCTGTTTATTTATAGGGCATAAACATCACATGGGTCTGTTCAGAGTTGTAACAGTGCAAATCCATTAGAGCTGAGTGGAGAATCAAGTGTGCTATTTTTCAACAAGTGAGATTCACTTGTTTGCTTAAATGATGCCAGGTGGAGAGAATCAACCTTTATAACGAATTTAAACTCCTCATAAACAGAGCTTTAAGTTCCTCTCTTTGACTTTGTCCCCAGGCTTTCAGGATGACAGGCATACCTGTACCATTGTGGTGAGGCAAAAGAGCAGGTGAAGGAAAAATCACTTGTCTCTTTCTCACTGTATTGAACAGCCCACAGATCATCTGAAGGGAAAATTAAGTTACACTCAGTTTTGAAAAGTTAACACTTTCTAAAACAAGAAATTCAAAGCCTGGCCTTGTTTTGCCAACCAGTGGCCTCAACTTCAATTGGTGAATTATCCTCTGAGCATTGCTGGTTTGCACCAGTTTGATCACATAATGCACAAGCTGGCGTGGATTTGGTCCCAGTCAGATAAAGCAGGATCTGCAGCAAATAAGAACCCTGGAAGCAGCAAGATCTGCTGTGATGTGGATGGTGATGATGGAAGAGAAATGGATATTGAGCGGAGAAAAGTCCCAGAAGCAGCTGTGCCAGGTAAAGAAAATCTCAGTCCTAAATCCATCTGAAGATATGGAGTAGCAAGGGAAAGTGATTTTGAGAGATCCTTACCCTGTTGATCAAATGTTTCTGAACAGTGTCTGGCTGCAGTCTGGTATCAGTAATCTGGTTTTGCAGTGGGTAAACCTGCCTTATTCTTTAAAGTGTCAGATACTCAGCTCACAGGAAGGTCCTCAGCTTCAGTTTGGGTGAACTACAGTTTCTGTAAAAATAATTTAGAAGAAAGAATGCAGTAATCCTTCCTGGCTGTGACAGGAACAGGTCCAACCATTTCCAGGTCTGCAGAAGTCTGACAGGATTAAATGTTAGAGTCCTAAAAAGACAGCAAGCTGTTTCAGTACATCTTAGTTCCAGGTTTATGAACAGAGGGTTGTGGTTCCAAGGTAAACTCACACATTTCTTACAGATGTGCAGACAGGTAGTTAAAATCTCCAGAAATTGCACACAGCGAGGTTTGGGTTAAGCCATGTTTTACCAACCTTTTAAGTTAATATTTGAGCATTTTACCTTTGCAGTCTGTTTGGAAATCAAATAGAAAATCCAAATGCAGGCATCCAGTTGATGCTATTTTGTGAAGGTCACCCACTCATGCTCAGGAAAGCTCTCCAGTTATGATCTCCTTCCTGCAGAATCCTGGGTTTGGCAGACTTTGTGTGGTCAGAGCTCTACTGTTTTTCCATGTGCTCTCATTCTTTTAATCTGCGTTTTTTAATGAATTCCTAAATACTGGATACTCTTCCTTTACTCCTTCTGTGACCTGGCCAGTGTCTCCAGATGACAAAGCGTAACTCAATCCAGTGAAACCAGTGAACATCCTCAGCTGGATTTTTCGGGTGGTTACCTATGCACTGAATGGAAGTGGAACAGAGCTGGACATCTCAGAGATCACTCCTTGTTAGACTTAGAGGTTTCAAGCTTCTCCTGACAAACTCGGCTATCCCACAGGGAAAAATCAGTATTGATGTAAAAGGCAAATCCTTCTCTAACATGCTCAGCTGAAAATCCGTTGTACTTTGGTACTGTGGGTAATAAAGTAATTTGACCTTCTTTGAATACTTCAGATCAAGCTGTTTAGACATTTTTCCTTCTCCCTGCTGCCTTTTGGTGGCAAGATAACAGTGACATACCTTTACATGGCAGATGGGTTTGTCTGGAAGACTCTGGCTTGCTTCTGCTTAGGTTTCTCCTACCCTAGCTTTCCATAATAAATGTCTTGCTATAAATTCTTGGCTGACCAGAGGAGTTTGGCTAGTCTTGACTTCTGGATGCTTATCAAAACCAAAGCTTGAATTTCATCCACCGTGAATCCTAGTCTATTTTTAATGCTGCTGTTTGGAAGCATGGTTCCATGTGCTCTTAATAAAATAGTGGAAACAACATGCAGCAACTTTGTAAACAAACTTAAAAACTATTATTTTATTTTTTTTAGAGAGCCAACTTATTTGTAAATAATCTACACCAGATGTTGGTCATGACATAAATTCCCTCTATTAATATCTTTTTATATGGCCTTGGACAAATCACAAGTCTGAGCCTTGGTTCCCCAGCCAAGAAAAGGTGTGGTAGCTTCTGAGGACATGAATGCTTCAGGAAAAAGGATTTTTTAAATAACTAAGAGACATAATTTATTCTTAGACCATAGTAATGAGTACTGGAACTAGAAGGAATTAAAAGCATATTTCTAATACTTGCAAAAATGGTAGTTTGGTAGGACTTGTAGGTAGTTTGGTAGCATGACAGTCCAGTCTGTGTGCTTATATATTTTGTTTCTATTTTGGATAATGCTGCTTATAGCTGTGTTGAAGTCACTGGCCAAATGATTAGGGCAGAGCTGGCCTATTTATGCTTTCATGTTGGCTTTTCTAGAAAGAAACTTCAGGTACGCCTGCTTGGAATGTAATTTGTACTTGAGGCCAAGATTTTCTGGAGCCTGATGATGGGTAAGATTTACAGAGATACTTGGATATCCTCCCCAGGATATGTTCCTGGCTGGCAGATCCCGCTCCATGATGTGTGCACCACCAGTACAGATGTGCCCTTATTGCTTTCAGTCTGAATTTCAGGCATTTGGGGCAGACACAAAACTGAATTTTCTGACTTGTGTGCCTGTTGAAGCAAACAAAGAAAATAGACTGCATTTCCTAAAATGTTCAGTCCTATTCACCAGTCTGAAAACACAGCAGGAGAATCTCACTTCCTGTCTGGGAGAGCTTGAGGGGGGTTTTCCCTCCCTTCACAAAACCAAATTCTTGCATTGCAGCCACTTTTTTTTGGTGTCTAAGTGGGAACTGTTAGGAGCAAAGTTGTTTCAGGTACCTTTGTGCAATGGTGACATTGAGAGGCAACAGTGGAAAGGAAATACATAATTTTGTAGTCACAAATTGAATCAAATGGAATCAGGTTTTGTGGGATCTCTGCTGAAATGTGGGCAGAGTTGAGTCCTGTTTTCATGCTGAGCTTTAGATTTGGCATTTTCCCAAAAACGAGTTTCCCAAATGCTTTATAGCAAGTTCTGCTCTACCCTCAAAGGGAATTTGTAAGGCCTAAAGTGAGATATCAGCAATATAGAAGTCCTGTATCAATGCCTTTTTTTTTTAAAGTGTCAGTATTTCTTCATCCTTCAGAACAGTTGTCTTGTTTTGTTGCTGAGCATAAAGAGCTTCTCTGTTTTCTTGTGCTAGTGAAAGTATCAAACCCTTATTCTAGTCTCTTTCTGGAGCTGACTTGGCTTTGATTTCAGATTAGTTTGTTCTTGTTGGCTTTTCCAATGCCAAATGCAAAGAAAACCAAAGGAGAAAAGGCCAGATGTGTGGATCAGCTGTAATACAAAAGTGCCCAACCCAGAAATCAGCAGGAAAAATGTATCTGATGCAGCAGCAGCTGAGCTGCTCCCCTCCAGCATCCCTCAAGGAGAGATAAAAGAGCCTCTGGCCTGTCAGGCACAGTTCAAACCCTCCCATGTTTCCCTTCATCCCCACACAAAGCAGTGGTGGGGGCTGTATCTGCACACCTGCAGCTGTGTTCCAGCTCCACCTTCCTTGTTATTCCTGCCAAAAAAATAGATCTTGACAATAAATTCAGAAGAAGTTGGTACAGTTCAGAAAACAAGAGCAGTGTCTTATTTCTCCTTTATTATTTCCACATCTGAGGGTCAGTGGGAAGGAGGAAGCCAAGTTGAGGTGGGGGTAGAAGTGCAATGGGTAAGATTGAGCAGCAGGCATGGAAGGGCAGGGCAGATGCAACTCAATTTCTGAGGACTTTTGTGCATGAACTAAGCATTGTTTTAAAATAGGGAGGATATTTTCCTTCATAATATGGTCTATGGCCATTTTATTCCTTTCAAACAAGTGCAGTTTACTTAAAAGCTTCCCCAGCCCTCTTATTTCCATTGTTAAAATTAAAAAGGGGTGTCAGTGAGGGCAGCTCTATCTCCACCATTAGAAGTGATGGCAGGTGGCTCCAGCAGTGGGCTCAGTACCAAAGGATGTATCTCACTTCCCCTGTGGTGTCCCTGTTGGCTAAATCCTCATTGCTGAGCAAATCCAGCCAAGCTTCCTGCACTATTCCTTTACCTTCTTGCAGGACATCATGCCATTTTTATTCCTCAAACATCTTTCAAGGGCTCTTCCATCTCTGTTTGTTTGCTCCCCGAAAGGATCAGCTCTACTCTTTTATTTGTAGTGTTTGCAAGATATGTGTCTAACCTTAAAACAAATTTTATCCAAAGCCTGTTGGATTCAGTGAACCTTTGGCTCATATTCTGAATAGCTTGATTTCCCCTTTTCCATTTTCCTGTCTACCCACATCCTATGGATCATTATATCCTGACCATTTCTGCAGTGTCTCCTTCCCAAAACACATTCATTACTTGTGGCTGAACACACACAGTAAGTTCCAGGAGTCATGTAAGAAAAACATTAATAAACCCGCTACTAATGGGATTCTCTATTAAACATACATTCAGTTATTCTGTGAACAGGGTCAAGTTCTGAACACCAGATTGATGCCTGAGATCATCAGATGGTTGCCACTGGCACAGGTTCCCCTTGGATATAAACTATCAGGTGAAAATTGTCTGTTTTGCAAACCTGCAGTGGCCCTGGGCATTATGAAGCAAGTCCATCCTGTAAATAACTTTGTTTTCAGAAGCAAGCCACTTTTGCACTTGTTCTATCTGTGGTACTTCAGCCTGAAGTAGAAGTTGGATTCAGACTAATTCTGTGGGTTAAGTGGTCTAGACTGAGCCCTTTTTTTTTTTTCCTATTTGTTGTATGTACAGCCATATCTAGCACTGGAGGGACTGGGTTTGCTGTCACTGGGCTCCTCTCTCCTGGGTCAAAAACACTTGGTGATTCTGATTTTAGACCAGGGGCTCAGCTTGTGCCTCAGGCTGCTTTCAGGAAGGGCCACATGGATCAATGTGAAATCAGTGAAGGTCTGCATTAGCAGCCATCCAGCAGTTCAGCACACAAGTGCTCTTGTTTGACTCAGCTGGAGAGTTACAGCCCAGCTCAGGGAGGAGAAGAATGAGCTGGCTTATCCCATGGACCGACCCCTTCCTTGGGGAGGGAAGTGTTCACCAAGTATTAACATACATGTGTAATTTGAATTATTTTTCAGTGTAATTTGCAGACTTTGCCACACTCCGTATCTCAACGTTTTCAGGAAATCCAGCCTTTTATACCAAAATAAAAATGTAGAAAAACTTCCCCCTTGCCCTCACTTATTTCCACCACCAACCTCCCTCTTAATTTGGGCAAACAAAAACATTCAGGTAAAACTTTCCCAAATGAGCTTTGTGACTTGGGGGGGAAAAAATGTAATTACTATGTTCAAGGAAAATAGACATTTTCCTCTAATTAAAAGTCCAATTTTCCATGGGCTGAGGGGAACGTGAAGTTCAACATCTCTAGTCATGTACTTCAAGTGTGTGGGGAAAATTGCACAGAAGGCAAATGTGTGAATGAGCAAGCAGAGACAGATATATTGGATTTTTTTATACTGCACATGCATGGGCTGCTTTCTGCTTTTTAACATTCCTTAGAAATGATATTATTTGGCTTTTCCCTCCTTTTATTGTGGAGTTTTTTCCCCTTTCCTTTCCTACTCATTTTTAGATTATTCAGAAAAAAATGAGAAAAAGGCAAGGAAGGGAAGTGCAGATAAAACTCAAATATTTTTGATTAATTATTCAGCTTCTTATTTTATCTGGAAATTTTCAGCAAAGCCTTCTCCTCTTGTTCCTGTCATGGAGATCTGTATTGGCCACCTGTAGCTGTGCTAATCCAGCATCTTGCTGCCATAACAGTGTGTTTGAAAGAGATTTAAAGGAGTGAGTTTGGCTCAGAAATTCCAGAACACAGATAGAGAGTCAGGTGAAGAGGGAAGTGAGCACAGGATCTGGGGAATAAGCACAGCTTCCCTCCGTCCTGCTGTGTGCGCTCACGGCAGAGACACAAAGAAGGTTCTGTAGCTTTCACAGTGGTTGTCCTCTTTCGGGGTGGGTTTTTTCTTTGCTGCTTTGAAGGCCTATTTCATGGGACACTTCACAGAATCAATGCAGCTCATCATTGCATTGCATCAATGCAGCAAATGGGTGCAATGTGCACCAGGCCTATGACAGGGCAGGCATTTGTTCTCCCTGCATGTCAGGGGCTTTCAGTCCTGCCCCAACACTGGACGAGTTGTCCTGCTGCACATCACAAGAGGCTTTCGCATAACCTGAATTTTGTGCAGCGAATCAGAGTTTATTCTATAGATTCGGTTGGTGCTTATCTCAGATTAGAATCCTGGCAGAATACTTTTTGATTCTGCCAACATTCAGGCCACAACTGATTAACGAGCATCAGGTGCTAAAGTTCTGAGATGAAGCTCCATCCATGCCAACGCTTAAATTATCTTCTTTTCTATTTATTTTTCCTACACAACTGAATGCATATCAAAGCCCGGGTAGATGCCCCATTTTAGATTTTGCAGCTAATGTTTGTTAAAATGCCCAAAGTACGAGCTCCACGGGGTAGACTTTGCTGTGTAAATTAAACAGCCACCCCTTTGATAACCAGTAATGCATGGAAACGTAAATAGGAGAAATGTGCACAGATAGGCTGAGGTGATGCCCAGGTGTCTGTGCCCTGTGTTTGGCAGGAGTTTTGCCTTTTGGAGTCAGCTTTAGGCTTTCCAGTGTGATGGATCAGCCCCCAGCAGCCCCAAGAGATCTGAATGACAAAGCACAAAAATGTTATAGAAGCAGAAATTTGGGGAGTCTCACTCTTGTTGGATCCCCCTGCCTTCTGAGCCTTTCTTTTTACCTAGCCCTGTATCAATACCTTCTCTCTAGTTTTCACTGACTTGAGCATGGGGTAATCAAAATGAGTAATGATACAACTTCTGCTGTCTATCTTGTCTGCTTTAATTTCTAATTGCTTGGAGATCTCTCAGTATGTTTTATTTTGCTGTATTTATTTTTTATGTTGCCTAGTTCAGTAACAGTGTGATATCACTTAGAACCTCTAGGAACTGCTGTAATATAAATATCAGTAAACAGAAACGTGGAAAAACAAGAAAAACTGGCCTAGAAATGGGCCCAGGCTTGAATTTGAAACTCATGTGGTTCCTGTGGTTTGCTGTTGTCTAGGGAAGTGACCATGATGTTCTGTTGGCCCAGCTCTTGGGTCAGATCTGCTTTAGACTTTTGTGTGTGACAAATGTGATGGTTTCTTTTTTTCAAATACTTTTGTAGTGCTCTAGAACAGACAGAGATATCAACTAAACACTCTTTCACTGGCAGAGTTGTCTTGCACAGGGAACTGGTATGTTATTTTGCTGATTGACTTTTCTTCCCTGGGAGGATTTGTTTCTGTTGTGTTCTTGGCACAGCTTTTTATTGCCGCCTTCTCCTCAATGTAGACAGTGTTGCCTAACTTTAAGTTAAGGAAACCAGACCCAGGTAGTACACCGTCAAGGGGCTGCACCTTAATTAATGGACAAATCAGTTCACATTAACTGATGATCTGCTCTCAGCCAGGTTTAAATACTTTGTTTCAAATGGCTTATCAAAGATTAAATAACGGGATAGTAACAGGCTAAGGATCGAAGTCTGCATATCCCTGAACTTTGGTCCTCTGTTTCTGTCCCTCAGCAGCACGGTCTGTCTGAAAACGAGGATAACATTGCTCTGACTACAGAACAAAGTAGTAATGGGGTTTTAAGCCTACATTTTTCAGTATGTCTGTGTATAGAAAGCCAGCAGGAAAACTTCTGCCCACGTTTACACATATGCAACCCAAGTTTGCAGTTAACTGAGTGCAAAATGCTGTCCTGAGTACACAAATGTATTAGAAAACATGTGTGCTTTATAAGAATTGTACTACTGGTTTTCAGCATGGTTTTATTTAATGAAACTTAACATGATCTATGGTAATTATTTGTGCAGTTATGAGGCTTTGTTGACGTAAGCATGCAGTCATGAACCCGCTTCTAGCACATGGTTTTAATTTTTGCTTTGTTACTTTCACGATTTGACACTCTTAGCCAAATAAAATATTTTTTGAGAATTGATTAATGAACATTCTCTGATTTATAACAAGAATGATTTATAGAGCATTAATAAAGAATAACAAAGTTTACCCTAAGATGACTTAGGCTTTCATTTCTGGTAGCTTACTAATGGGGCAGGTGGCACAAGATAGCGAAAACACTGTCATTGGAAAGGCATGGCAAAATTCCAGATTTGTTCCACAGGAATCCAGGAATGGCAAAACTCTTACTTTCTTTGGTCATATTTATGCAGTCCTGCCTTTTAGGTGGCTGCAGCAGGTCTGGAGTAATCTGCTGTGGAAACAGCAGCTCTCATTCTTTCAACAGAGTTTTCTAGCCTCATAATGTAGGTGGCTTGGGGTGGAAGGGAGCTAAACTCGGTATCTTATGAGCTGCCACCTTTGCAAACTGGCTGTGTTGATGTCTGCACGTGTGGCTCCACCCAGATGTGGAGAATTGGGCAAAATGAGACACCTCATGGTCTTCAGAAAATCAATGCATTCTGTATCTGGCAGCGCAGCAGGACGAGTAAAAGGCTGACAGCTTTCTGGCATGCTCCCCCTGCAGACATGGCGTTTGTGGAAATGTAATTACATTTCATAAAAGAAAAGGAATTACAACAGAATGGAAAAGAAACACCAACTTGGTTGACACAAATAAATTATCCTGTAGGAATAATAACCATGTTAGTATTGATTATATGATAATTCACACTGTAGTTCTGCTATCTGAGCATCTTATCAGCTTAGCTATGTAAAAATCCATGATTGTGTTCTATTTCATCCTGCAGCAATCACAATTTTGCTTGAATTTCTCAATGTGGAGCCTGTGCCAGGGAACCAGCTTCATTTGTTTGTGATGAAGTTTTAGGGAACTGTGATAGTGTGATCTTCCTCTGTGTGCTTTTTGATTGATTGATCAAGACCAATATTTGATTTCAGCTGCAAATCAGTTTTATGTTGGCTCAGGGGTAAAAAATTATCCAACTGTCCTGTGGCTTAGTCTCTTCCCCAGCTTTCTCATGGCCAACAAGGAAAATGTAGCCATGAGCTGTTTCTTCAGGGCAGCAAGTGATTTCTCCAAGCTAAGCTGGACCATCCACAGCCCAACTGTGGGAACAGGGATTTATTCTATGTCTCAGTACTTGAATGCCAGCAGAATATCCATGGTGAAGTGTATTCCTTAACACTGGTTTCTAAGCTTTCCTCTGTTCCTAAGGAGGGATTGTTCCACTAAGCCTGCTGATGTAGTCTGGTCTCCTATGGTGGCACATAACTCTCAGGTGTTAGCCTGGTTCTGTGCCATCAGAATCGTGGATTGCTGCGATTTCTGGCTTTTCCATATAAACCTTTGGAGGGGGAAAATCAGATGTCAGGGAGAAATGGAGAGATGAAAGAGGATGCATGTTTGGATCTTTGCTGGAAGGCTTATATCTGAATAGAGGTCAATCAAAGCCCCTGAGTAGGTTCTGACTATTCAGAAGGGTTAATGGTGATGTGGGCAGGAGCCCTGAGTAGGCTCTGGCTGCTCAGAAGGCTTAATTGCGATGTGAGGAGGAGCTGTTTTCAGAGATTGGATCCTGAACTGGCTTTGCATCAGGATTCATTAGACAGCAGCCATGTCTTCTCAGAGCCCTGATAGCTCAAGGAAGCAACTCAGGCTGGTTGCTGGTCCTGGAGTCCCAGAGTTCTGTTTCTCAGCAGAAGCAGCTGAGCCCCACAGCTGTGTTACCCAGGCCGCACAGCATCGTACGTGGGTGTAGCTCCAGTGCTGGTGTCCAAGGATTTGTAGCACTGCCTGATGGAACAAGGATTACAATTGTCAGCATAGCAGAACTCTACTTTTCATCTTAAATTGCAAAACTTTGCTATAAGGGGCTATTGTCCCCTTACACATGTTGCCTTGCTCTCTTTGGCATTAAATTCTCTGAGCAGCAGTGGAATAATAAACTTCTGTGTGTGTATTCTGCATTAGCCCCTGTTCAAAGCTTAAGACACAGCCTGGAAGTAAGCCAAAAACAATGTGAATTAGTGGATCTGGGTGATGTTCAGTTTTTTGTGGTTTGGGGTTTTTTCCTTTCTTTTTTTTTTAATAGCTACCCCAAAGAGCTGCTTGCTCAAATTTGGGGATGGTGTCTCCTGTTTGAATTGGTCCGTTTGGCAAAATTGGCATGTGAGGATATGCTCAGAGAGCTTGTAAACACACTGTAGTGCTAAGAGAGGAATAGAGATACAAGGTGCTAACAGATTTCAGGAATAACACTTGGGAAAACAGAGTTCAGCTTGACCTACTTCTCATTAGCTTTAGTCTTCAAAAGCAAAACCAAAAGACTCAATTATTGTTTAATTTTCTGGAGTGCTTAGAAAAGCTTTTGAAGCTTTCCATAAAGATCAGGAAAAAATGCCTGAAAACCTGACAGTGGGGCAAAGAAAATAAGAGTATGATGATCATTGGTCAGAACAAGTTAAATAATTAAAGAAAAACAGCCAGAAAATAAAATTAAGAGGTCCTGCGTCATCAATTTTCCTAATAGTAGTTGCAGTCCATGTTAAGGAGTATCACACTGAAGTCATTTTCCCTTGCTGTTTGATAACAGGGGAGCAATAACATACTAAATAACATGATTCTATTATTAAAAAAATATGATTGTAGATTTAAAATATTATGTGGTTGTCTTCTCAAGGTGTTACCATAAAATGGCCACTGGAAATAGCAGACTTTTTGGATGGGAAACTTCTCGTAGTTGCTCGGTATTCCTGCAAGAAGTCACTTCCTTGAGCACTGCGTCTGCTGCCACTGGACCTCAGCTTCTTTAGAAATGAAAATAGTGCATCTGCTAGCCAGAGACAGGCTTACCACCTCACTAAAAGTGCAAGAGTTTATTAGAAAACTGTAGAAAAGTGTCTAGGTTGCTTATTAATTTGTTGCACCATGAAAATAATCCTGGTGACGTAGATACAATTGCATAGGAAAGTTTAGAAACGTGATGGGGCCTTTGCTGATGCAGTAATTTTTGAGTGAATGGAATGGACATACCAAGGGAGTCAGAAAAGCTGAGAAACCTTAAGTAGGTTGTTTTCAATGCTGTGTTACATCTCCCCCAAAGGCAGAGCTGATCCAAGGCGCAGTGGAATCGCCAGGAAAGTTCTGAGTCAGCAGGGCTCTGAATGGCTGTTGTGTCAGACAGACCCAACCATATGAAAGCACTTAGACAAATATGCAGTTGTTAGCACATGATGAGTTTTGATAAGAAAGATAAATTTCTTTATATACTGTGCGAGGCCTCAGGAGATCCCAAACCCATACCTCACCGAAACTGTGTTACTTCAGTGTTGTATTTGGGCTACATCTCTTCATTCTTTCCTACCTGAGCATGCCCCTGGCAAACCTGACTTGTGCAGGATTGAAAAAGGCATTTCCAGGCATACCTAAGCCACGTGCTGGCAGCACAGGTCCTGGGCAGGAAGGAACTGGGGACCACAGCCTGGTGTAGTTCCTTCCAGTGAGCTGTCCTGAAGCATCTCCAGTAACAACAGGCAGTGTGAGCTGCCATGGAGGCAGGCATAGATAAGGATGAACAGGCAACTGGGAGAGACTTTCTGTCCTCTCTCACAGAGAGCTGAAGATGCACAGAGGAATTTTTAGTGTCCAGCACTGATCCTGGGGAGCAATGGTATGAGTGTGATCTAGAATTACAACCACCAGTGAAACACAGGAGAAAGAAGAAAGGATGGATGAGGAAAAACGGGAAAGGAGGGGTTACTAGGAGAGAAAATGAAGAGATTGAGAGAAATTAATTAACTGACAGGCGCACTCTAAGGGCCTGCAGGGAGATATGATGTGGTTGCTGTCTTTCTGCTCTGCATGTTCAGGGTAGTGCTGCCCAGCTCAGTGCTGTCCTCTGCCTCTCCCCTGTCACAAATAGTGCTTACAGCACCTGTCTCTGTGTGTATGTATTTACATACATCACTGAAATCCACTTCATTTTCCTCCTTTCTCTTTTACTGCTGAAACTGGAAGTGTGCAGAGCTGGGTGAGAAGCAGCTCTCAAGGGTAGACAGCTCTTCCCTTTCTGTCACTGTGGTGCCATGTACTCAATGGCAGAGGGGCAGTGGGAAGCACACACAGGGCAAGTGCCTGACAGGTCCCTGCAGTTCTGGAGTAGGGAACCTCAGCATTCCAGATTCTCTCCGGGTGTTGTGCAGTTCTCTTACACTTCCACAGGCAGGGGGTGTATCCAGCATTCCAGTTTGCTGATGGAGAAACTCAGACAATCTGTCCTGTAAGTGAAGGTCCCAGGGACAGCCAGCATTGTGTTGAGCAAAAACCTGCTCCTCAAGCGATGTCCAACCACTGCACATTGGTTTCTGCTAAAGCCCAGGTTTGGTGAGCAAGCTGTGATCTTCCAGGTGTCATTTTGTGTATCCCCATCCTTAAGAGACCTGTTTCCCACTCCTGGGTAATGCTATTCCTTGGCTATTGGCATGGAGCACTGAAGACATCCGGTGGCTGTTTGGGCTAATGGCAGGTGAGTGAGGAGGCCTGGCTGAGGTTTTATGCAGCCCAAGGTGCTGCACCACATCGAGTCAAAGTCTTGTGTTGCAGGCAGTCACCAAGGCTGGGAGAACGCAACTCCCACCTGCAACTCTATGTCCTACTCCATGGGGAAGGATTTACCAAGCTGCCCCAGCCTCCCTGTTCCTGTATTCCTGAATTTACTCATCTATAAAGGGAGCTGGGGAAGAAATGTCAGGGTTCTTATATTTTTAATCCTTTCCCCTGTGGCTCTTAAGCAACAACCCATGACGATTTCTTCTTGAAAGCTGGTAACCAGTGGACCAGATGCTCTGGTCTTTCCCTCTGGGACTCACAGCTACAAGTGCTACCAGTGACCTTTGAGGACTCTCTAAAAAAACCCAAACAGTGCACTGCTTTCCCATCGAGCGTCACTGTGGAAACTACAGTCTGTCTTTGTGCTTCACTCATTTTCAATTTGGCCAGGCCTGCCACTGATATATGGACAAACGAGGAAGAGGCACAAGAGAAAAGAATACTTGACAGAGGAGACCGGCAAATAAAAACTGTTGTGTTGTGCTGTCAAGCTCAAGTGTGAATGGTGCTGCACCTGGAGAGCGCGGACAAAGGGGCTGCATTCATGGCCAGTCCCTCGTGTGTGGGAAGCCAGCAAGACCTAAAGGAGCTGCTGTGTCAAGAGCGTGATTCAGGAGACCTTCCTTGTTTGGGATTAATCATATAAAAGAGAGGCATGAGTAAAAATATCCTGTTCACAGGAGTATCCTGTGGGCTGGGTGTGTGTATTGATCTTTGCTGAGCAGTGCTGGGGAGGGCTCTGAGACATCTGGGAGATGAATCATCCCCAGCCAGAACTGGAGCAATTAGCTACATTTAGACCAGCAAAAGGCCTTGAAAGGTGTCTAATTGAGTGGCTTGCAACTGCGCCAGGAAACAATGTGGATTTGACAAGAATCCCACAATTAATTTCTGTATTGACCTAGTGGGACACCATTTGCTCATGTGGACAGATTATCCTAGATAACTAATTCAATTCTTACAGCGTCCACTGCCTATGTAAGTGTTTTGTTAACTAGGAGCAAAGTAAAGGAGGTAGTTAATGGCAAGTCTTTCTTGCGGCCCATTATTAAATCTGTGATATTTAAATATAAAACAGGGGGTTTTGGCAAGGTCAAGGCCCACATTTCTTGAGAGCATGAAGTTCAAAATTCTGCCCTGGCAGCCCCTGGTTTTGAACCACTGTGTTAAACTACTTTAAACAAGCACATATTTACTCAAGGACAAATTCAGGGGCTTAATAAAGGAAGACATGTCAAATACAATTTATAGGTATTTAAAAATAGAAATAAATTAGGTTCTAGGTAGGTGTGCAAACTTAATTTCCCAGAAAAATAGCAATCATTTCCTTTATAAATACAAAAAGTAAAAACTTTTGAGCTTACTTTAAATATTTTTAAGCATCAACCTTCATAATATGAAATTGCAATATAAGTATTAAAGTTCCTGCTTTTAGTGTGACCAGAAATGTGATGGTTGGACCTGGGAACTTGTTGGCAGATTATGATTGGAAGATAAAGCCAGAATTAATTTGTGAAATCCAGAGCTTTGCAATTTATTAGTGATTATCTCTCTCTCTGTGTGTGTGTGTGTGTGCACAGCACTCCCCAAGAGGAACAGCTTTTATATAACAAGTTGATAAAATAAATAGCAGTGTTCTGGGGAGAAAGATCTAACTTAATAAGCAGGGAGGCAGAAATAGGTTCTTTTTAATGATGCTGACTTTTGCTTTTCTTTCTTGGTGGTTTTATTAGAGGAACTCTGCATCTTAACTAATCACATTGGAGCTTTTCTATCAAAACCCTTTTCTGAACAAAACAAGTTTGTATAAAATCAGCTGTTATGTAGCAGAGGGTCTTAAAGCTGCTCCTTCACCATGGCCAGATGCAGAGCTGGGCTGCAAAGAGTGCAAGGTCCTTTTGGATGAGTGGATGCAGACAGGCCACAGCTCAAGGTCTGAGCCAAATTGTGAGGAGATAAGCTGGACAGGACTACTCTTGTGATAACTTCCAAGGAAGGTGTCCACTAATATGAGGGATGGCTTGTTTTATTATATTCCTAAATACCAAGAAGCTCTAGGGGATATCTTTCCTCTCACCCCATCAGACTGAATGGAAACTCTCCTGGACCCCATGGGACTCATCCCTGAGTCTGGCTCCAGTTCTGCCAGCTCAGTAATCTCTGCCTCTTGCTCAAGGCTTGTGGCAGTAGTAATGCCTCAAAATAGCTCCATGTTTTACTCCAGGGAGTAGGATTAGGCAGCAAGGTTAGTCTGATGACAGAAGAAGGATTAACAGGGTTTTTGATTTATGGGTTATACCTGAAGCAATTACAGATGAATATGTGGCAGATGCTTCAAGGTTTATAATCATGCCTACTTCGCACCTTGGAATAAGCTCCAAGTTGCTCTGGCCAAGTGCTCTGCAGCACCTAGAGGTTGATGATGTTCCCTGCTCTCTTTGGGATGGTTTCAGCCCTGAGGAACCTGGACATTCTGGAACCAGACTGAGAATTGAAGGGGAGGTTAAGGGGTAAGTTGGAAATCTGACCCATGCCCACTCTGGGGTTTGCTGAATGGCTTCTCAGTTAGGTCTGAGTGTTCTGCTCTGCTGCAGAAGAGGATATGGAAAGAGATACAAGCAATTTTACTGTTTTTCAAAGAGAAAATCCATGTTTGATTTTGATAGGAGTCAAAATCCTCAAGAAAGAAATCAGATTTGGAGCAGCTTGTAAGCAGAAAATCATAGGAATCCCAATCTCGAGCATTTTGCAGAAATTTCAATACAAAGTGGCAAGGCCAGTACAGAGAGCAGGAAAGGCTGGAATGCTGCTGCATTCATTCATGTTTGCCAGGAACTCCTGACTAGATAAAAACTACTCTGAGCTGAACAAATTCTGACTTTAGCTGCACAAGCAGATAGTCTGTAATTTTTCCTTCCAGAAGTTCTTTTAAGGTACTACAGCTTTCTGTTGTCAAAGGAGATATTTCTACAAAAATACGTTCATTCACCCTTTTCCTCTTCCCACCTACTCCAAAAAATTAAAGCCGCCAACACTCAAGAACAAACAAACAAGAACAGTTCTTGGGTCCTGCATTGCCTTTCATTTATTTGTTTAGCTTTCATTTAAAAATAAATAGTTTCATCTACCAGGGTCAAAACAACAGAGCTGCTCTAGAGGGGAAATAATCTCTTTTCCTGACCCAAGTGACTCCATTAAGAGGTTATACAATGAAATAAAACACGAAGCTTGCTTTTGTGACATCCCTAATACATAAGCTTAGAAAAGGAAATCAAAGTGATTCCTGGGACAACTGGATGAGCCCCAGAGAAGGGGATGGCAGCTCTTTCCTGCTGAGGAATGACTGACAGCAAGAGTGTTTTGGGGCCAGTAGCAGTATTGTGATATCATTGTGTTGGGGATTCCATTTGCAACACATGGTGAAGTTGCTGTTGACTCCAAGCAGTTTGTTTGCAGCCACAAGAGAAGAAATTAAGGATGAAGCAGCCTGAACTTGTTTGAGTCCACTGAGGAGCTGAGGCTCTTGGCCTCAAAGCCAAATTTCACCCTTAGCACAAGTGATCTTCTGTAACGCACAGCGCTAACGTGATGTCAGAAAAGTGTTTGCAACTCATTTCCAGTTATTTATTTTAATTATTAAAGTGGGGGCTGGGAGGTTTTGCTTGCTTGTTTTTTAAGCAAGCAGTTGTAAGCTGAAGTTTAGAGGAGCTAAGTGAGGGCAGCCAACAGAGCAGATGTTATTGCCGGACACAGCAGGAAGGTTTCATCTCATCGCGCTCTGGTAATGTGGTGGAAGAGGGTTGGCAGAAATAGGAAAAATTTCTCTTCTATCCAAGCAGGTTCCAAATTTCTTGCATACCTTAAGGAAACAAAACCAGTGCTAGGGACTCATATATCCAGTTGATGAGTTCCTACTCAATATAGTGATAGATGTCACATAAAGGGTCTGGCAGGTTTTATGCCACTGAGCTTCAGAAGGACCATCCCCGTGGCTGCTGCGGCCTCTGGATATGGTCCCCAGCTCTGTGGTTAGCTGTGCTGAGGACACACGATGAGTAAGAGGACAGATTGTGCAAGATGTTCTCCATGCTTCTTCCCAGGAGGAGAGAAGGGATGTGATCTTGTTTGACTTGGGTAGATGAGCAACCCACTTATTTTGCTGTGGGGATGAAGGCTGAACTTGGGCTCAGAAATGACAACAGTTCTCCTGGAAATCCTGATGAAAGAACCAATTCATAGGTTCCCTCTTCTTCAAGATGGTTCTGCTGCCCTAGACTGCTCTACAAACTGTGTTTTAATGGATCCAGGAAAACTTTGTTGTCCTTCTTCCTTCCCACCAGGAGTTATGGGAAAACACTGGAGAACAAGCAGTTCCCATCTACTCACTATTCCCGTGCCTTGTCTGTGAGCCAGCCAAGGAAAGCTAACAAGCCCACCCATTTACGTTAAGAATTCCACTCCTGTGTGAGGTGGTAACTCAAGGTACAACATGAACTAACTTTGCAGGGAGAAAGTGTTTAACAGGAGTTTTCCCAAGGCCTTTGGAATTTTGGAGGAAACTTTAGAAATGGGTCAATTCTTTCTTTCACAATGAGATGATACCTTTCTATAATATTACTAACTGAGCTTGTTTAGATGAAATAGGAAATACAAGCTGAAACAATCCCCTTTTGATCACTCATTCTAACAGCTGTGAATGTGACTGTAAAGCTGTGGGTTTGGTCAATAGTTGTGTGCATGTTTATGATGATTTCTGTTTATTCTTCATGTACAGGAAGAAGTGTCCAGGAGCATGTGTGGTAATATTCCTGAACTCTTGGTAATGTGAGACCTCCTTAAAGCAATCTGTTAAATCTTAGCAGAGAAGGGGGAAGAGACCATGGCTTTCTGTGTGTGAATTATGAGGTGTGTGGATTAGCAAAGGGGATATTAACAAGACTTTACTGTACTACTTCACACAGTGTATTAGTTGTTCTGTCAGTCTTACTACTGCGGGAGGTCACTGAGGCAGATGTGTGAGTGGGCTGGGAAATGGGATGGGTCACTCTTCTGCCACAAGAGTTGAAATTTCCTTAAACCCCACATCTGGTTGCTTAATCCAGGGCATGAATTAATAGCTTTGATTTAAAAAATTCTATGTATTAATACCTCAATGGGTGCCTTCAGAGTCAGGCATCTGAGTCAAGGTGCTTCAGTGTAACTGTCATTTTATCTGATGATTTTGGCAAACTTGACAAACAGCTTAAAAAAATAGCACTTTCGGTTTGTGAGTCCCATATGATGCTCTTTACTGTGTTCATAAGGGCACTTCTTCTGGAAGTTCTGAGTTTAGACCTGATGGAGTTGGGGGCTGTCTGTTTGTGGGTTTAGGGGCCCAATTCAAGCTGCATGTCTCTCAGATACCTTCCTGGACATGCATCCCAAGCTGTGCTCCAGAGGCTGCACATTACCATTCTCTGTAAGAGCCCACATATCTCTAGCACAGGCCTTGCTCAATCCACAGGTCCAACTTCTCTGACCTACTTTGAGGCAGCTTAATGGGAATCTGTATCAAATAACTGGTAATGATGGCTGTGGGGGGAAACAAAATTATTTGCTTGACAATTGAGTCATCTTTGTTTCATCTTCCCACAGCTATTAATTTGCTTAAATTCCCCGCATCCTTTGTATGGCAGTTGTCCTCCTGCCTCTGCTATTGATTCCCATATGTTTTTACCTCTGGACTGGAAGTCCTCTTGCATACAGTTGAATTCTTTTTCTTTTCTTTTTTCTTTTCTTTTCCTTGCTGCCGGCAAAATGATTTTGTTCATGTAGTTAATTTATTGTCCCTTTTCACCACACGAGATCATCCACTTCCAGATGTCTTTTTGAGTAGCTGTCAGTGATCCAGTCCTGTCTGAAACTGGCACCCAAGTCTTCCACACACAGAAAGAAGCATGTGTTGGAAGGTATCATCATCTGTTCGTAAGACACAAGTAATCTTTCATGTGTCTGGCATTTGTTGTCCTACAATTAGACTCCTCTCTTAGAGATAATAACCTAATTATAGGCTTTGCTTCAGCAGTTTAGTGGAATATGCTGGTGAATCATGGGTGAAAGGGGCAGAGGAACATTCTGCAGCTATACAGGCCAAAAGTTGGGATATGACAATCAAGCACTGCTCTTACCTTTTCTCCTCAATTGAAGAGCTATTCCTGGGAAAAACTTCCTCGAAGTCCTTCCCTGAAGACTAAAAATGCATTTAATGAATAATTTCCCTGCACTGTTTATACAAATTGCAGTGTCTAATGGCAGAAATATCTGTAACATGGATCTTCTGGAAAAGAAATGTGCGTCATCTGTCTCTGTGGAGAACTTTTCAATATAAAAAGAAAGAACAGACAGAAAAGGATTACCCAGCAGTGCCAAGAAGAGAACTCACCTGTCCTGTTCACAGGGGCTGATTTCTTCTGGGGTTACAGCTACAAACCCTGACCTGGGTTTGGGAGGAGGAAGAGTGTGGTTGTACACATTCCTCTGGCAGGCTTTAGAGCTCATGAGAGAAATACTGATGGAAAGCACCCTGGAATGGCCACAAAGTGAGACCTAGGAGGGGATGTAGGGGTGACCTCAGGTGCTAAACTTCACTAATGGATTCAGAAAATGGACGGGCTGCACACATTCCATTTCTTTTGCTTTCAGTTTTTTCAGATCCTCTATTTTGGATCTTATGCTTCCCTGGATACGTATTAGCTTTCCGAAACAGGCAGAGAAATGTTGGGGTTTGACTTTTATGCCAAGGTCTGTCTTTAGCCAACACTACCTTATCTTTGCTCTGGATTGCTCTGAGGTGCCCAGCTTTCACCTGTGAATGCCTCCCTTCAGGACCTTCCTTCCTTGGCTGCAAAAGTAGGCCAGAGACCTGATTTTTGTCTCTTTAAACTGTCCTGATAGATCTGGGCACTTGTTACTTAGGCAATAACAAATTGCCTAAATTCAGGCTTCAACTGACAGCCCTTGGCAATTTCTAACCACTCCTACTTGAAAATATCTACATTTTTCCAGCTGTTGTGCCCAGTACACGCTTCGGCCAAGATTACATTTCTGAGAAGGTATATCCTCCATGCACTGTGTAATGCAACATTTATCACTGGAGATAAAACATTTGGGCTTTGTCTTCTGTTAACACACTCTTAAGCAGGCCAGATCCTCACCTGATAGAAATTAAAGCTGTTCTGTGCAGATCCATGGAGAAGTGCCAGTTGACACTGGTTAGGTCATATCTGTGCATTATTAATCAGGGCTCAGATAATGTTGTAGAAATGTTGTTCCTCAGCCAGGAGATAAATAGCTAAATAAGATAAAAACCAGTAATGAGTGCAGTAGGCCAGAAATACTGATGTGGAAATGTCTAAGCTGTAATTGTTGGCTCTGAGAGAGTTTGATTTCCTAGAGGCCAGGTGGTACCTCCAGGCACAGGAGGTTAGTGCTGGGATTTGGGGTCAGCAACCCCTTGCAGGCAACATCAGGAGGTGAAATCTTAAGGCTTGTCTGTGCCTGGAAATTAACCAAAACAGCTATTCCAGAGTATCTGGAATTGTTATTTTGGTGTGTTTCCAAGTGCACACTGCTTTGAAATGCTAATGCTAGAAGCTGTTTAGCTGTTATTTACAGTAAGAAACAAAGATAACAGCCCACTAGACACTTGAAGGAATGGGGGGGATGTTTGGAATAAAAAAAAAAAGATGGGGTGGCTTTTATTTTACTACAGATAGGGTCTGACCATTGCTGCTTTGCACAAAGGACAAGAAGTTTTCTGGTTGTGCTCTGGAAGTTGATGTAGCTGTGTAACATAGATCTTCTGCTGTGTAACAAAGATCTTTGACTGTGGACAGGCTCCTGCAGAAGAAGGAGGGATAATTCTGTTCTTGCAGCAGGTAGGACAATTAGTGATGAGACTAAATTGCATTCAAAAAGTCAGGCTTTTGGATGAGTTTCACATTAAGGAGGAAGTTTCTGCATTAAGGACAGGACACTGCCAGGCTGTCTGTCAGGGAGGTTCCATATGCAAGAACTGCACATAATTGAAAACAAAATAGAAAATAACTTTTTAGATCAATGCAGGGAGCGCTGAAGTGTGCCACTTCTATCTTCTGGATGGTTTCTTTGAAACTTGAATTTGAATGGGCATAAGAAACAAATTTCCAGCAAGATCCTCCCTTCAGCCTGAAGGAGGGATCTGGAATGTTTGGTCTATGTTTTTTATTCCCTTGGCACAGGGGTCTTTATCATGGCATGTTTGACAAACTGTGTATTTACGGCTCTCTGAGCGAGCACACCTGGCAGAATGAACACTGCCATTCCTACAGCTTGACTGAGAGGTGGCCTGGGCCTGAAATACCTGCTTCACCCAGAACACTTGTCACAGGGTGCCAGGAGACATGGTCAGGCTGGGGAGGGGTTGTTTCAGACCGTCAGTCGCTGCAGGGCACCCCGTGGCTCGGTCACTGTCCGTGAGGGCTTTCTTGGTGTCCTGGTGGGACAGCAGAGGAGCTGGAAGGCACAAACCCCCATGGCATCCTTGTGTCCTCTTTGGAATTGCATGTAGAGGCTCGGTGTTGCCTCAGCTGCCGATACCCAGCCTTGGAAAGAAGGACAGCAAGTGTTAAAAGGACTGGCGGCTCAGGAAGTGTTGACTGTAACAGGTACCGTAATGATGAATGGCATGAATGGACAATCACTCCTGCCACAGCAAATAAACCCTGTCACATGGAATCCGGCGTTTTCCAGGGAAATCAGCTTTCACTGCGGGCTGCCAGCACCAAATGAGCTTCATAAAGCACCTGCAGATCTGAGCGTCAAGCAATTATTCCACTATCTTGCCTAAAAACAAAAAGGGCCCTGCCCTTCCGTCACCCCCGACCTTTTCCAGCTAACATAAACTAATTATATTTGCGGCGGGAGGGGGAAGGGGGGTAAAACCCACCCCCCAAATCTTCCTGCGGGTCTTGCGGGGGCAGTGCCGGGTTTGCGGGCTGTCTTGCGGCCCCTTCATCAGCTCATAGCGGTGGGGAGCGCCTTCGCTCGGGCGCTTAAAGACACCCGGGGGGGCTGAGCCGCGGGCCGGGGGAGCGGGGCTGGGAGCGGGGCTCAGCCCCGGCCGCCCCGGGACAAGAGCGCCTTTGTTCGGCATCACTTAGCAGCAATTACAGCCCGTCAAAACAGTTTTTGTTTTACGACAACGTGTTAATGGGCCCACGGTTGGGTGTGAGAAGTAACCCAAGCCGCATGCACTGAAGCAAGGTTAGAGGTTAATTGAGACTTTCTAACACAGCGCATGAGATTTTTGCAACCTTTTGCAGCGAGGGAAGCGGGGAACAAAAAGGAGATAATGTGATACAATTAGTTGGAAAGCACGAGGGTCAAAATTCCCAGATGGAAAGGAAAACTGGCCAAGTGAATCAGGCCAGATGGGCCACCTGGACCATAACGAATGCCAAAAATAGCTTCGGTCCTTAGTCTGGTGGATGAGGCAGTAGGTGGTATGTCTGTCCTTCACAGTGGATTTATAAAAAAAAAGCAAGGTCAACATTATAAACAGCAGTAGCCTGTTGCAATTTGTATTCCAGATCTGTGGTCATTAGTGCAGCTCATAATTTTGCTTTTATTTTCTTTATTTTTAAGTTATGTGATTTTAATCTAGCAGCCCTCTTCAGACTTGTTCATGATACTGGTCTGCTGATAAACCTTGGGCTTCCCACCACTTGTGTTTTCCTTCCTGCATACCTCCAGAGCATTATTAACTAACTTGTTATTAACTTTCGAAAAAGATTTTGGTTTCAGGGCTCCCCAC
The DNA here is from genome assembly GCA_013398615.1 of Brachypodius melanocephalos. Taxonomy (NCBI): domain Eukaryota; kingdom Metazoa; phylum Chordata; class Aves; order Passeriformes; family Pycnonotidae; genus Brachypodius; species Brachypodius melanocephalos. The sequence goes on along the minus strand of VZSR01000001.1, from coordinate 2,495,500 downwards.
AGTCAATGTGAAGATGTTTTGGTGTACCTGAAATAACCACCTGCCCCCTGCTCACCCTCCTCTGCAGCTGGTGTCGCATCTGGAGCTGGAAATGACACAGGTTATGGTGCCCAGAGATGTGTCTCTGGGTGTGCTGCCCCTGCAAGATCCCAAAGGATAACACTCTCCATCCCCTCACTCCGAGCTGTTTCAGCTGCTTCCTTTCTTCTCTGTACTTTGTCATTTCCAAGACCTCTGCAGGGTGACACATGCAGGACAGGAAAAAACTTTCTTGTATTCACCTCTCAGCTTGCACTGGAAATGAACTGCAAGGTTGACTGGAAGTGCCAAGTCACTGCTGGCACCTGTTCAACGCTTATTTGTTTTCCTAGAGCCACCGTGATTAGTTTCCTTCACTACCATATAAGCTTCCTCTATTGAAGCTGAATCATCTGCTGCAGGTGCTTGTAGCTCCTTTTCTGTGTCACGTCCGAATGTTTGGGGGAAGCAGGATAAAGAATGTGACATGGGGGAAATGCTGCCCACCTCTACTGTCTCTTCCTTGCCCTAGAGCCTGTACATGCTGGCCCTGCCAGCCCTCGGTGGCTGCCTTCACTCTCCAGTGGGCTGAGCGAGGCTGACGTCTAACGAGGAGCTGCTGCCAGCCCTGGGGTACCTGCTTCAAGGTCACTGGAGCCCAGCTGGGCTTCATTAATGAGGACTGGCCTGGTGGGGAAAGAGCACTGGCAGGGGGACAATGGCACTGTGCAGCCTTCCGAACTCTAAGCACCAGCTCGGCAGCGAGGGAATAGCAACAAGTTCATACAGCAGCAAATTGCAAGGCTGAGCCCAGCTTTGCTGACCCTGTCCCTCTGGTTTTCCATCTCTCCTTCCTCCTTCATAATCCTAAAAGCAAATGTGGGGAGGCAGAAGGGGTAGTAGGAGAAAGGGAGTAGAAAAATTCCAGGAAAAGTGAAGGGGGATAACAGAGGTGGGAGAAATTGGCTTGACTTTTGTATCTGTGGATTCCTAATGTACTCAGTCTGATTCCAAAGTTCAAAGTGGCCTGGTGACTGCACAGACAGACAGAGGAGAAATAGAGGAGACTTAAAATAAAAGCAGAGACCAGCCATTCAGAAGGTGTTAATGATGAGGATGACTGTGACCTGCAGAAGCCTGGCTGTCCTCAAGCAGGACTGCCCTGTGTAACCAGAGCACTGCTAAGTACTAGAAGTTGTATTCAACCAGACATTCTAGGAACTGGGAATCTTCCACAGGAAATACAGTAAACCCCTAAGCTTTCTTTCATGGAGATCCTCATATAGACCAATCTTATAGATCTGTGTTGATCCACTGTCCTGTGCTGTAAATATTCCCAAAGCAAGTGCTCTTCAGGAGATGCTGCGGTGAACTCATTGCAAAGGTGTGCACAGTAGATAATGATTCAGACCTGTGTTCACCGTTATTATTTTCTATGCAAGTGTGGATCTCAAACAAACACTATGCCCACCTTTCCCTGGCTCTTTCACTGCTCCAGCCAGCACTAGCAGTAGTTTGTACTTACCTGGTGGCTGGGGAAGTCAGAAGACAATAAAGCAAAGGAAGCTCACTGGAACGAATGAGGATTTATTTTCCCTTAGTATGAACAACATGGTTTATCATTTTTGCTGTTGTTGATCACAGTTCTTTGTTGGTTTATTTGTGGATGGGTTGGGGTTCTTTCACTTCTCTTTGAAGCATGAGAGAAGGTGGGATGTTAGGTGGCTGACACACATATGCTAATGTTCCTGCTGCTCTTAAGCAAACTTCCCAGTATCTATCTGTCTTTTGCATGGGTTTCTGGGAGTTTATACTGAAAGCCTTGGACTTTTCACCATAATGCCAGGGGGCTTCTATTTTTTAGGGGATGTGGGATAAACTTTTGAGGTTTCTCCTCAATTTGAGTCTTCATTTGGTTGTTTGAAGTTTGCAGGAGATTGTCTTCTCTAGTCTGTTGTTCCTTTTGCTCACTGATTTTACAAATCCAGAAAAATCCAGAACCACTTTTAAGCAAATGTTTTGTGGACTCAGATTCTTGCCAATCCTGGCTATTAGCACAGTCCACTTCAAGTTTCTTTTCTCTAAATCTCTCCTTCCCAAGGTCAGCTGCCTTTCCTTTGTGAATTGTTCTTCATTGCTACATTAAAGACCTTCAGTGTGTCAACTACAAGTGTAAAACAGAACCAGTGGCTCGCGCTGTGCCAATGTCCCCGAGCAGAAAAGAAAATCTTGTCTGTATTGAGCATCAAACTGAATTAACTTTGTGAAGCATGGTGTTGTATTTTTGCCTTGTGTAGCAGCTGGAGGTCTGGCTCCTAGTAAAAACATTGCTTTAAGCTAGTTCTTCCCGTAATTTCTGGCTGGTGAAGACTGGCTAAAATATTATGATATAGAAACAGAATATATTTCTGAGACTTATGTTTCAAGCATATTTTGGCATTACAAATGGTTTTAGTTTAAGGTACAGCTACCGCAAGATGTGGTGTAGCTTTGACTTTCTGCAGTTCCTTATCTTTTGGGTGGAAGACTGCGTATGTTAGTTTTCTTTTGAACAGCTCCTTAGGTATTAAAGCCATATGATTTCCCTCATTTGTTGTTAGCAAAGGTTAAGAATGCGGCTTGAATAGTCAGCCAGTTAAGATAAAAAGTCGTGAATTTGGAACAGAGCACTGAAATGGGACTAATGGCTGGCTCATTTTTCTGCTGTGGATATTCAATAGTGGCTGAAAAATTACAATAATAAATATATTTTTAAACTTTGGGAAAAGGTCTAATAAAGGGAATAAAAATAAGGTTACATAGCCAATAAAACACAGATCAATCAGAGCAAAATACTTCTGTTAAGTTCAAGAACTAGAGGAATATCTCTGTTGTCCTTGATTTGCCTTCTGGAATGAAGTCTCAGTTCCATGAGTTATTGCTACTGAGTACTTATGTTTTCCCTGAAGATCTTTTGGAAGCACTCCTTGATTGCCAGAATCAAAAAATAAGATGAAATTTCAAAATTTAGAAAAGTTTCATCAGCTCTAACAGAATAAAAATAGAAATGGAATGACATCTCCATACTAAAATGAATACTGCCATTGACATTGTTTCATTTGGTGGGGTTTTTTTTCTTTGGTTGGTCAGGGTTGTTTTTTTTAAATGCTATATTTTTGGTTATTTGGGGAGTATGGCCTTTTTCTCACCCCAAGATGACGATCTGGCTGATTTTAAAAGTTATTCCATGCAGATGGTACTGTGAATGAGAGAAGAGGCCGGTGTATCACTGTAAAAAACCCCAAATACAAAAAAAACCCTGCCCCCCAAACAAACAAAAAACAAAACAAAACCCTCACAGCAACCAACCAGCCAAACTTGAAACAACCTCCAAAAAACCACCAACCCAAAGCAGCTCTTACATCCAGCATTGTATCATAATGCTCCTCTAAGGAACAGGCGAGAATATTGCACCTATAGCATTGCTTATGCATTTGTCATAGTCATCTTCTGTGGAAACTCTTGCTTGAACCCCTGAAAACCAAGTGTAAGATAAAAAGCAAGGAAAGCACATTTTCTGAGGGGTAGGAGTTTAAATTTTGCCCCTCAGTGAAGTCACTGACAGCTGCACTTTTAAAAACCCCAGGCAGACCTGACAGCCCCAGTGCTCTAGTTTGAGGTGTTTCCAAACACACCATTCCCTGCACATTGCCTCCCTGGGAACAGATGGAAAACGTTATCAGTAACGCACATTTTCATAGGCTTTCTGGTTCTCTTTAGCAAAAGCCTTACAAAAGTCTTCAGACAAATTAGTGCCTGAAGGTAGAGGACGTCTTTGCACAGAAGTGCTGACTCAGCCTGTTCTCCGAGCCGTGTCCAAGGGGAGCTGCTCTCCGCCTTCAGCGTTTCCACCATGGATGGGGATTCCTTCAGAATCAATTACATTGCTCTGAAATGTCTTCCTAAGTTTAATGAGTTCAGTTAAACCCTGAAAGTCACTGACCAGCAAGAGTTCAACAAATGGCAGAGGCAGCCAACAAAAGTCAACATATCACCCAAGGAAAGATCGTGTCAGATAAGCGGAGTCTCAGCTGGGATATGCTCTCCTGCAGTTTTCCTGCCCTTAGTCTCATGCCTCTTGTCCCTTACACTGCTGAGCTAGGCCTTCTCTCAAGTTTGGCGATCCTTGTTTGGAGCAACTCCAGTGGTGCTCTGGACTGTGAATTTGTCCTGACGAACACAAATAGGTGGATATATAATGAGTCAGGACCTACAGCATCTCTGTCACAAGGTGCTTTGTTTTCACCAAAAGCCCAGAGATGCTATAAGGGTGATCTGTTTGTTTGCTTATTTTTAGAACTTTATTTCAAACTTGGAAATCCCTTAATCTTCAATTAATCCCTGAGCAAATTCAAGTTTAAGGAAACAAAGCTGATTTGAAAGAGGAGAACCAAAAGCAGAAAAAGCCTGAAATCTCTTAATTGAATCTTTGTATGTTCTAGAAAAGTCAGATATAGCTGAACTAAGTTTTTCAAAATATGTTCAAAAATTGGTTTCCAGGTTTATATCATTGTCTTGGTTTGAAAGTCGTGTCTCCCAAGGAAGGTGGGAACTTCCCTTGGAATGGAAAAATATGACCGCCTTCCCTCTGAATTAGTATAACTTTGAAATCACGGGGCTGTCAGGCAGAGATATGTGAAAAGGAATA